>ML662439.1:10792385-10872117 GCA_007570785.1 Antilocapra americana
GTGTGTGTGTGTGTGTGTGTGTGTGTGTGTGTGTGTGTGTGTGTGTGCGTGTGTGTGTGTGTCTGTGTGTGCGTGCATTCAGTTTCCCATTTCCTAACTAGTGCAATCCAGTCAATCTTTTTGAAATAATTAAATCATAGATTGCCAAACTGTAGCCCAAGGGCCAAACCCAGCCCACAGCCTATTTTTACAAATAAAATTTTGTTGGAAAACAGTCATGCTCATTTGTTTATATATTTTTAACAGCAATTTTTGTGCTACAAATGCAGAGCAGTTTGGATAGAGGCTGACCCCCAAAGGTGGAAAATATGTAACATCCTACTTTTTAAAGAATATGCTTGCCAATCCCGGAGTTTGATTATTAGATGTCAAAAAGCTGGAGAACCAGTTAATCTAGGCAAGTGAGCTTAAACTGGGGTTCATAAGTATGTATCTAGGATCTGTCATTCCAAGAAATGATTTGTATGTTTTATTTAATGTGTGCATTTTACTGGTAAGATGCTCCTGTGTCTTTATCAGATTTTCCAAGAGGTCTTGTGATCCAACATGCATTAAGAACTAATGTTTTAGGTGAATATTGTTTATTTGTTCTTTTGAATGCTTATAGAACCGTCTAAAAGAAACGGCAGTTCACAGAACTGACTCAACACAATGAAATATCACCCTAGACGTGTTAGGATGGCTATTATCCAAAAAAAAGTAAAAGCTAAGTGTTGACAAATGCACAGAAATTGGAACCACTGTACGTTGGTGGCCTTTACAGAATCAGTACAGTTTCCTCAAAAAATTACAATAGAACTACCATATGATCAAGCAATCCCACTTCTGGGTGTAGAAAGAAATGAAATCAGTAGCTCAAAGAGATAACTGCACTCCCATGGTCATTGCAGTGTTATTTACAATAGCCAAACTATTGGATTGGAAGCAACTTAAACGTCCATCAATAGATGAATGGATAAAGAAAATGTGATATTGATATTATTCAGCCTTAAGAAAGAAGGAAAGTCTGTGATATGTGACTACCTGGATGAACCTGAGGACACTGTACCTAGTGGAGATAGGCCAGTCACAAAAGGACAAATACTGAATGATTTCATATATATATGCTACCTAAACTAGTCAAAGTCACAGAAACAGAGAATAGGGTCATGGTTGCTAGGGGCTGGGGAGGAGGCAAAATGAGGGCTGCCGGTCCTGGGTACAAAGTTTCTGTTATGCAAGATGAATAAGGTCTAAAAATATGATGAATAATATCGTGCCTATGGTTAACAACGCTGCATGGTGCACTTAACATTTTGTTAAAAGGGTAGATCTCACATTAGTTCTTCCCACAACAATGATAAATGAAAAACTCACCCAAAGGTTTTTGGAAAGGATGAGGAAGTTAGTAAGTACTGTCGTCTAAGGGAATTTTGTGTGTGAGGAAAACAATTTCCTAACACTCAGAGTTAAGTCTAAGTCATTTATTTCTATTGATATTATGCCATATATTGTTCATCATGTCTTATTTTCACAATATTGCCTGATGGGTTTTAACACCTCATTTTACAGAAGAGTGAACTAAGGATACCAAATTTATTCTCAACAATAGCGAGTAATAGTAAGATTTGAAATAGGATATGGTTCCTCGGACTGTGTACCACACACCCTCCTCACCAAAGATTCTTACATTGTCATATGTTGTCAATGACATGTTGCTAAGGAGTTTAATGTGAGTTCTAAAACTGAGAAAAATCTTCCCTTGTTGCTCCACTAGGCATCACAAGGCTTGAGGTCCATCCCCATGAGGAAGGGTACACAAATCTTCCCTCTGAACTCAGATCACTTCTAAAGAGTGGAGTAGAGGGTTCTTCTCTTCAAAGAACTCACTGATTGGAAAGTGAGTCTGGAGAAAATTCTCCTCTCCACCAATGCCTTCCTCAGAGTTTTTCCTCTCCTCCCGTCCTTGGCTTTGATAAATAGCTCTGCATTAGCAATGAATTCAGGCTTTAAAAAAAGAGAGAGGGTTATTTTCAAGTTGTATCTGTTTTAGGCCCTGAACAAACCCTTATGCCACAAATTAAAAATACAAACTTGGTTGTTTGTGTGTGTATGTGGAGTTGGAGGGTAATACGTGGGTTTGGGTTGTTGTTGCTCAATCACTTAGTCATGTCCAACTTTTTGCAGCCCCATGGACTGCAGCACACCAGGCTTCCCTGTTCTTACCATCTCCTGGAACTTGCTCAAACTCATGTCCATTAAGTCAGTGATACCATCCAACCATCTTATCCTCCACTGTCCATTTCTCCTCCTGCCTTCAATCTTTCCCAGCATAAGGGTCTTTCTAAGTGAGTCAATTCTTCACATCAGGTGGCCAAAGTATTGGAGCTTCAGTTTCAGCATCAGTCCTTCTAATGAATATTCAGGATTGATTTACTTTAGGATTGATTGGTTTGATCTCATTGCAGTCCAAGGGACTCTCAAGAGTCTTTCCAACACCATAGTTCAAAAGCATCAATTCTTTTGGTGTTCAGCCTTTATGGTCCAACTCTCACATCCATACATGACTACTGGAAAAACCATAGCTTTGACTAGATGGACCTTTGTCAACAAAGTAATGTCTCTGCTTTTTAATATGCTGTCTAGGTTTGTCTTAGCTTTTCTTCCAAGGAGCAAGCATCTTTTAATTTCATGACTGCAGTCACCATCTGCAGTGATTTTGGAGCCTAAGAAAATTAATCTCTCGCTATTTCCCTTGTTCCTCTACTTATTTGCCATGAAGTGATGGGACTGGATACCATGACCTATTTTTTTTTAATGTTGAATTTTAAGCCACTTTTCATTCTCTTTCACCTTCATCAGGAGAATCTTTAGTTCCTCCTCTTCGCTCTCTGCCATACTGATGGTGTCATCTGCATATCTGAGGTTATTGATATTTCTCCCAGCAATCTTGGTTGCAGCTTGTGCATCATCCAACCAGGCCTTTTGGATGATGTACTCTGCGTACAAGTTAAATAAACAGGGTGACAATATACAACCTTGACATACTCCTTTCCCAATTTGGAACCAGTCCATTGTTCCATGTCCGGTTCTACCTTGCTTCTTGACCTGCATACAGGTTTCTCAGGAGGCAGGTCAGGTGATCTGGTATTCCATCTCTTGAAGAATTTTCCATGGTTTGTTGTGATCTGCATAGTCAAAGGCTTTAGCAGAAGTAGATGTATGAAACAGAAGTAGTCAATGAAGCAGAAGTAGATGTTTTTCTGGAATTCTCTTGCTTTTGGTATGACCCAACGGATGTTGGCAATTTGATCTCTGGTTCCTCTGCCTTTTCTAAATCCAGCTTGTACATCTGGAAGTTCTCGGTTCATGTACTTTTGGAGCCTGGCTTAGAGAATTTTGAGCATGTGAGATGAGCGCAATTTTGGTAGTTTTAGCGTTCTTTGGCATTGCTCTTCTTTGGGATTGGAATGAAAACTTCTCTGGCTCTTCTGCCTTTTCTAAAACAAGCTTGAACATCTGCAAGTTCACAGTTCATGTATTGCTGAAGCCTGGCTTGGAGAATTTTATGCATTACTTTGCTAGCGTGTGAGATGAGTGCAATTGTGCGGTAGTTTGAGCATTTTTTGGCATTGCCTTTCTTTGAGTTTGGAATGTAAACTGACCTTTTCCAGTCCCGTGGCCACTGCTGCATTTTCCAGATTTGCTGGCATATTGAGTGCAGCACTTTCACAGCATCATCTTTTAGGGTTTGAAATAACTCAACTGGAATTCCATCACCTTTCTTTGTTCAGAGTGATGCTTCCTAAGGCTCACTTGACTTCACATTCCAGGATGTCTGGCTCTAAATGATAGCCATCATAGTTTTCTGGGTCATGAAGATCTTTTTTGTATAGTTCTTCTGTGTATTTTTTCCAACTCTTCTTAATATCTTCTGCTTCTGTCAGGTCCATACCATTTCTGTCCTTTATTGTGCCCATCTTTGCATGAAATGTTCCCTTGGTATCTCTAATTTTCTTGAAGAAAATCTCTAGTCTTTCCCATTCTATTGTCTTCCTCTATTTCTTTGTATTGTTTACTTAGGAAGGTTTTCTTATCTCTCTTTGCTATTCCTTGGAACTCTACATTCAGATGAATATATCTTTCCTTTTCTCCTTTGCCTTTTGCCTCTCTTCTTTTCTCAGCTATTTGTGAGGCCTCATCAGTCAACTATTTTGCCTTTTTGTATTTCTTTTTCTTGGGGATGGTTTTGATCACCACCTCCTGTATAATGTCGTGAACCTCCGTCTATAGTTCTTCAGGCACTCTATCAGATCTAATCCCTTGAATTTATTTGTAGTAAAGAGAACCTATTGAATATATTTGGGTAAAGAGAACCAAAGTGAAAGTGAAGTAGCTCAGTCGTGTCCGACTCTTTGCTCCCCCACGGACTGTAGCCCACCAGGCTTCTCCATCCATGAAATTTTCTAGGCAAGAGTACTGAAGTGGGTTGCCATTTCCTTCTCCAGAGGAACTTCCCAACCCAGGGATCAAACCTGGGTCTCCCTCATTGTGGGCAGACGCTTTACTGTCTGTGCCACCAGGGAATCCTAAAGAGAACCAAACCATAAACTAATTTCTAAATACATTATCATTGACAGTCTTATTGGCAGTGAGAACCCATTGAGTTCTTGCAGGGGAGTGAAGGATGGAAGTATTGTTTTAAAAAATGGGAAACATTTGCTACAAACAGAATCAAGCCTTAAACTTTTACAGTGTATTTATTTCACAATGAAATAATTGTGAAATAAAGTCTGCCAAGGTTACTTGACAATAATTGTAAATATACATATGGCCAAAATCTACCTTAAATTTTAAACTTGCAAATAGAATGGAATTGAATGGGCTTTCCTACTGCTCACCCTCTGCCTTCTACCTTTGGTGACTTTTACACGTGAGAAAAAGAATTTGGAAATGTTGCCTTTAAAGCTAGTGACTAGCATCTTTCTTTTTGATACTAGTGTTCCAGTGCTCCTTTTCAAGTGCTTTCTTGGGAGAGGTATCCTTGCTTTCCGGATGTATAGATCATTTTATATGGTGCGCAGTCTATCAAATTCTGGATCAAATTGCCTTTGGTTTTTTATATGACTGCACTCCAAGAACACCAGGTCCTGACAGTGACATTTCTGCTTCCTGCAGTGGGTGCCATCCCTTCTGGGTAACCTTTTGTGAAGTCACATGAGTGGCAGCTAGCCTAACTCTGGTTGTCCTCCTCTAGGCAATGACATTTGAGCTGCTGCTGTTTCATCTTGCAGCCTATCAAAGCCAATTTTCCTCCAGGTTTTCAGCAATATTAACGATGATGACTCTTTTCCTTGTTGAATTTATAAAATGTGTGTTGGCATTTTCAATTACCCAGGCATTCAAGGATACAAGCTCTTGTGCGAGTGTTGACTCAGGCCCACCCCCACGCAAATGATGGAGGTTCTGTAACCATGCGGCCACCTCCCCCATAATAAGAGGGAATTTATGCATACGCTGAACTATGATTTAATCCTATTATTTTAATCACCAAAACAAAATTCTGGATTATCCTTCCTAAATTAAAGGAGCAATTTACAGTTAATCCAAAATATCTTTTTTTGTATTGGATTTGGCTCTTTGATTACAATTTACTACTAATAATATAACAACTAATGTGAAGAGGTGGCAGCACAAGAACATGTAATTCTTGCAGGTAGAGTTTAGTAAAAGCAGAAAATAAAAAGTTGTTTGGAACCAAAAGCAGAATTTATATTTGAAGACGGTCCTGGATCCACAAAGTAAATAGTTGATGCATGAAGCATGCCGCAGAGTTGTAAATACCCACTGTAAACTGTCTTCTTAAAGAGTCTGGGGGTTTTCCTTATTTCCTCCACACTAACCACCTCCTTGGAGAAGACTCTTGAGAGTCCCTTGGACTGCAAGGAGATCCCACCAGTCCATCCTAAAGGAGAGCAGTCCTGGGTGTTCATTGGAAGGACTGATGTTGAAGCTGAAACTCCAGTACTTTGGCCACCTCATGCGAAGAGTTGACTCATTGGAGAAGAACCTGATGCTGGGAAGGATTGAGGGCAGGAGGAGAAGGGGACAGCAGAGGATGAGATGGCTGGGTGGCATCACCGACTCGATGGACATGAGTTTGGGTGGACTCCGGGAGTTGGGGACGGACAGGGAGGCCTGGCGTGCTGTAATTCATGGGGTCACAAAGAGTCGGATACAACTGAGCGACTGAACTGAACTGACTGAACCACCTCCTTGGATGTGAAAGCTGGACTATAAAGAGAGCTAAGCACTAAAGAATTGTCGCTTTTGAACTGTGGTGTTGGAGAAGACCCTTGAGAGTCCCTTGGACAGCAAGAGATCCAGCTAGTCAATCCTAAAGGATATCGGTCCTGAATATTCATTGGAAGGGCTGATGCTCAAGCTGAAACTCCAATACTTTGGCCACCTGATGCGAATAACTGACTCATTGGAAAAGACCGTGATGTTGGGAAAGAGGGCAGGACGAGAAGGGGACAACAGAGGATGAGATGGTTAGATGGCATCACCGACCCTATGGACATGAGTTTGAGTAATCTCTGGGAGTTAGCGATGAACAAGGAAGCCTGGCGTGCTGCAGTCCATGGGGTCACAAAGAGTTGGACACGACTGAGCGACTGAACTAAACTGTCTACTCACAACGCTTCTTTATTCCCTCCCCCCAGCCTTCACCTGCTTGTGATCCCTGCAGTAAAACCTCTTCATTTGAACCACCTGCTGGAACCCTGATTGATACAAAAAAAATACAATGAGTAGACATGGACTGCTTTAAATGGTATCTTTTTCTTTTTTAATGGCCATATTGGAATGTAGATGTTGATGGGGGAAAAAAACTTGTGATAAAGAGTCTGACTAACTTAAAAATGAAACAAAGGTTGACTACTCATTGCTCCTTTGTCAACATCCTTATGGCCTCCTGCTGCTGCTGCTGCTGCTAAGTCACTTCAGTCATGTCCGATTCTGTGCAACCCCATAGATGGCACCCTACCAGGCTCCGCCGTCCCTGGGATTCTCCAGGCAAGAACACGAGTGGGTTGCCATTTCCTTCTCCAATGCATGAAAATGAAAAGTGAAAGTGAAGTCGCTCAGTCATGTCCAACTCTTCGCGACCCCGTGGACTGCAACCCACCAGGCTCCTCTGTCCATGGGGTTTTCCAGGCAAGAGTACTGGAGTGGCTTGCCATTGCCATCTCCATTATGGCCTCCTAGAATTACCTAACTTCCTGGAGTTAGGTCAAATTGTTTTATAATTTAGTGGCACAGAAACAGGGATTCTTTTATTAATTTCATTTTTGGTAAATTCTAAGTCTGGCATTATTTAAAGGAAAATAGAGTCACATGATCAGAGCAAGCACAAATTGTCTATAAATCTCAACATTCATTGGTCATTAAGTCAAATAGTTAGGCAAATATCAAACTGTTGGACATTAGAGTAAGTAAGGCTTTAAAGTTCTTCAAAGATTAAATCAAAGTCAGTAATAGAATTCAAAATGAATAATTCATTTATTTGCATAAGCATCTGAACTTTAACTCAATATTTCAAATCAAATATTTTTTTAACTTGTGCAGGTGTCTGTAGTTAGTATATGAATTAGCAATGTTAATTTGCTAAAATCTCACCCATACTAGCATTCTGTAACTATAACTGGTGTGTATTTTCTTGTTGTTAACATTTCTGTTTCAATCTAAGATACACACACATACTTTGGAGAAGCTAAAGATTTTTCTCATATAGAAGTGTTTTGAGAGTATAAATCTGAGTTCATCCCAAATAGAATTAGCACAGTCCCCCAGAAATACCTCTTATTTGCATTTGGTCTAAAACATTGCTCTTCTAAACTGTCCAGTTGTCAGAATTGCCTGGAGAGCATTTTTAAAACACAGATTACTAGCCTCAATCTCAGTTATTCTGTAGAGGCTGGGCAAAGTGGGACTATATCTATTACATTCATCACTGTGTATCCAGGGTGTAATGCAAAGCCTGCCATAATCATTTGATGAATGGATAAATCAGAATGTCTGAAGGTTAAATCCAGGAACCTGTATTTTTATAAAGGCTCCAGTTGGTTCTGATGACCAATAACTTCTCGAATCACTGATTTTAACTTGGAATTTTAGACCTGGAGGAGATTTTAGCTGTTACTTAATTCAACCCACTTGCTTTGTTAAGTAGAAAAACATGGAGTCTTAGCCATTAAATGACTTATGTATAATCATATTTTCATACTTAGCAATATATTTTAGAACAAATGATGAAAAACAAGGAGAAAGGGAGACTAAAAGATACAGTTTTTCTCTGTGTGTGGTGTGTTAAAATACCAACATGGCTAAAGATTTTTTTTTAATTATAGTTGATTTACTATAGTATATTAATTTTAGGTGTACAGTATAGTGATTTAGTGTTTTTAGTGATTATATTCCATTAAAAGTTATTACAATAGCTATAATTCCTTGTTCTATTCAATATAGCCTTGTTGATTATCTATTTTATACATAGTAGTTTGTATCTTTTAATTCTATACCCCTAAATTACTCCTCTCCCAAGTGGTAACTACTAGTTTGTTTTCTGTGTCTCTGAGTCCATCCACATTCCATATACATTCATTTGTATTATTTTTTAGATTCTACATATTAGTGATATACAGTATTTGTCTTCTTTTAACTTATTTCACTAAGCATAATATCAGAGTCCATCTATGTTGCTGCACACGGCAGAGTTTCATTCTTTGTAATGACTGAGCAATATTCCACTGTATATATGTATATACCACATCTTCTTTATCAGTTCATCTGTTGGTGAGCAACTGGTTTGCTTCCATAGCTTAACTATTGTAAATAGTGCTGCTGTGAACACTGGGGTTACGTGTATCTTTTTGAATTAGTGTTTTCATTTTTTTTCTGCATACATACTCAGAAGTGGAATTGTGGGTCATATAGTAGTTCGATTTTTAGTTTTTTGAAGAAACTCCATACTGTTTTTCCATGGTGGATACACCAATTTATATGCCCACCCACCAACAGTGTTCAATAGTTCCTTTTCCTCCATATCTTCTTCAGCATTTGTTATTTGTGGTTTTTGGGTTTGGCGGGGGGGTGATTTGTTGATAGCCCACTCTGATTGGTATGAGGTGGTACCTCACTGTAGTTTTGATGTTCATTTCTCTAATAATTATTGGTGTTGCGCATTTTTCATGTGCCTGTTAGTTATCTGTAAGTCTTCTTTGGAAAAAATATCTACTTAGGTCTTCTGCCTATTTTTTGATTGAGTTTTTTTTTTTCTGTATTCAGTTGCATGAGCTATTTATATATGTTGGGTTGAAAGACATAGTTTTTACCTTAAATACAAGCCATTTTACAACTTGGCCTTAAGGACTATTAAGAGGTCAATGGAAAGACAACTTGAAGCCAGACTCATTACAGTACTCACCTACCTGAGACTCTTGGTCAGGACACTATTTCAGAGATAACCAAGGAGACTGCCCTCCTCTGCTCCCTTTTCTCCCACAAGTTTGCATTCAATTATGTCAAATACTTGAAGAAAATGTTTTGCTTTTACTTAAAGTATCTATGGTAGCACTAGTGGTAAAGAGAGGCTTCCCTGATGGCTCAGACAGTAAAGCGTCTGCCTGCAATGTGGGAGACTTGGGCTCGATCCCTGGGTCAGGAAAATCCCCTGGAGAAGGAAATGGCAACCCACTCCAGTATTCTCGCCTGGAGAATCCCATGGACGGAGGAGCCTGGTGGGCTACAGTCCACGGGGTCTCAAAGAGAAAGGACACAACTGAGCGATTTCACTCACTCACTCACTCAATGGTAAAGACCCACTTACCAGTGCAGGAGACCTAGGAGACAAGAGTTCGAGCCCTGGATTGAGAAGATCCCCTGGAGAAGGGAACAGCAGCCCACTCCAGTATTCTTGCCTGGAGAATCTCATGGACAGAGCAGCCTGGCAGGCTACAGTCAATGGGGTCTCACAACTGAAGTGACTTAGCACACACACAAATTATCTATAATGCCTTTCTCTCCCAATAAGAATTTCTCAGACAACTCTCATGTTCTCTGTGCAGCATAAATTAGGCAAATAGTAGAGAAGTTATTTTTTCTTGCAAAAAGCCTGTCAGTTCAGTTCAGTTCAGTTCAGTTCAGTTGTTCAGTCATGTCAGACTCGTTGCGACCCCATGGACTGCAACACACCAGACTTCCCTGTCCAACACCAGTTCCTGGAGCTTACTCAAACTCAGGCCCATAGAGTCGGTGATGCCATCCAACCATCTTGTCCTCTGTTGTCCCCTTCTCCTCCTGCCTTCAATCTTTCCCAGCATCAGGGTCTTTTCCAAGGAGTCAGTTCTTTGCATCAGGTGGCCAAAGTACTGACATTTCAGCTTCAGCATCAGCATGAACATTATGAAAAGGCAAAAAAGCCTGTCGATAATGTAAAATTCATTTGGTAACACAATATTTTGTGCAAATACACCAAAAAAATGTTTAATGTCTAACTTCTTACTTCTGCCTGCATATTAACATGATTAGAAAATATTTGTGGCTAGATAGTCATCAGAAAGTAAACATTCAGTCACCTAGCTGTTATTCACAAAATTATTTCACTATGTTTAAATGGAATTTACTGCTGACCACAGTAATTCTTATCTCTCTTAAAAGGAGCTATGCAGCTAATAGCCTCAAGAATATTCAACAGTCCAAAATAAAGGTGCTGGCATAATTTTTAAAAGTACTAGTAAAATAAAATTTAGCGTTTCCTAGAAAATGATCCACATTCTTTTTTAAAAGTGTGTGTGTGCATGCTAAGTTGCTTCAATCATGTCTGACTCTTTGCAACCCTATGGACTGTAACCCACCAGGCTCCCCTGTCCATGGAATTCTCCAGGCAAGAATACTGGAATGGGTTGCCATTTCCTTCTCCATAGTATCTTCCTGACCCAAGGATCAAACCCATGTCTCCTGCAGTGAGGGCAGATTCTTTACCATCTGAGCCACCAGGGAAGCCAACTATGTGTTATTTATATGCAAAGCACTATGCATAGAGTACTTCATTTATCTAAAAGTGTAAGAGACTTAGGCAAGTATCACGTGGGGATATTTTTGTGTATACACATATAAACATGTATGTGACCATGTATATGGCATACCCATGTAATGATACATCACATGGTACTTACAGTATATTTACTTAAATACATAATATAGAAAATTTCTGGGCAGATATTAAAACCCAGTTGATCATTTTTATTGTGGTCATCACTGGTGGCCTGCCCAATAGCCATTGCCTTTCTGTCTTGCCAACAAACAGAACACCGATTTTGTTGAGGCAGCCATGTGCCAACCCAGGGGAGGAGTTACAATGGACCTGAATCAGTCATGGGCCTCATTCCCTTCTGCCCATGGTGGGTCTAGGGATAGGAGCCAGTTCTTGTGTGGGAATGAGAGATGAGAGGAAGTCTGCTTCAGGCTTCTGGGAGGATTTCCTTCCTCAGAAAATGAGGGCGTGCATGAGAAGAAAGCTCTTTTTGCTTCTACCCCATTCCTTCCTGCATAGCAATCTTTCCATTGAGAATGCACTACCTAGAGCTGTATTAACCTCCTTGTGACAACGGGACGCGACATTTCTGGTACACTGAGTCAAGCGTGGCTTCTTGATTATGTCGCAAACTACAGAACCAAACCCGATACCACTGAATATCATGTAAATCAATAACAGCCACCATTGTTAGGGGTTCCTGTTGCTTTCTGAGTAGGTGTTCATGACTGATACAGTTAGTTCTGGGGAGTAGGGCTGAAGGGGCAGGAAGGAGAACAGTGTCTTATTTTAATAGTGTATTGTGCTGCTTTGATTACTTATTTTACCATGTATGGGCACTACTTTCAAAACTACAGTGCAACTCATCTAATCTTTTTAAAATTGCATTTCTGACTCTCTGCGGTATTAATTTGGAGAAAACTGAGAGCCATAATGTTTTAAATAGTACCCTAACTCATTAGCTCACAATTTATACCTAGGCATTCTTTCACCAATATTCATATAAGCCATCCCTTGGACTATTTGAGCAGTTAGCTAATTGTGAATTTTAACATCAAATTCTCCTTCTTTCCAAACTATCTGTGAGTGTTTGTGTGTCTCCCAAACAAGGCAAGTATGAGTCTCACTAGCATGAGTTTGGAGGAGAGTCGTTTAGTGTGTCTACTGGGATTTACTTCCTACCCACAGTTTTTTCCTAAGTAACAGAATGAGAATGAAGAATTGTTCCCAGTAGCTTGGGCTAAGTCAGGAGATATTTATACCAGGCAGATATATCTGGTCTGTATATACCAGATAGACCGGTGTGAGGAAGAAGAGCCGAAGCATAAGGCAACATGAGCTCAAGGGCTCAGTGGAGTTTCTGCAAGAAAGGACCTTTATCTTTGTACAATCTAACTGACCTTAACATCAAATTTAACAACTCTCAGCCTATGAGAAGAGTTACAACCTCCTTTGGCATGTGCTTGTACAGGGTTCCTGGGAACAAGGCTTGCCAGGGAATCCAGTATTTTCTTCCCATTTCTCCTCAGAGCTCTCACATCTCAGGCTTCTTCTCTCCCTTAAAGGAAGGTGTAGCAATTGAACAGAAGTTGGTTTTGCCACCTGGAGAACATGACAAACTACTGCATCATGAAAGCTGACTTCCCTGTCCTCATCTGCAGTCTTTAATTAGATGGATTCAGGGTGAAGAATCAGGATCAAGACAATTAGATCCAGGCCAGTCTTAACATTGCCACTACTGTGATCCTACCCAAAGAACAGTCCTCAAACTCAGGATCACATTCACTTCATTATTTATAATGCCATACTGTATGCTTGGTCCATCATCAAGACTTGTTGAGGTTTTCTTGGTTAAAGTTCTTGAAAACCTCACTTCTTTTTCAACTTTCTGTACTCTTTTGTAACTACAGTATCCACCTTTTCAGATCTTCATTCTCCAACTCACTTACATATAGCTATCATAATAATTATTATTTGTCATCGTATTATTCCCTACCTAAGATTTACTGAGAGATAGAAGCAAACATTTGAACAGATGGAGAGATTCAAAAAGCAATCATTTAATAACAAATAATGGGATCCACATTTTTCCATGATATATTCCTTTTCCCAATTTTTTTTTGTCCCACTTGTGCATATAAGGGCATCCCTGGTAGCTCAGCTGGTAAAGAATCTGCCTGTAATGCTGGAGACACCAGTTCAATTCCTGGGTCAGGAAGAATTGCTGGAGAAGAGATAGGCTACCAACTCCAATATTCTTGGGCTTCCCTGGTGGCTCAGATGGTAAAGAATCCGCCTGCAATGTGGGAGACCTGGGTTTGATCCCTGGGCTTGGAAGATCCCTTGGAGAAGGGAACAGCTACCCACTCCAGTAACCGTGGACAGAAGAGCCTGGCAGGCTACCATCCATGGGGTCGGAAAGAGTCGACACAACCCAGCGACCTTCACTTTCACTTTTGTGCATATAAACTTATAGGGATATAGACAAAATAACCATGAATCTATTATTTATTTATATTAATTTAGTTATCCTCACTACTTAAAATCACAAATATAAAATTTTAGATTATTACCTTAAAATGTATCTTTTTCTCATCACTGAAGGAAAATAATTATTTAAAGTGTTTCCACTGTAGCTTCTACATCACGTCTTTGTCACAGTTACAGCTACTTTTTATCATGTAACAAAAGCAGACATGCATGGCTCTTTCTCTTCAAAGGAAGCCTGTAACAGAGAACTTAAAGGAGGTTCTGAGGGGAGATCAGGAGGAAAAACCTGAGTCTACAGCTCAGACTCCTTTGCAGGTGGTGCTTGGATAAGGCATTTCCTGGCAGCAGCATCCTGGGTCTGATACACCACTTCAGTGGTCGCTTAGATGTTACATTTTGGTTGAGAGGCCAAAGGAATGTCCTGATTTTAACTAGTCGCATCCATGACTCTTTACCTTAACTTACAGAAGATGCTGTGACATCGTCTGAGTTCTCGGTCTTTACCCAGTCAAGTAGAGGATAAATGGCTTTGAGACCTTTTCCTAGTAAGAAGATCGCCAGAATCCCCCAATAAAAAACAATGTTCCTTTTACAAACTGTAATAACCATTAATCTTAGAACATTGAGAATAGCATAGCCTAGGATGTGCAAACCAGAAGCAGAGGTCTAGGACATTGGGTCCAAGGGAGCCCGGCCCCCGCTGGGTGGGCGAAAGGAGACTGGGATGTGAGAGGTGCCACTGGGTCCCCAGCGCAGCTCCCAGATGATCCTACAGGCTTTTCCATATTGTTAGGTAGCCTATGAAGGTTAAGATGTGTCTGGAGAAGTGGGGCCAGAGGACCAGGGTCGGGGGTTAGGAACAGCGGGTTAAACTAGAGATGAAGGAGGGTAGGAGGCCTCGGCTGATGTGACTGTGAGTCCTGGGTTGGTGATGACTTGATCACTGTGCAGTCTGAGTCCTGGGAACCAGGTGTTGGGGTGTGTTCTGAGAATGAATTGAGAGTGGGAGAAATAGCCCTTATGGTGCCCCTTTCATGTAATTACAGTACAGCGTCTGTGGGTCTACCTCTAGCTATAATAATTCAAACCTAATGAGAGTTTACTGCACAGGGCTCTATTGCCATTATATTATCAGCTATTTTCTCCTCTTTTACAAGAGAAAGTGCATTGTCATAAGGTTGCAGTGTGTGCAATTTTGTAATGATGGACTGAAATAATCACCTTCCTACGGCCCCACCCTGCTTCTACATACACATAACGCTTAACACGGAGCTTTTACACCAAGTGGGCTGTAACTAATTCAAACATACATGTTCTCTGACCTAGGAATACCTGCAGATCTACCACTGTGGATCATGAGGCCACAAGGTGCTACAGAGCCTGGATTTCGGAATCACACACTTGAATTAGCAACCAGACCCTGTCACTTACTAGCTATGTGACCCTGGGTGAGTTACTTAACCTCTCAAAGTCTCAAGTTCTTCATCTGAGAACCGGGAATAGTACTGACTTACCAGCGCTGTTGTTGTTTTTTTTTTTTTTTTCTAGAAAAGAAACTGAAAAGTTCTACTTAGTTGTCCAATTTCATTTCCCTCTCTGCAAATAAAGGCCAAGGAATAAATAGTGTATGCCAACTGCCAATGACCAATCAATTACAGATATATTTTCTTTCCCCTCTGGAAAAATGCTGTTTGTCTTTCATTTAAAACTGAAGCTGGACTTAAAATAAGATAGCCTCAAGTGTTAGAACACTATGAAACTTCTGGTTTTTTTAAATTTTGGCTGAAAATGACAACCACTCCATACGCAAAAGTTTAATGTAAAAGGATTCAAACAAAATAATAATACAGTGACAAAGTGACATGGAAACTGGATATCAAAAAAAAAATTACACATGCTTCAAACAGAATACAAAATCAAAGTAATGGACAAAAAAGGATTTTATTTTCATTATACCTGCAAAACTAAAATAAAAAAGCCAAGTTTCAAAATCTTCTACAGAATATTTACAACTGTACAATCAAGTGATTTTTTTTGCTTGAATAGGGTTTACCACTATTTTTTTAAACAATGAATATAAACATTTTAATATTTAGTGTTGCATATTAATATTTTAAATGTTTAGTTGAAAATAGACTACTAAAAAATTCAGTATTCAAAAATGAGGATATTTTGGTTTTAAACTATTCCACTGCCAGAGATAAATTCTAATCCTGAAACAATTGCCCTGGGAATTTGAAGTCAAGCCAGTTGGTTACATTCCATGAAGTCTCCTCTGTCTGGCCCCCAAATGTGGGTGGCCTTGTACTTGGCTCTGGCTTTGATCCTATTGGGGATGGTGGTGGCAACAGAAGCTGTCTCTCTAGGGACTTCCTGATCCAGGCCCTGCTCTAGTTTAGAAGCGAACTCCAATGGGGTTAGGTGAAGGTATCAGAGACAAAATGAAAAATGTTGCTCTCTGATGATGCTTCTGAAATGTTCATATTGTTTCAGTCAAGTGATAGCACAATAAAGCATTTTGCTTTAAAATCATGTATTGATCAACATTTATTGCATATACCTGGATATTGGATATTGTCTGCCTAATGTATCCCATTATGTTGATCTTAGTACACAGCTCCATTGGTATTTGTCCTAAAAATCTGCAGTTAATGATCAAATGTGTCACTAAAAGTTTTTATTTCAGTTTTAGAATTTCACTTCATTCAGTTAAGTTCAGTTCGGTTGCTCAGTCATGTCTGACTCGTTGGGACCCCATGGACTATAGCATGCCAGGCTTTCCTGTCCATCACCAACTCCCAAAGCTTGCTAAAACTTATGTCCATCGAGTCGATGATACCATCCAACCATCTCATTCGTTTCATTGATGGAGAGTAATTCATGAGCTTAAATCTCATTTGGTGGGGAGTAATTTACATATATTTATATACTATTTTTTCCATTTTAATTGCCTTTTTTCCCCCAAGCCTGTCCCAATATTTGAACTTGTCCTTGGTAGTTGTTTAAGATACTGAGAGGGTTCCAGGACACCGAAATCCTAGGTCCAGATCATAGTGATTTAGGGACACATTTTGAGATTTCTCTTCTTGAAGAACCCCTCTATCTCATGGCCGACTAGAGCCCTGAGCCTGTCTTTCCTTCGTTTATACCAAATAAACCCAACCCTCCTTGATTAGGTGATCCATGAACCAGACCAGTCTGGTTATTTTTCTCTTGAGAATTTGAACTGAGAGACACAGGCTGGGAGGTCATGTGCTGGTGGTGACTAGGGCGTCAGGGTCCTGTGGAATGAGAGGCTGTGACAGCTATTAACAGCCACGTGTGCGTGGCGCTCGGAGAGCCAGTCTGCAGGGAGAGGCTGGACAAGGCAGGGCAAACAGAAAAATGTGGGCAAGAGAAGGTGCAGCCCCAGAACAGCTGCATAGCCCCAAAGCCTTTTCAGTTTCCAAGTCTAATTCCCGATGGGGCTCGACTGTCCTTCCTGTCTTGAATTCCGCAAGGAGCTTCTGTATAATAAATCTTTTAAGTGAGGTAGCCAGAGTGAGGTTGTGTTCCTTGCAACCAAAGGAGCCCTAAGACTGCGAGGGAAGCCTTCCTGTTTTAGAAATTCCACACGTCTGACTCCACTGACAGCAAGGGAGTATTTGATCACGACATCCTCTCTGAAATACTTCCACCCAAGGCTTGTGGATTCACTCTTCTGAGACTAGCGACATTTAGAATGCAATGTTAATTACAGTATTGGATTAGATATATATGGCCTTGGAGGAAATCATACCATCATAATTTGTAATTTAATTCCTTTATAGAGAGTGTGTTGTAAAATTTATGACTCACTTTACATTTGCCCTACTCTTTTCAATGTGAACATGCTTCCTTTTCCTCGAAGAAGAACGGCAGCTATTGACTAGCTTTGTCCCCTCCTGGCGTCTTTTAACATTTACCATCTTCCCTGGGTAGTAGGCCTGTTCTTGTCATGGTGATTTTCTCCTTCTAAAGGTTGCTAAACAAGAGCTGGGGGTCTTAGCATTCTTGTCCAGCTTCAACTTATTTGGGGTCCAGCAAAGGACTATTTCTGGTGGGAAGCCAGTTCATTTATCTTTTACCTAAGGGATGTGTGCACTCAGTCATTCAGTTATGTCCAGCTCTTTGTGACCCCATGGACTGTAATCCGTCAGGCTCCTCTGTCCATAGGATTTTCAAGCAAGAATACTGAAATGGGTTGCCATTTCCTACTCCAGGGGATCTTCCCAACCCAGGGATCGGACCCATGTCTTTTGCATTTCCTGCATTGACGGGCAGGTTCTTTACCATTGTGCCACCTGGGAAGCCCCAATCTAAGGGATAGGTAAAAGTAATATAAACTTGGGGAGACATACAAATAGGAGAATGAAATATATGTGATAAAAATAATTGTGGTAAAGAGATGAGTTAAAAATTCACCTTGTGGGGAAAATACACATGACCGCATAGGTTCTGAAGAATGCCCCAAAGCCTAATGGATTAGCTTGAAGTTTCCTGTGAGATTATTTGCCTTTTCTTGATGTCTCTACAAATAAGGTCATTCATAGCCAAGGTGTGTGCTGTTTTAACAGCCACAATTATGATGCTTCCAACCTTGTTCTGGTGGACACAGTTCACTCTCTTTCCCTCTGCTTCTGTAATGAATAATAGTAAGGCTTTCCAGGTGACCCAATGGTAAAGAATTCACCTGCCAAGCAGGAGACACAAGAGACTCAGTTTTGATCCTTGGGTCAGGAAGATCCCCCAGAGTGGGAAATGCCAACCCACTCCAGTATTCTTGCTTGGGAAATCCCATGGACAGAGGAGTTTGGTGGGCTACAGTCAGTGGGGTCACAAAGAGTCAGACATGACTAAGCACGCATGCAAAAAGAGCAGGAAACATGACAGTCAGAAACAGGCTCTGAGGCCAAACTGCCTAGTTTTGTTTTTGTTTTTGTTTTTTAATTCTTTCCTTATTCATGTATTTACTTTGGTTGTGCTGGGTCTCCCCCATTGCTTTGCATGGACTTTCTCTAGTTGTGGGGAGTGGGTCTGCCCTTCCTTGCAGTGCACCAGCTCCTCACTGCGGCGGCTTCTCTTGTTGCAGAGCACAGACTCCAGGCACATGGGCTTCAGTGGCTGCAGAGCTGGAGCTCAGTAGCTGTGACGCGTAGACTTGGCTGCTCCACACATGTGGAATCTTCTTGGACCAGGAATCGAACCGGTGGCACCTGCTTTGGCAGGCAGATTCTTAACCTCTGTACCACCAGGGAAGTCCCAAACTGCCTAGTTTTGGATTCCAGCTTCACCACTGAACAGCTGTGGACCTTGCAAGTTACTTAACCTCTTCGTGCCTCAGTGTTTTAATATGTAAAATGGGAGAATACTACTACCTACCTCACAAGAAGGATGTGAGAGGTAAATGAGTGCTGGTATATTGTACGTGCTCAGGAAAGGCAGTCATCAGTGGGAGGGTTGTTAGTGTTATTTGAGCAAGTCGAGGATAGGCGTAGGAGAGAGACTCGAAAGTTGGGTTGTAACCTCCCATCGGAAGTTTATGCTTTCCACTGGCTAACATGGGTGAGGGGAGCAAGAGTCAGGAAGTCAGGCTTTACTTCTTACTAGCCCTCTGACCTGAGCCACATGACAACTTTTCCAAGCCCTGGTTTGCTTACCTAAAATCAGGCATCATAATGGGATCTACCTCATCATATGGAGAGGGAAATGTTAACCCACTCCAGTATTCTTGCCTGGAAAATCCCATGGACAGAGGAGCCTGACAGGCTACCGTCCTTGGGGTCACAAAGAGTCAACTATGACTTAGCAACTGAGCATGCCCTCACCCACCCCATCATAAGTGCTCAAACCTAGTTATGTGTACGGTGCAGAGCAGAATTTAAGTTCCAAGTGAATATCCACTGTCATAAGAAAATGCCGTAAGGATTCTGAAACAGGAATGCTGCTTCAGTGTCTGCTAAGTATAACTGGCAATGAATGGACAGAAACACAGAGCAGAGCAAAGCCAAGTTCAATGCCCGTGTTCTGTACAGGCCCCCACACAAAACTCTCCTCTCAGCCCCACCCTAGGAAAGGAAGTAAGAATAGCCAGTAAACTTTTTATATCTTTAACTGCTTTAAGATTTTTATCTCTGATCTTACCAGTATCATCTAGATATGGTTTCCTTTATAACATCCTACTTGGGGTTCATGATGCTTTTTAAATCTGGCTTGATATTTTTCAGAAATTTTGGAAAATTCTCAGTCATTATCTCTGCATACCTTTATTCTACCCCATTCTCTCTGTTGTGCTGTCTCTCTCTCTCTCCTTCTGGGTTTACAGTTCCATATATTTTAGACTTTTTAACCTGTCCCTGATATCACTCGTACTCTTTTGTGTATTTTCCATCCTTTTGTCTCTCCATGATTCAACCTAGATGTTTTCTTCCCACTTACCTGATTCTTTTTCAATTGTATCTAATCACTATTTAAACCTATTCACTGAACTCTTAATATCAATTATTGTGTTTTGAATTCTAGAATTGTCTTTTTAACATTTATCTTCATTTCTTATTCTCTCCTAGTTTTATCATTCTGGCCTTCTAATTTCTTAAATGTGTTAATCCTAATTTTCAAAAATTCTTACTGAATAACTCCAAAGTCCATACTCCCTATAAGCCCATTTCTGTCGTTTTCTCTTTTCCTTTGAGTCTCATCGTTTTGTGTGCTTGATACTTTTTAATTGATTGCTAGATTTTGCAATAAAAGATTCAGAGATAATTTGTGGTCATAGGTGATGTTATCTCCTTCCAGCAAGGGTTTGGTTTGCCTCTGGCAAGCAGCTGTGCTAGAGTAGTGGCAGACACAGATCACCTAGGCATCAGGCTCTGGTCTTTGTGAGGCTAGTCTCTACCCATCCAGCATACTCTTATTCTGGAATATACCCCTTTGAGATTCCAAAACAACCCCTGGAGGGGAGGGGGCTGCTGGTTTACCAGGTCCCAACCTCCTCGGCAAGATCTGAGCTCTAATATTTCTTCCCATGACCCACACATCTGTGGAAAGCTCTACTCAGGGTCCAGTCTCTCAGGCCCCACTTTTAGGATTGGCATTTGCATGAAGAAGAAAAGGGGTTTCCTGGGTGGCACAGTGGTAAATAATCCACCTGCCAATGCAGGCAACGCTAGAGATGTGGGTTCAATCCCTGAATTGGTAAGATCCCCTGGAGTTGGAAATGGTAACCCACTCCAGCATTCTTGCCTGGGGAATCCCATGGACAGAGGAGACTGTCAGGCTACAGTCCATGGGGTCGCAAAGAGTCGGATACGACTGAGCGCACACACACACTGAAGAAGAAAAGCAAAGAATTTCACACTCATTGGTTTGGGCTTCCCTCCATTCCCATATCCAGACCCCACTAACCCAGTTCCTTACCACCTAGGTGACATTTCTAGTTCTCAAAGAGAGGGTTGGTTCAAAACATCCTTGTCCACCATTGTTAGAACCGGAACTCTTGTCTTTGATTTTGTTGCATATCTGATGCTCTTACTCTTCATATTTCAAGCAGCATGAATATTTCCAAAAAACAATAAATGTGATAATGTTCCAAATAGTTTGTCAAACTTTTAGTGGAGAAAATAAATTTTGAAGACACAGGTAGGTCAGTGGGGAAGGAGAGAAACATCCCTAAGGAGATCCAAACCTTTACCACAGATAGTAAGGCCAACATATTCCTTCATGTTATAAATCACATTATTAATAACTTGAGGAATCCTTAGTTGTATAACCCCTTTGGTTTCCAGAATGTTACTAAAGTCCTTGGGAGTCTTTAATCCTTATCTGTAATTTTTTTTTATTTTTACATTTTAAAATTTTTATTTGAAGCATAGATAGTTTACAATGTTGTATCAATTTTTGCTGTATAGCAAATTGATTCACTTTTATATATATACATTCTTTTTTTAATATGCTTTTCTGTTATGGTTTATCATAGGATATTGAATATAGTTCTCTGTCCTAGACAGTAAGACCTTATTGTTATCCATTCTATACATAATAGCTATGTCTGACCTGTTAGATTTTAATCTTCTTTCTCCTAGCTCATCCTGGGATTACTTTTGATGAGGAAAAAAGATGGACTCACTACCATACAAAAGGCAACAACATGGTGACCATAATCTGTTTTATAGGTTTGTAGGGTTTTGTTTTGTTTGCTTTTAGAAAACAAAACCAAATTAAATGACTCCGAGGGGTGAGGCTCACCTGAAAGCTTGGATAGGACAGAGATATAACACAGTACAACACACGCAAGAGGCAGTAGATACCTGTTCAAAATAAATCTCTCTCCGAAACTTTAAAGAAACAAGCTGCTTGCACCAAGGGTTGACACGAGCTAAGAAAACATCTCCCGCCTGACGGGGAGCATTTGGTGCTGCTCCTAGAAACCGGGCCTGGGTATCAAACCCAGTCAGTGTTTTTGTTGCCTTCTTTTGAGTTCGTACGTTCCACTTTCATCTTTAATTCATTAAAAATAATAAACTCTTTATGTCTCTAGTCCAGGTGAATCCCTCCTTCTCTGGAGGCTTTAGTTGGCTAGACTGTTGGCAGAATTCATACCTGTTGTTGAAAGACAGGAGTCTCTGCTTCCAGCCTCTAAGAGAGTAAGAAACAGGAAATCCCTGTGGCCAAAAAAAAAAAAAAAAGATGTGTGCATAAGAATGCAGAAATGGTCCGGCATTCCTTTCTATCGCAGATGCTGTGTCAAGAGACAGAGGGGCAGATATTCCAAAGCTTTATATTCAGATGAAGTGTGAGCATGGATGGTGGTCCAGATCATTAATGATGGAATTATGTTAATACTTCCTACATTAGGCTTACTTTTCCTAACAGTGACTGTTCGTTGAAGGTTTTCTCCGTACTAGGGATGGTAATGATGGCATTATATTTTCAACTCTGCAAGACTCGTGTTGGTTGTTTTATATTCTTTACTGAGATAGTCAGCAAGAAACAAGGTTTATTATACTCACAGGTCCTAGAGGCAGGAGGCACACCAAGCAAGGCCAATGGGAAAAACAGGGTGGTTAGAAGGCAGGAGACAGGAATTGGGGTGGGAGAAGCACTTAGGCTACTTTATTGAGGTAATCATGCAAAAGGCAAGGCAGGGCAGGGGAAACAGTTTAGGACTAACAAGTTGGAATACCGTCTGTTGGCTCTGACCTGTAGGGTGATCCCTAGTTCCTGGCACCTGGCCCTGGGATGATTAAAGCTGAGGAATATTGCCTCGGGGGTGGATTGACTATGCACCAGATAGAAGAGATAGGGCTCCAAAGGTTAGTTTGCATATCAAAGTCATGCTCCAGGCAGGGCCCTTTGCCATCTCTAAGAATCAGCTAGACCAGGGAGGGGGCAGTCTCTCTGCAACCAGAGTGGTTTTCTTATGATGTCAAAACATCATAATATGCAGGAAATTATGTATACATAATACATTAGTATTCCTTTATAATAGAAGAGGAAACAGGTTCAGAGAGGTCCACTTAGAACTCAACTGGTATTTACCAGAGTAAGATTAAACTTGAAGCCTGAACAACTGCTAAGTGCTATCCTGCATTAATTTTTCCTTAAATAAAGTTCTTCCAAGTCACAGGATTTCCAGATATGTATTTAAACAAACAAGACAATACTGCTAGAGTGATTTGATTTCTTTGATGGATTATTTTATAAATTAATACATTGTCATTAATATGCACATTTACCAGAGTTGAAGACACTGTAATTAAAAACATTCATCAAGCAATATTTTCAACTGTTCAGTTTTCACAAATTTATATTTCATCTTATTTGCACTGGGGAGTAGGGCTTTGCTCATCCAGTAGACCATATAGCTTGTCGGTATATTGTATGGTGTTTCGTTTTCTCCCGCTGGGACATGCGTGAGTGCTCCATCACTCAGTCATGTCCGCCTCTTTGTGACCCCATGGACTGTAGCCCACCAGGCTTCTTTGTCCATGGGATTCTCCAGGCAAGAATACTGGAGTGGGATGCCCTGCCCTCCTCCAGGGCATCTTCCCAACCCAGGGGTCGAACCCACATCTCTTACATGTCCTGCCTTAGCAGGTGGGTTCTTTATCATCTGGGACAGACAAGTAAACATGGTCTTCACTCATTTAGCTTTCACATAAGGAACTTCCCAACAAAGAGCTGTGAGGTCTTGGAATTGTATTCACACCTTCATTTAGAAAAAGTTTATCTATTCTATGGAAGTCAGATTTTATTGTTTGAATGGGGGGGAGGGGTTGTGCAAAAGTGAACTGTTACAAAGAATGTGAACTATCTATATTACAGGGAAGCCGGAACAATTCAAAATTTAAAGAATTTCTGGAGAACATAATAGTGTTAGAAGCAGGGAAAAAAAATTTTTGATGGAAAATCCTAAAAAAACAATTAAGCTACAGCTTTTAGATCAAACCTAAATCTTAATAGTTGGGAGACTATACTTTTATCTTTTTACTTATTGAATTTATTTTGGCCTTGTTTCCTTCCAAAGTGGGCTTGGAGAAAAAACCTCAAGAAATGATAACATAAAATAAGGATAATAAAAGAAAACTCTGTTTCTTCCTACTCACAACACTTCTGACACCAAATGTGTGGGCTTTCCATGCCAAGCAGTTCTCCAATTCTCTGTGACACCAGCCGAGTGCCCTACAATTTAATTCATTATGCCACTGACTACACAGAGTCAGCAAAAACTCCACAAATTAAGGGCTCAGTCCCATAAGACTGTCCCCACTTCAGACACCAGTCACAAGTCCCGGCTTGTGACTGGTACTTCTTACTAACTGGCTATAAACCAGAGGTTCCCATGACACTCTCCTAGAGTTTCATACTTTGCTAGAATGGCTCACAGAACTCAAAGAAATACTTCACTTACTGTCACCAGTGTATTATAAGGGATACAGCTCAGCATCAGCCAAGTGGAGATACAAAAGGCAACATAAGTATAAAAAGGGGGGTAGCTTCATGCCCTCTCCAGACCATTACCCTCCTGGTATATGGATGCCTTCCACAATCTGGAATCATTCTGAACCCCAGTCCTTTAAGCCTTTATGGAGACTTCCTTACGTAGCCATGGTTGATTACATCTTTAGCCATTGGTGATTAACTCAGTCTCCAGCCATTCTCCCCTCCTCAGAGATCTCAGGATGGGGTTGAAAGTTCCAACCATCTAATTGCATGGTTGGTTCCTCTAGCAAGTAGCCCTCATCCTAAGGTATCTAGCGTTCCATCGAGAATCACTTTCATTAACTTGAACACAAGTATGATCAAAATGGGGTTTCCCTGGTGGCTTAGCAATGAAGAAAACGCCTGCCAGTGCAGGAGACAGGTGTTCAATCCCTAGGTCGGGAAGAGCCCCTGGAAAAGGAAATGGCAACCTAATCCAGTATTCTTGCCTGGAAAATCCCATGGACAGAGGGGCCTGGCAGACTACAGTTTATAAGTTTGCAAGAGTTGGACACAACTTAGGAGCTAAACAACAACGTGGTCAAAAGGGACTTATGAATAACAAAAGACACTCAGCTCACCCTTAATCATTCAGGTGATTACAAAGGTTTTAGAAGCTCTGTGCCAGGAACCAGAACAAAGACCAAATATACTTTTTTTACATTGAACCCAGGTCTCCCACATTGCAGGTGGATTCTTTACCATCTGAGCCACCAGGGAAGCCCACTATATCATAGCATGTTAGGAAATAAAACAGAAAATTGGGACTAGTGAAGGAAAGAAAAGATCACTCATGCTAATCCACTCCAAGAGTTTAAATAAGTCTAGAGGTAGAATTTAACTCTAAACTCCATAGTAGACACTTAAAAACTTTATATATACAGTTTATATAAAATATATATAAAACTTTATAATAATTACATATGATATATCATATATTATATAATAATTATATATATAATTTATCTTCCATGTTTACATGACAATTTAAACATAACTTAAAGTAAATACATTAAACACAACTGCCACATAAAATTTAAATTATTGAGGAAAATTAATGGTAAAATTATAAACTCTCTCTTTTAAAAAGTTTTGATAGATTTATTTTTTAGAGCAGTTTTAGATTCACAGCGAAACTGAAAGGAAGGTTCAGAGATTTTCCATACACTCCCTTCCCCCCTCATTATCGGTGTCCCCCACCAAAGTGGTACATTTGTTACAGTCAGTGCACCTACATTAACACGCTATAATCACCCAAAGTCCGTAGTTTACACTAAGGTTCACTCTTGGTGTTGTACATCAACAAATGTATAATGGCATGTATCCCACAATCATATGATACAGAATAGTTCCACTGCCCTAAAAATTCTCTGTGCTCTGTTGATCATCTGCTTCGCCTTGTCAACACTTGACAACCACTGATCTTTTTACTGTCTCCATAGTTTTCTGGAACCCACTTTTAAAAGGGAAACTTGATACAGTATTCATCAGAAAATAGAAGACAAAATTTTCTCCAAAGAAACATGTTTATTGGCCTGAAATTCTGTAACAAATTAATTACTTTAAGGGATGGAGACACATATATCAGATAACATCCATGACAGTCTTCTAGAAAGTACAGATGCAGATCTTACTTAGCTATATCTTATAATAAACTCATTAAAGCTGTAACCCCAATTTAGTAAGAATCTTCCAGGTTCTAAGTTAAATTCCAAGAGACTAACTTGATTGAGTTAATGTTTGGGAAAACCACAAGGGTTGTTAGATAGCACACCCCCTATCTAGACTGGCTTCTATAAATATCATTTAAGAAGGATTTCTATAAGCACCAAAGTTCCTAAAGAATGATCTTCCATGTTGTTTGAGAACAGGTCTACGCTTTAGAGACCAGAAGAATAGGTTGATAATTTAGTAGGAAAGGTGAAAAGCTTAACTAGTATTTCCCCCATGTGGCAATGAGATGCTAGAGTATTTTAGGCAACCAAATTGGCTCAAATACTTTGATAAAAGCTAAACTGAGATTAGAGGTTCACAACATAGCATTATCAGAGCTGGTTTAGGCATAGAAAATGTCAAGGCAAGTGTTTGAAGATGCCTGTCTTGGTCATAAAAGAAAATCTTAGAGAAGCATTTAATTCCCAGTAGTAAAACCTTCCCTTGAGTTGAATCAGTATTTGTTGAGCACTTACTACATGTACCAGGTGCTTGACTAGGTATTATCTACAATTTACCTAATTTAATTGGGTGAGTTATATGTTAAGGATTCCCAAGTAGATATATTGACCTGCTGTATGATGAAAATCATTGACTAAGTGAATTTTGGAGAATGATTTCCAAGTACGATGATTTTTCAGTGATGTCATAGTTAAATGTTAGGCTTTCCTTCTGGCAGTAGTTAAATACAAGATCACTGATTTCTTGAGGCAAAGACAGTGTTAGGTGTTCAATGAAATGTTTTCATTTTCCTCCTTGGCACACTGGAAAAATATACTTTCCTAATTCTCTCGCAGTTAAGTTGGAGCCACATAAGTAAGTAGTAGCCAGTGGAGTGCCACAACCCCCCAGGAATGATTGCCTGGGCTCTCTTTCTCCCTTGGCCTTGTGGCTACAGGAGGAGAATTCCAGGAAGACAGAACCACAGGACAGAAGGAGCCCATCCCTGAAGCTGCTGCTGCTGCTAAGTCGCTTCAGTTGTGTCCGACTCTGTGCGACCCCACAGACGGCAGCCCACCAGGCTCCCCCATCCCTGGGATTCTCCAGGCAAGAACACTGGAGTGGGTTGCCATTTCCTTCTCCAGTGCATGAAAGGGAAAAGTGAAAGTGAAGTCGCTCAGTCGTGTCCGAATCTTCACAACCCCATGGATTGCAGCCTATCAGCCTCCTCCATCCAAGGGATTCTCCAGGCAAGAACACTGGAGTGGGTTGCCACCTCCTCTCCAATGCATGAGTGAAAAGTGAAAGTGAAGTCACTCAGTCGCTTTTAGCGACCCCACAGACTACAGCCTACTAGGCTCCTCCGTCCATGGGGTTTTCCAGGCAAAAGTACTGGAAAACCATTGCCATCTCCAAGATCCCTGAACAGCTACTTGCAAAGGACCACTTAGGAAAACTGTTCAACCTGCATTAAATCTGTGCACAAATGAAAGGAATTTGTGTTAAGCCAAAGAGATTGTGAGTAACGTGTTTAAGGAGCTGGCTAGTGTTACCCCTCCTGGCTTTGTGATACTAAAAATGTATTGACAACACAGAAGAATCTTTCTATTTTATACATAAAAATATGAATAAATTTTTTTTAAAATTTGCATCAGATCATTGCTTCCCAGGTGGCACAATGGTAAAGAATCCACCTGCCACTGCAGAAAACATAAGAGCTATGAGTCCGTCCAGTCCCTGGGTCATGAACATCCCCTGGAGTAGGAAATGGCAACTCACTTCAGTATTAAGATACAAATTTAAAAGAGCTGAAAGTTAGGTGACTTGACATAACTGTTTCATTATTCTTGAAACTTCTTTCTAATTTGTTGATGAGCCAGTCATGCCTATTTCAATTCTTCTGGTGATGTTTAAAATAGAACCGAAGGCTCATCAAATAGTCTTCCATTGTCATTGCAGAATTATTTGATGATGAATATGAATTATTGGCACTAAAGACAGCTGTCCCTCCATATTGACAGGGGACTGGTTCCAGGACCCCCATGGAGACCAAAATCCACAGATGCCCTTAAATAAAAGATTGTAGTACAGTATATGGCCCACATCTGCAGATTCAACCAGTGGTGATCCATCTTCAGTTCCATCTCCCGTGACAACTCCACTGGCCTCTGCAAGGGACATGCCCAGTTATAAGAGGTACTGAACTTAGGTCGGTCCAATGCTATGGTTTACCATCAGGCATAGGTGGTTCTGCTTGTCTAAATGCAGTTTACCAGTCAGGGGTCCATTTTTACCAGCAACATAGCAACATAGTTCACAAATCACCTTATCAGGTTGCCAGGGGAACAGTGCTAAAAAGTTAGCATAAGGTCAAATTCTCATGCAGAAGGGGAAAGGATTTTGTTAGCCCTTTACCCACATAAAGGTTTCTGTCAACTTGATTGCAATAGATTCTTTCAGTATATTCCTGGATTGTACCTGCTAATCATTTATTTAGGGCTTTTGCATTGATATTCATATCTGTATATATGTGTATGTTTGTGCACATACAAAAACACTTTTTCTGGGTGTAGATATCAATGACTTCTCAGGAATAATTTGTGTTTCTTTTTTGATACTTTAAAAGAATTTACATAATATTGAAATTATCTATTCTTTGAAGAGGTGGTATACTGTGGTTATGGTATTAACTACAGCTGCTGTTGGTAGGCTGGAAAGCTTGTGCCGAATGTTATTTTGTAAAACCATTACTTATGCTCACTTGGAAGGTACAGTATATATCCAGATAAAGGGGATATCATTATAAAAAAATGAAACTCTTTGTATATTTGCTGCTCCTTGTTGCTTTTATAAGGTATCTTAAGAAAGAGGTGGGCTCAAGCAAGCTGTTTTTGCAAGCAGAAATGGCAGGAAATGAGAATGTCCAGAAATTTCAGGCCTCCCAGAGTTGGAAAAGACAACTGCTTTTATGTCCTGAACATTAATATAAATATAGGGATCCACGCCTTGTGGTGAGGATCAGAGTAAGGGCGTCACCTTCCCAAGCAACCCTATTATTTAAGCTAGCCTCAAGGTGGCCTCCATTAAGATGAAAGAGTTAAGTATGGACACAAGGAAGCAAAGAAATAAAGCAGGCTTAAGAACTAGGACTAGAAAAGACTTTGGTTATGGTTATCTGCACAAGGAACTGACTGGAAGCAATTAGAAGCCTATTAGGGTTTTAAGGAAATCTTAAAGCCACAGAAACCTTAATTCTGGCCTGAAAATGTGCTGTCTCTATTAGCTCCTTAAAAGAAACAGTCAGGCCTCCAGATCGTACCAGTAGAAATAGAACTGACAATGATATACAGCCCCAAGGAAGGCATCTGCTCCAACAGTCACTTCTGACATGGTTCTGGAGGATCAGGTAGTAGAATCAGGGGTGGCCTGTCTGAGCAAGGCCCTCCCTCCATGGCCAGAGAGTGCCTCACCGTGATTCTTACTCAGGTGGGAGTCAAGACCGCTGAGAATGAGCGGCTATGTGCCTCTCATCCTGCTCTTTTCCTAATAGGAGTTTCTGAAGCAGTAACCCTGTCCCTAAGCACCACTACATATGGGACAGGAGGGGCAATAAACTGCTGAATGTCTTGCATGACGCTGACAATGAGAAGCTGATAGACAAAACACATCTTCTCTTTCCTTTGACCCATACCCCGTTTATCCCAACGCTGCTCAAATGTCATCTTCCAGAGGTGCTGACAGTTCAGCTGGTAAAGAATCCGTCTGCAATGCAGGAAACCCCAGTTCGATTCCTGGGTCCGGAAGATCCGCTGGAGAAGGGACAGGCTACCCACTCCAGTATTCTTGGGCTTCCCTGGTGGCTCAGCTGGTAAAGAATCTGCCTGCCATGCGGGAGACAAGGGTTCAATCCCTGGGTTGGGAAGATTCCCTGGAGAAGTGAACGGCTACCCCCACCAGTGTTCTGGCCTGGAGAATTCCTGGGACTGTACAGTCCATGGGGTTGCACAGGACTGAGTGACTTTCACTTCACTTCACTTGAGAGGTGACCTAAAATCACAGCCCATCTCTTCTTACTACTATCCTTCCTTGAGTCTCTCTGCACCTTTTCCCTCTCTTCATTGCACCTATTGTCTTGCTGCTCAACTGCAATGAAAACTCTTTCTGGGCACAATTTTGTCTTGTTGCTGAAGTCCTAGCACATAGATATGGTTAACACATGGTAGGGTTTCAGTAAATCTTTACTGGGGGAGAAAAAGACTCAATAATTAAGAGCTTCTGATTTCCAGGTGGGGGGAGTTGTGTTCACTTGGTTCTATTTTGCTGTTGATCTGTGTCACATTGTGACCAGTAAAGATAACGATTTCTGTGCAAGGAAATTGGGATTACTCCTTGCAAGGTGGCATTACCTGGTGTGAAACCTAACCAAAATGTCATCCTACTGGAAAAATACAGATGTTGCTAAAAGCATGTCATTCGGTATGTTTCTTGTTTGTTTTTAAGACTGAGATAGCCATATGTCACTCCCATGGGAACTCCACTTCGTTTTTGGAATGGGCACTAGTGGTCCTAACCGCAGCAGGCTACCTGATTAGACCTTGGATTTCTTTTAGAATCCCCTTGCTCCATGATTCAACAAAGAATGATATATTTAGCTACAGCTGACTTGAGGGAGAGGCTAAAGATCACCAAGCAGAATTCAATCCAGCCTGTGCCAGGTACTGTGCTGGGCACAAGGGATATAGTGACATTTCTCTTGCTCTCCTACTCGATAGTGTCTTGGGGGAACCTCAAGTTGGTAGAGAAGCAGTTCCACCAGTGCTTTAGGAGTTACTCTAGGGGACACAAAGGGCTGTAGAAACACAAGCTACAGGAATCTCAGCCAAGTGAAAAATTATAAGGGCTTCCTTCCTGGGTAAGTATCAACTAAGCTTGGACCCAAAGGGTAAGTGGAAACTGTGTCTGTATGAAGAAGATGTTGATTCACTTTGCTGTACACCTGAAACTAACACAACAATGTCAATCAACTATATTCCAATTTAAAAAATAACAAAAAAAGAAGGAAGATGAACAGTGTTTTCTAGGTCAAAGAAAAGATACAAAAAAAGAGACAGGCAGAGGGGGAATTACAATCTTACTCCAGATATCCATCCTATTTTCACCTACTACTCATCTTCCTTTCCTTCTAACTCCAGTTTCTAGCCTGTAGGTTAGCCCCTTTCTCTCTAATCATCCATTGCTCAACCCAGGAACCTATAAACAAAGAAAATGACTAAGGAGCAGCCACTGAAACCTGGAACCAAGCCTACATTACACTTAAAAACTTTTATTTTCTGCAGAAAAAATATTTTGACTACTACATTTTTGGAGTTCATTAGAAAGATCTGAAATGGATGACACCAAGCTGTTTGCCTAAAATAATGTCCCAAGCCCGAAATGGCATGGATGTTTCCTGAGATTAAAATAGAAACTTGTTTTGCTAACAGAAAACAACTTGGAAATCAAAGAGTCATTTAAGTTGAAACTATTATTTTTCCTTTTCTTGCAGAAAATTCCTGTGTTTATACACACTAAGAGATCAGGATAGTGAGGTCACTCTGCCACAGATTTTTCCATTAAAAATTTAAAGTTGGAGAAATCTCAAAAAGAAAAAGATCAGGGGTAAAGTTTGTAACGTAGCAAACTCAGTCAATAACCATTTATGAACACCTACTACATGAAACACATTGAACAAAGAAACTTGCCCTTGTAGAGTTTGCATTCTAGCAGGAAGAAGATGGGCAAAATAATAAGCAAGTTATATAGGAAACAGATGGCACAGTGGTAAAGAATCTGCCTGCCAACGCAGGAGACCCAAGAGAGGCAAGGTCAATCCCTGGGTCACAGCCTCTGGATTAGGAAATGGCAACCCACTCTAGTCTTTCTCCCTGGGAAACTCGATGGACAGAGGAGCCTGGCGAGCTACAGTCCATGGCATCGCACAGTCAGACAGGATTGCGCACACAGGCACACAAAAACACAGGAAACTAGAAGATGAGCGGTTTGCAGAAAAGACAACAGGCAGGGGACATCAGGAGGGGACAAGTTGCAATTTTAAATAGGGTGGTCAAGACTGGTCACCTAAAAGAGGTGGCATAGGAGCAAAGACAATTGAGGATGAGAACCACACAGAGAATAGCCATCTGGGTTCAGGAGGAAGTGACCGTCAATGGCCTGAGGCAGGAAGCCCTGAGTGTGGAAGGGCGGCACGGGCGACCATGGATAAGAGGAAGGGAGGGCATAGGCTGTTAGGTTGGAGAGGTATGGGAGGCCAGACCAGCGCCCTGGGCAGTCATTCCGGGTGGGGTGTGGGAAGAGAGGTAACTTGATCGGCCTGATGCTTTAACACGAATTTTAGTATAATCATTGCGTGTTTTTACTTGAACACAGCCCTTCTACGATACATTTCTCTTAGCAATAACAGAGCAATAATTGCTCAAAATGGTTTTCTAAATGATCTCCGAGGATCAGGCACCACCACAAGACTTCAGAAGTACCTGCTCGCCCTCTCTGGCGGGCACGTGCCCCTGAAGGGGCAGCCGCTGCTACCCTCCTACCGTGCTGAGTCGAGCTGGCGGAGATGCAAACAGTCTGCACCTCTTTTCAAAACTCGAAGACGCCAAGCATTTCGTTCGGTTCTTTACAAAATTTTTAAAAACCCTGCCTCTGCCAGCTCTGCGGGAGAAGCAAACTCCCGGAGTTCGCCTTCGCTAATTTGTCCAAGTCGTGCTGCGGTTTCGCTTAAATGCAGACACAGCTCAGCTCCGGCCCCACAAACCTCCCATCTTGGACTTCGCCCTCCGGTGAAAGCTACGGCTCGCCCCTGCGGTGCCCACCTGTTCGGAAGGAACCCGCGGAGCGCGCACCTACGCCCCGGGCCCCTTTCCTCCCCGGCTCAGACTTTTCCTGCCGAGCACCCTGCTCTCCCTGGTCCAGGCCGGGCTGGCAACTTCTCTCCCAGCCTGGCGCTCGCCCCGCTTGGCTGGTCCCCAGGAGACTCTGCCTTCCCGCGGAGCCCCCGCCCCCGAGCTTCCCGCCGAGGGGCCGGGCGCCCTCACCCCTCACCCGGGGACCCGAGGGCGGCGAGCCGAGCGCACGCGCGCCCCCCGCCCCTGCGCCCCTCCCCGCAGGCGGCGCGGCTTCCCGGGCAGCGCCTCCCCTCGCGGGGAGGGAGCCGGAGGGGCTCGGGACGCCGCCAGCAGACCTGCTCCGGCTGCGCGCCGCGCGGCTCTCCTCCGAGAGGGGCAGCAGTAGCCTCGGCGCCCGCAGCTCCTCGGGGGAGCCGAGCACGCCTCTCCTGCGCCCCCAGGACCCGCCACCTGCTCCCCGCTTGCAGCCGAGCCTCCGCCCGGGACCCGCCGCCCGAGATGGAGTTCCTCCTGGCGCTGGTGCTCGGGTCCTCGCTCTACCTGCAGGCGGCCGCGGAGTTCGACGGGAGGTAAGTCGGCCCCCGGGGACCCTCTCCTGCTCCATCCAGCGCTAATTTCTCACCGCCATGGGGCCCTGTCTCTCTGCTCTGGGGCCAGAGCCGGGCCACCGCATGGCCTCGGCGGGAAGAGGGCCGTCGAGCTGCCGTCCGTCCCCACCAGTGGCTGCCCAAGGCCTAGAGGGCGCGCCCCCCGCGCCCCCGGGAACCCGGGAGAGGCTGCGCTGCGGGAGAAGGGAGCTGGAGCCCGGCCTCTGGGCTCTGGGGGCGCGGGTTAGCTGCCCCACAGGCTGTGACGTGCGGGACATCCCTTGGCCGGGAAATTCTTGCTTTCGACAGCTTTGCAGTGGGGAAACTTCCAGGTGGTCCGGGCCACATCCCGGCTGGGGGCTGTCGCGGTGACTCACACGAAGGGTAAGGAGAGGAAGCCACTATGCTTCCTGGGACAGACCCGTTGGATTCCCCACTTGGTTTCCTTGGTGGGAGGGGGGGAGGACTCGAAATAAGGGCCGAGGGGCCGGGGGAGGACGCTGTGCGCGTGTTGGGGGTGCCTGTCCGCACACACGGCTCCCGACACCGCGGCGAGCCTGCCTGCTGCGTGCTCTGACAGGTCCCAACGGCCCCGGGCTCTGCTCCGCTCCCCAGTCACTCAGCCGCTCCTCCTGCCGCAGCGCGAGGAGCCCTCGCCCCTGCTGCCAGATCGGCTCCCGAGAGTGTGTGTGTGTGTCGGGAGGGCGTGCTTGGTTACTCCACCTCGGTGCAATTACAGACCAGACTCGCCCCGAGCGCCCGTCGCTGCTGCTTAAGCAGAAAACAGGCGGCAGCAGCCAGGAGAGATTTTTAACTTAGGTCCCATCGCCACCCAGCCAGCCTCGGGGAGTGACCCTCACCCCCGCGCAGCCCGAGAGACTGCCGCACCTGTTTTACCTGCAGTCTTGGAACGAATCAATTCCACGATTGATTGGCTTTCTTGTGCCTGGAAGGAACGGAGGGGAGCCAGTGGAGCGCTGAAGAGAAAATAGCGCAGCCGCTTGTTTATCACCTGGTCGCAGGAAATGGAAAGTTCGGGGTTATTTGTCCTTTGGGCTCGGGGGCAGAAGCGGGAGATGAAGGCAAGGGGAATGAAAAGATTAGTAGAGTTAAAAAAAGAAAATGTAGGTAGCTGCCAGAGGCTGTTTTTATTAAAGCAATGAGTGCCCCACATTCGGATATCTTGTGCGTTTCTTGCACACACATTTGCAGCAAGAAATAATCACAGGATTACCCATAGATTTTCATATAGTCTTAAAAATATCTAAAACAGAAGATTAAAATATTGATCCTCTGGGGTGGGGGGGGGGGGGGAGAGTCGTCGAGGTAGGTGTGAATCTAAACAAGGAACCAATGTACCAAATAAGGTGTCAAAGTGGAATCTGGTTGGTATCCTGAAACCCAGTGTTTGCTTTAGTCCTCACTTACGTTAGAGAGGACTGTAACACGAATTGTTGATGCAGGAAAGTTTCAAACTACAAGGACACTTGAGCTGTTAGCTACACTTTAAACTCTCCTTGGTTTCATTTAGTCTTCTTTCTCAAGTACATTTTTTTTTTCTGAAAACTTTTTTTTTTTTTTTGCAGAAGAGTCATACATATCTCAAAAAGAGTTATGTTCCATTTGATTTTGAGAAACCTCCTCTCTTTCTGCCCCTTCCCACAGGTACCCCCTTATACAAGGCAGAATTTTTTTTTCTGCTTTGACATGTCTGATTTAATACTTTTCAGTTTACCATGAATCAGCCAAAACTGGCTTTCCCCTCAGTAACAGGTGTGGGCCTTTGAGGAATCTGTTTTATTTCAAACTTCAGAAACCATCCTGTGAGTGGCAGCCTTGAGAATTCTTGGTTTTAGCTGGTGCGATTTCCCTGTAAGAAAGGATCTTCGCCTGCTTTTTCCCCTCCGTCCTTGCACTGTTGCATGTGTGTCTGTCTGATGTTTGAAATTAGGTCATAGCAGAACCATTTCCCTGAAGGTGTTCTGTTGTTTCATTTCTTCAGGCATGAAAGGGTCTGTAGAAAATTGTGGAGTGTGATTTAAAAGGTTTTCTAAAGTAAGAAGGAGGAACTTATTTTGATTTCAAGAGTGTCTTTCTTTAATTTGAATCTTTTTGATTGGTAGGTGGCCCGGGCAAAAAGTGTCGTCCGTTGGCCTCTGTCGCTACGGTGGGAGGATCGATTGCTGCTGGGGCTGGGCCCGCCGGTCCTGGGGACGGTGTCAGCGTGAGTATCAGCCCGGGGGCTCCAGCATCTTGGGGGCGGGCTGTCCACTGTCAGTCGTGGCTTCACTCTGCACATCGGAGGGCTCATCACTGAGCAAGGCTTCCTGGTGTGGTTCTGACGTGGGAGTTGCCCCGACCTCTTATTCTGCCCCTTTCCAACCGGAACCCCCTACTAAAGTAAGGGACCAGTTTTGTTATTCACAGAGGTCGTAGGAAGCTCATTTTAGCTTTTGTCCTCAGTACCTCCAGCTCTTGTTTTCCCATCAGGCTTACTCTTTGCTGTGGGCTGTGAGATGGGGGTAAGATAATGAGTCTAGACTGTATTTACACTAAATAAACTCTGAACCTTACAGCACTTACAAATTCCTTGCCATAGCTGTTGTACAAAATGGCCTATTTGTAAACTTTCTTTTTTTGAAGTGAGATTGTATTGACTGGATTCTAAATGGACCACCCTGTATAATCAAATAACACTTTAAAAACAATCATCTTGAAGTTCTATGAGTAGTTAACATCATGTACTAAGTAACAAATCAGAGCACTGATTTTTTTTTTACCCTTTCCATAATCACAAATGGATATTTTAATGGTAGAAATCAAAGCCACATCCCAGAAGTTTGAGAAATTCATTCCCACCTTTTTATCTACATCTTAAAGTTTTATCTTTCCCAGTTGCCCTAGCAAAAAAAATTCACGAAAAGGTCAAGTAAATTTCTGGGCTATCTTTGGATCCCTAGATTGATATGTCTGGTTAGATGGTGGAACTGAGTTGATTTAGATGTATTCCATTGTTTTTAACAGTAATAAAAAAGGGGCTTAGAGAAATAGGGAAGGGTAGTTAAAAAGGCTGGAGTTGGAAAGGGAGGAGCCTACTTTAGACAAGTGTTGGTGAGGTGAGGAATCAGGTAAATTTCAGTTTGGAAGGCTAGGTATTCCCTTAGTTAGTTCAGTCTTTGGTGATGTCTGCCCCTAACTTTGTGAAAGAGGGAGAGTAACAGCCCTGGGTTGGCATCTCTGGTTAGGGAGGAAAAGGTAAAGGGGACTGATGGTTGTTTGCTTGCTCCTTGCAAGCCGTGGGGCCAGACCTGTTGCACAGCTGGGTCACTGCTGCTTTTATTAAAGGCAGATGGTGGTAACTCCAGTTTTTGGTAAACAAAAGAACAAGGTAAAGCTTCTGTGGCCCTACTGGTTAGTCTATTTCAGGTTGTTTTTAAGGGAAGATGGTCAGAGAGAAGAATGGTACCTGATGGACTATAGTCTATGGTGCCACTTATGCCACTGGGACAGAGGTATTTGCACAGCTGGAGGCCGCAGGTGTGGAATTTGAAGAGCAATCAGGTGTTGATAAGCGAAAGGTGAAGAGAGGATTCTTCTCTTGACCCAATCAATATACACACCTCTCCTGAATAAAAGATAAGTAGCTTCTTGGCAGGAAGGAAGGTAGTTTCCACCTCCTTCACTCTCTTTGTTTTCTGAACACCCCTAAAGGAGCGTTGCGGCACTCCGGGCTGTGCACAGGCCCCCAGCCCGCCTGGCTGAGGGCACTGGAGTGCACCTCCCGAGAAGGCAGTGTGCCAGGGCAGTGGGCAGAGGCAAGCGGAGGAGGAAATTTGCACTCTGCCAGTTGTGCTAAAAGAATTTTGAGGAGAAAACTCTCTGAGAGGTTCATCAGCTGTGGAATTCCCCCAGAAAGAGCTGTTTTATGTCTCTTTATCTTGGAATTAAATTTTCTCTGATACACACCGCCTTGGCAGTTCTGAATTTGAATGAGTTTAAAGACCTTTGAAGAGTCCAGTGGTATGACAAAATTTAAACATCCAAGTAATTGCCTAGTGTTTCACTTTCTGTGCAGTAGTTTTTCCCAGCAGATACGGGGCACTCTAATTTCCTGTACCTTCATCTTGTTTCTGAAAGACAGAACAAGCAGTCAAATATAGTATTTGATAGTATTTATCTTTTCTTTCTTGCATTGGCTCGGAGGAAGCTGCAACATGGCGTGAGTTAATTATTGAAATGGTGATAAATGCGTTAAGGTGATCCTTCACAAATCCCAGTTTATCTTAGATTTGATGAAAGTTTGAGAGGCCGCATAATGGAGGAAATGCGGACTCGGGAGCTAGACTGCCTGGGTTTAAACTAGTTCCACCTCCTATTAGCTGTGTGTCCTCGAACAGATCATTCAGTCCCTCTGTGCTTTGTTTTCCTCATCTCTAAAATGGATCTAAAATAGTACAATACATCCTAGGACCATAACAAAGTTTAAGTAAATTATCATTTGTAAAGCATGTAAAACTACTCCAGGCATACCCTATTATGTGCGTCTGGTGAAATTAAAGAAATAGAGAGGAATACTGCTGTTGACACAGTGTTGTGGGATGGGTCCTTATGTACCATCAGATTCTTTGTTCTTTATATTGCCTATATTTTAAAAAAATGGTTCTGAGATTCTCTTTGTTGCAATAAAATGAAATGCCTTTGAAAAGGGCCAGATGGATCTTTACCATTAATATTATAGATGGTGGAGTTTTAAAAATGAGTTCAAAGATGGATGCTTCCTTGCTTGTGTTTTTTTTTTTTTTTTTTGCAGAATCTCAGATGGTCCCAGCATCTCTTACCATTTCAGAGATTCCTCTGTCTTTGTTTTGCTATAAACAGGTAGAGGAATGTGCATGTCTGCTCAAAGTGGGAGTGAACAGCACCAAAAAGAGGCTTGTCGGGGACAGAAGGAAAACTCCGGATGGTTTTAAAGAAAGCTTTTGTGAAATTTAAACCCTTGTCACTATATTTATTCGAGGAAAATAGACTTGCTATTCTTTAACAGTTACATCTGGTAATGGATTACCTATAAAAATTCTGAAAAGCTTCTGGGAAATATGTAAAATGTTTTTGCCCTTCTGACCCTTATATAATCTCAGAGTCCCTTTCCCATGAGGAGCATTCTCCCTTCCTCAACAAGGTGCCCTGGTTCCAGTTTTTCTGAATGATTCACTTTGGAATTTTCCTTCAAATCAGCGCTGCAAAGCAAAAGAAAGCAATTCCCTTCTGTGTGCAGTACCTCCCAGTTTATCCCTTAGGAGAGGTGTAAGTTGGGGGAGATCTCACACGCCAGACCACTGACCCTCTGTTGTCTGTTCCATTTGGCTGAGCAAATGTGAGATGTTTTGACTCAATATTTATGTGAGTCAAGTATATGTATTTACTCAAAAGATGGTGTATTTCATTTTCACCTGCTGCCCACCTTTTCATGGATGATTCACCTGGCATGGGGCTTACATTGCTCAGCCTGCAGGTCCAGCCACAAAACCGTGTTCAACCAGACCTCCCACCCTTTCCTCTGGGACTGAGAAAGGAGGGACCAGAGATGCTCCCCAACAGACATGGGAACCATCCTCCTACATCCTGCCGTACCATCCAATGTTTCCACCTGACCGGGGAAAGCACGCCCTGTTCCAGAGATAGGCAGGTTACGTTTTCACTGCGCTTTCAGAGGTCATACCTGTACCTTCCTTCTGTCCTTTGATTCTTTGTTGTGTATTCAATCTCTACATGTTGAGGATTCAGAATTGGAGTTTCGAATTAACTGTCTTGGACTTTACCTTTATTGACTATTGATATAACTCTGGATTGGAAAAGGGAGATTTCTTAATATGTTTGCAACACACTGGATGGATGGATGTTTACAGAACACAGCACGTTAATTACTCAGAGGATCACAAACTACTTGTTTCTTGCTCTCTAGTTATGTCTGCTTAACTTCCTTAACTTTCCCATCATGTTAATGACACATGTCAATTATTTTAACAATTTCTCTATTCCTAACACGTGGAGATCTCAGTAATAAAGATTTCTCTGTTTCTCTGATTTTAAAAAGCCATGTGTGCCATAGAAACAGTTCTTAAGGAAAAGCACTAGACAATTGGAGACACCTGAGTGGAGTTCTGACTTTTGTACCTGATTAGCTATTTAACGTTTCTCAGCTACACTTTTCCCAGTTTACAAGTGGATTTCCAAGGTACTCTGCAGCTCTAAATCCCACCTGAGAACTTTGTTTATGTTGAAAAGTACACAGGATCTAGACATTGCATTTCTGTATGGTGGTTTTTCTGTTTTCTGGGAGGTGTGGCTGTAACAACAGTGTTTCTGTCGAAAGCACTTTGTAAAGGTGTGAGGAAAAATTAAAAATGCAACTAGTTCTGGGTTTCAACAGAGCTATTCAGTTTCTGAATTCTTTGGATGTCCTTGAGCAATTATCCTTAAGATCAGGAAAAATGCGGGAATTTTATTCTGTTTCTTTGGAGATTTTGGTGAGAAATAAAACCCACACCTAGAGTTTGATTTTACTTTACTAGTCCTAAACCTCATTTCCTCCTACCGCCCCCTGCCCCAAAGTTAATAAAGGCTACATCTGTACAGTTGCCATGTAAAGTGAAAATTCTGGATTCTTAAAAGCGCTTGATAAACTTACAGGTTAGTTCAAGGACTAACTCAAGGACTGAGAAACAGTAATTCATTCTGAAACTGTTTTGGAGTTGTACCAAAACATTTGGATAATATGCGTTACGGCTAATGATTGTGGATCACTAGAAAGAATGATGAGCAAATTATTGAATTTATTATTTCTGTATGTCAAATGAAATGATTATTAGTTGAAGCAGAGAATTTTGATACAGTAAATGAAACACTTAAAATTCATATTTTATTCCTCATTCACATCTGGTTTCAGAAATCCAGCCTCATAAAAGGAACATGATTTGTTCATTTTCGCTCCCTATATTAGTCATTGATTTCATGTCCCTAGTCACAAAGAAACATATATTACACCCTTCTTTGATTATTTGGATTTTGAATCCTTTTTTAAAATAAGAGTAAATGAGAAATACTGGAAGTGATTTTGAAGGCCACCTCTAGTGTTCCCACACTGTCCATTAGTAGTGAATAGCTATGGCAGCCAGCCCAGGACATGAATCAACATTTTATGGATGAAGCAGTTTTCTTTTTTATCTCTCTTTATTTTCTTTATATTATCGTGTTGGTTTTGCCATACATTGACATGAATCCGCCATGGGTATACATATGGTCCCCCTCCAGAACCCCCCTCCCACCTCCCTCCCAATTCCCTCTCTCTGGGTCATCCCGGTGCACCAGCCCTGAGCATCAAACCTGGGCTCGCGATTGATTTCACATCTGATAATTTATATGTTTCAATGCCGTTCTCCCATATCATCCCACCCTTGCCCTCTCCCATAGAATCCAAAAGACTGTTCTATACATATGCGTTTCTTCTGCTGTCTTGCATACAGGGTACCCATACAACTGTATGCATCCTACCAGGAGTGGTTGGGAATCTCAAGGCAGGCTGTGCTGCTCAGAGCTGTGTTGAAGATTGCCAGCAGGTTTTAGGCCAGCTTAATGGAGTTGAACATGCTTCCCTGTCTTAATGTTTATCAGCTTCCTCCTCTGATCTTGGGGTGAGAATGCAAAATGTCATGGTTTATTTTCGGAGGTAGGAATAAATGCTAGGGAGTGGACCATCTTATAACTACTTTCAGCCCTCAATCTGAATTTCCACATCCTTAGGAAGTAGTCTTCAAGATTATCCAACCACCCACTTTCCATGAAAAGGTTAGTTAAGAATGGCATGTACTCTGGTTAACTTCATGTGGTCCTAGAACGTAGATTCCAAACCAAAATCAGAGCTGAAGAAGTTTGACCTTTTTGCACAGGTAGTTTTGGAGGATGAGTCTTCTTGCAAGTCAAGGTTCAGAGAAATTACCTTGTTCCTTCATTCTTTCCCCTGATTAGAACTGATCTTTATAGCTTACTATTGAGAGCTACAAATTTCCTTAGAGGGCTTCCCAGGTAGTGCTAGTAGTAAAGAACCCGCCTGCCAATGCAGGAGATAAACGAGACGGGGGTTCCATCCCAGAGTCAAGAAGATCCCCTAGAGGACGGTATAGCAACCCACTCCAGTATTCTTGCCTGGAGAATCGCCTGGACGCAGGAGCCTGCAGACTGCAGTCCATGGGGTAGAACAAAGTCAGACCCAACTGAAGCGACTTAGCATGCTCACAGGCAGTTTCCTAAGGTCACCATTTCAGTTAATCTGGGTGGGTCCTTATAGACCAGAAATGTTAGCACTTCTCAGCCTGGGATGTCAGGTCAAGTGAAGGGAAGCACTTCAGTGGCTGGAAGTTCAGCTGCTTCATCTGCCCTCAAATACCTGCCACATGGAGATGCTGCCTGAAAGCATACGTAGGCACACCTGGTCCCAAGGAGCCGCTTCTGGCCCAGAAATGACATCATTTCCTCCTTCGAAATTTTTTGAAAAGCTTTGAAAAATGTAGGTGTACTCACCCTCCCCTCCTGTGGCAGTTGTAACAGCGGTTTTCAACTGTAGAGTTCATGTTATATGCATTTTCAGTCAATTGAATCAACCGCATGCGTTTAAAATGACAATCCAGTGAGGCTGCGTGATTCCCTGCAGTTCCCTTCAGTGAGTAATGAAAGATATTCACAGGGGAGATGAAAGGGAAAAGGAGGTGAGTTCTCAGCCTTAATTCGCATTACTTCCCACTCCCCTCAACTATAGCAGATAGTTTGAGCTCTCTCCCAGCAATTTTGTACAGGTTTAAAATTTTTCCCCACTAATCTTTTAAAAATACGTATTTATTTTATAAGAGAAAGTGTGTTCAGATCCTTAAATAGCCCTTGTTAGACAATAATATTACCAGGTTTTTGTATAATTTTCAGAAATATTTTACATATTTGTAGGCAAATTCCTATATATCTCCACCCCTACCTCTTTGATGCAAATGAAAGCATGCTATCTACAACATTTTTCTTAAAATGTTTTCTTCTTCTTAAAAATGCATCTGGAAAATCTTTGTTTATCATCAGTACATGGAGCAATTGCTCATTTTTTATTCCTCCATATGACTATGTTATAATTTATTAACCCAAATGCTTCCTGTTCATAAGATAATGGCATGAAGTAAACCTAGTCTGTTCCTTCCTTTTTCATATAAACTACATTTTGAAGGCTAGTCCTTATCAATTCGTGTCAGCCTGACTCATTCTTCTCAATACGGACGCACCATGCTGTTCAGTCACTAAGTCGTGTCCAACTCTTTGCAATCCCATGCACAGCAGCGCTTCAGGCTTCCCTGTCCTTCACTATCTTCTGGAGTTTGCTCAAACTCTTGTCCTTTAAGTTAGTGATGCTGTCTAACCATCTCATTCTCTGCCATCCTCTTTTCCTCCTGCCCCTAGTCTTTCCCAGCATTAGGATCTTTTCCAGTGAATCGGCTCTTTATGTTAGATGGCCAAAGTATCTGGAGCTTCATCTTCAGCGTCAGTCCTTGCAATGAATATTCGGGGTTGATCTCCTTTAGGATGGACTGGTTGGATCTCCTTGCAGTCCAAGGGACTCTGAAGAGTCTTCTCCAACACCACAGTTCAAAAGCATCAGTTTTTCAGCAATTAGCCTTCTTTGTGGGCCAACTCTCACATCCATACATGACTACGGGAAAAACAGTAGCTTTGACTAGATGGACCATTGTTGGCAAAGTAATGTTTGCTTTTGGAAATGCTGTCTAGGTTGGCCATAGCTTTTCTTCCAAGAAGCAAGCATCTTTTAATTTCATGGCTGCAGTCACCATTTACAGTGATTTTGGAGCCCAAGAAAATAAAGTCTGTCACTGTTTCCACTTTTTCCCCATCTATTTGCCATGAAGTGATAGAGCCAGATACCATGATCTTAGTTTTTGTAATGTTAAGTTTTAAGCCAGCTTTTTCACTTTCTTCTTTCACATCATCAAGAGGCTCTTTAGTTCCTCTTTGCTTTCTGCCATTAGAGTGGTATCATTTTCATATCTGAGGTTGTTGATATTTCTCCCAGGAATCTTGATTCCAACTTGTGATTCATTCAGCCCAGCATTTTACATGATGTTCTCTGCGTATAAGTTATATAAGCAGAATGACAGTATACAGCTTTGATGTAATCCTTTCCCAGTTTGGGGCTAGTCTGTCGTTCCATGTCTGGTTCTAACTGTTGCTTCTAATCTTGCATATACGTTTCTCAAGAGACAGGTAAGGTGTTCTGGTATTCCATCTCTTTAAGAATTCCCAAGGTTTGTTGTAATAGACATCAAAGGCTTTAGCATTGTCAATGAAGCAGAAGTAGTTTTTTCTTTTTTTATTCTTTTTCTCTTTCTATGATCCAGTGAATGTTGGCAATTTGATCTCTGGTTCCTCTGCCTCTTTTAAATTCAGCTTGTACATCTGGAAGTTCTCATTTCACATACTATTGAAGCCTAGCTTGATGGATTTTGAGCGTGACCTTGCTAGTATGTGAAATGAGCACAATTATACATTATTTGGCATTGGTTTTCTTTGGGACTGGAAGGAAAACTGATCCTTTCCAGTCCTGTGGCCACTGGTGAGTTTTCCAAATTTGATGTATTGAGTGTAGCATTTTACTGGCATCACCTTTTAGGATTTGAAATAGCTCAACTGGAATTCCATCACTTCCACTAGCTTTGTTCATAGTGATGCTTCCTAAGGCCCACTTGACTTCACACTCCAGGATGTCTGGCTCTAGGTGAGTGATCACACCATTGTGATTATCTGGGTTATGAAGATATTTTTTGTACAGTTCTTCTGTGTATTCTTGCCACCTCTGCTTAATATCTTCTGCTTCTGTTAGGTCCTCGCCATTTCTGTCTTTATTGAGGCCATCTTTGCATGAAATATGTTCCCTTGGTATCTCTAATTTTCTTAAAGAGATCTCTAGTCTTTCCCATTCTATTGTTTTCCTCTATTTCTTTGTATTGTTCACTTAAGAAGGCTTTCTTATCTCTCTTTGCTATTCCCTGGAACTCTGCATTCAGTTGGGGTTATCTTTTCCTTTCTCCTTTGCCTTTTGCTTCTCTTCTTATCTCAGATATTTGTCAGGCCTCTACTGACAGTCACTTTGCCTTCTTGCATTGCTTTTTCTTGGGGATAGTTTTGGTCACCACCTCCTGTACAATATTGCAAACCTCTGTCCATAGTTCTTCAGGCACTCTATCAGATCTAATCCCTTGAATCCATTTGTCACTTCCACTATATAATCATAAGGGATTTGCTTTAGGTCATACCTGAATGGTCTAGTGCTTTTCCCTACTTTCTTGAATTTAAGCCTGAGCTTTGCAGTAAGGAACTGATGATCTGAGCCACAGTCAGCTCCAGGTCTTGTTTTTGCTGGCGGTATAGAGCTTCTCCGTCTTTGGCTGCAAAGAATATAATCAGTCTGATTTCGGTGTCGACCATCTGGTGGTTCTACATGTGTAGAGTTGTCTCTTGTGTTGTTGGAGGAGGGTTTTCCTATGACTAGTGTGTTCTCTTAGCAAAACTCTGCTAGCCTTTGCCCTGCTTCATTTTGTACTCCAAGGGCAAACTTGCCTTTTATTCCAAGTATCTCTTGACTTCTCACTTTGGCATCCAGTTCCCTGTGATGAAAAGGACATCTTTTTTTGGTGTTAGTTTAGAAGGTCTTATAGGCTTTCATAGTACTGATCAACTTCAGCTACTTTGGTATCAGTGGTAGGGGTGTATACTTGGATAACTGTGATGTTGAATGGTTTGCCTTGGAAACAAACCAAGATCATTCTGTTTTCCGAGACTGCATCCAAGTACTGCGTTTCAGACTCTTTTGTTGACTATGAGCGCTACTCCATTTCTTCTAAGGGATTTTTGCTCACAGTAGTAGGTATAATGGTCATCTAATTTAAATTCCTCCATTCCACTGTAGAAAGGAATGGAAAACCACTTTAGTATTCTTGCCTTGAGAACCCCATGAACAGTATGAAAAGGCATATGACACTGGAAGATGAGCCCCTCAGGTTGGTAGGTGTCCAGTATGCTGCTGAAGAAGAGTGGAGAAATAGCTCCAGAAAGAAGGAAGTCTGGACTAAAGCAGAAATGCCTCTCAGTTGTGGATATGCCTGGTGGTGAAAGTAAAGTTCGATGCTGTAAAGAAAAGTGTTGCATAGGAATCTGGAATTTTAGGTCCATGAAACGAGGTAAATTTGATGTGGATGCACCATAATTAATTTTTAATTAATTAATTTAAAAATCCCCTATTTATGTATATTTAGGTGGTCTTCAGTGCTTTGTTTTTACAAAATAAGCCATAGTGAGTATCTTTCATCATCACTGTTGTATACATACAGATGTGGGAGAATTGGAGAGTCATTCTGTTTTTATGTAAGTACAGTTACAAAATAGCTCTCATTTTATTTTTATAAAATTTCATGTATAAAACATGTAACTTAAAGGAGATTAAGTCATGGATAATATTACTGAGCTTAAACCTTCCATTCAGTCACTTTCTATTTTTGGCTCCTCAGAAGATACCTTAAAAGACAAGTAGAATGGATTTACTTCTGTGATTTTATATCCTACCTTGTTTGGAAAAGGATGTGGTTTCCAGGAATGAATGCCTTAAAATAGGAAAATAAAATTAACCAAGTCTAGAGGAAGAAAAAAGGATAGAACAAAATGTAAGATGGGAGAGAGTTAATAAATGCAGATACGTAAATCATAGGAGTCAAATTCTGTTGTATAATTTGGCTCTTAGTTTCTCCTAGCCAAAGAGAAAAGGGAATTTTCATTGCTCATATAATTCTTCTTGTTTGTTAGGGAAGAAGCAAGCCAGTTATTTGGGGTAATTATGGCTTTTACCACATACATTCTGAGAGACTTTCATGTGGAATTTGAGAAGGAGGGGTAAATGACGGAGTGGAAGGGGCTTCAGCAACATTTTTATCATGAACTAGTAGTGGTTTTGTAAAGCTGTTCCAAAAAAGAACGCCAGCCTAAGATGAGGCCTTTACTCTAGAAGTGCAGTTTGTAGAAAACTATTCTATATGCAGCTTAAGAAACATTATACACACTGAGCTTTCTACTTTTTTCTTTCTTTATTTTTAAATAAAACAAAGATGGATATTTTTAATGATAAAAGGTACAATTCATGAAGAAGATAGACATCATAAACCATTAGAAACCTAACAACAAAGGAACAAAAGATGCATAAAGCAAAAGTCAGAAGAAATATAAGGGAAAAGAAACAATATATGATCATAGTCAGACATATTAACATTTCTCTGAATATTTTATCAATGACATAAAAAATAAGAATAGGAGCATCTTGAATGATGTCATTAATAATTTAAACATAATAGATTTCTATTTATATTAATTAATCTTATATCCTACACAAATATATTAATTTTGTTTCTCATTTGTTGCTATCAGATGTCCATAAGACGTTTAGAAAAGCTGGCAAAAAGATAAACATTGCTAAATTTTAAACAGTAGAATTCTTTTTTTGTGTGTTGGTTTGACTTAGCATGAATAGAATGTTAGATTTCTAATTTAAAACATAAATATGCAACAAGCAACAAAGGTTTACTGTATAGCGCAGGGAACTATAGTCAATACCTTGTAATAACCTATAATGGAAAATAATTTTTAAAATATATTTATGGTGTAACTTGAATCACACATTGAGCTTTCTGATGACTCAGCTTGATTCATCCTAGACTATCTGGCAGCAATGGGTGAACTATATGGGATTTTGGATGGACAGTTCCAGGTTAGACCAGACAGTTTCAAGTTAGGATCTCTAACAATGTCGAGTTTTCTGTAATATTAATTAAAAGCTAGTCCATATATCTTTTCTTTTTTAGCCCATGTATTTTAAAGATCAGTCAGCAGTTGATGGAGTTGGTACCTAGAGGCACTGGGAATGGAATACACAGATAGATGTCTCCTAGGATCCAGTATAAAGAGGCTCTACAAAGAAATCAGTGGGAGAATTTTTTTGTATCAATTTTATATGAGTTGTTATTTTTGTGTTCATTGAACGTCAGTGTGGAAGCCACTACCATTTTGCATGTACTTTCTCGTTTTCGTGCAAATTCTGACTTGGTATAAGTGGTGAGGCTCGAACATTGCTTCCAGGTACCATTTATCCTACTTATGCTGTAACATGGAATAAGGGCCAGTGAGCCCAGAAACAACAAAATCTTTGATCAGTGCTCATTTCCCCAAAGCTCCTGACTGTTATACACGGGCAGAGGAACCAAAATGACGCTTAGTTTTTATTCTGGTTCACCAGGATCTCATGGAAGGCTACTCTAAATAAGCTACTTAGACCTGAATAGACTCACAGCAGTCTCAGGTCACCATCCAGACACAAACTTGCCTTCATGCGGCATGAGGACAGCCTTCCTGGGCTTCCCAGGTGGGGCTAGTGGTAAAGAACCTGCCTGCCAGTGCAGGAGACCTAAGAGACACGGGTTTGATCCCTAGGTCAAGAAGATCCCATGGAGGAGGAAACGGCAACCCACTCCAGTATTCTTGCCTGGGAAATCCCATGGACAGAGGAGCCTGGCGGGCTACAGTCCATGGGGTCACAAAGAGTCAGACACAACTGAAGTGACTTAGCACACACACGCATGAGGAAAGGCTAATTCTCCAGGGACTCCTGAAGCTCTAGTGGCAGTGGAACCTGAAACTCTGGGGACACATACGCCCAGGAGAATCACTCTGTGTGTGTCTCTCTCTCCCCCTTCAAAAAAAGAGGACTCACCATGTATCTTGAAAGGGCACAAGTAAGTCCTCCATCTCCTTAGGAGAAACACAGAAAGAGGTTTTGGATGCCTATCCTCAAAGATCAGCACCAACTGAGAATCTAACCTGTCCAAAAATTGTCACCCTGAATCAACCTGGAGGGGAGCCAAGGAGTTTACGTTGCCAGGGCCAGGATCTTACCCTTCTTTGTGGGGATAAATAAATGATCAGTTCTCAAAGAACGAAGCAAAGATAATTTGGCTTGAAAAAATTTAAAAGTCATATCAATCCCCGCCCATAGCAAAATACTGTTAGCATAGGCTGAATGTGATTGACGGTGCATCCCTGGAAACTGACCAGAGCAAATTGGTCGCAAAATATGTATGTAGTTACTTAAAAATCAGTGCCGTTGCAAGATACAGAGTTCAGTTAAGTAATATCAAATATAAAGAAACTTATGTTTGTGCATTTTAAGTTATATTTACTGAATTTTAATGCAATGAAGCTTCATTTAAAATTTTCCAATTTTGCCACTTAAATTACCAATAGTGCCTAATTCAGATAATTATGGTCAATATAATTATGAATAAAATTCCTAATAAAGCCAGCATGAAGTAATACATTATAGCCTAGCTGAGAAACAGTATTATTATATGATAAAATAATGGCAGATACCCATGTGTTACTACATATTCTTTCATAGATATTCTCAAGAATTTTAGTTTTACGTTATAGCCTATGAAACACAAGTGAACTTGTTGCTCTTATCTGACTGAAGCAAAAAGAGATATGAATAATCAAGTTGGCTTCTTAGCTTTATAATAGTTGATTTTGTAGAAGAAACAGTTTTGTTTTTAATTATATTTAATTAGAAGCCCTCATTTTTTTTCTTTTGCCATAGTTAACCAAAGGCTGGAGACAGTCTTTGTAGGTACGAGATGCCAGGGTAATCCAAGTTAAGACTAAAGGTTTGCTGTAGGTGATTCGAATGAGGGTAGTCTAGGATCAAATAAAATTTAAAACGGAAGGTTTAATTTGGTCAGTACGTCTTTAGCTGTCCTGTAGATTAATGATATAAATTCCCCAAATCTGACATTGTTTTCCTATTATAACATCATTAAATCACAAGGTTAAGGTTGTCTTTTGTAAATATTATTGACTTATTCTCAACTTTTAGTAGTGTGTCATTACAGTTAAAATTTGCACTAATGTACACAAATGAAGAAACTAATATTTTTGGATTTATGCTTACTTTGCTGAAAACAATGCCATTTTACAAAACTTTAGCCTTGTTTTCATAGATCAGTTTTCAAACTCAGTTTCTATGAAAAATCCTTAAATGGTCAGAGGTGTGTATTTAGCACAGAAACTAACTCCTTGGATAGACTTTCTGAACATTAGCTTCTTGCCACCCAAAATATTTTTATAAAGCCTTTGTGACTTCCTGTTTTCTTTCACTGTTCAGATTTTGTAGGTGCTTGATATCTATTGTCCAAGTCCTTTCATGCCAACAAATAGCAGATAATAGAAAAACACAAATTGCAGCTTATACTTAGTTGTATTTTTTTTAATGTACATGGGTTAGGATACCTGATTTTATGTAATTTATTATGGTAAATTATACTTAATTTACTAGATAAATTGTTGATAAATAGTTTCTACTAGATAAATTGTTCTAATTTCATCTGATTACATAAATATTTCATGGTGTTTCATATTGATAATGTTGGTTTCAAGTTATTTTGTCCCTTAGATGGTTTTTAAATCACTGATGAGTTAAAAAGTTCATTACATCTTTGTGTATGGTCCAAAATTAAGATATCCCCCTGTATAGCTTATTTCCTAATTAAGGCAGAATTGTGTTTTTTTTAAGCAATTAAAATGGAGAAAATACAAAATTAAGAAGAGATAATTTGTAGATTCGTTTAAATGTTCTTTTCTCTAATCTTGTGTTGAGGTTTGATGAATTTTCTAACTTAAATACTTATAAAGTAGTGGAAAGATTCCAGATTGTTACTCAGAATTCTGTTCATGGGATCTGTTGTCTTGGATGTTGCTTTAATAAACACACAGAGTTGGAGAGTTGTCTATAAATAGTGTTTCTTGGGCTAATATTAACTTTTTTGACAATGAGAAATACATGAAATTTTGGATTGGGACATGGAGAACATCTTAGAGGTACTACTTTTTCCAGCTGGAGATTAGGGTTGGAAGATAGAGGTGCAGAGTCTGGAAGGACCAGTCCCTTTCATCTGGAAGCCTGGATTTATCGCCTTGAAGGAAGTGTGTGTATCATGCTTCAGAGGCTGTGTGATGATACACCATAAGATAGGGATCCCTTTGGATAATACAGAGGCTCAATTCCTTTGGGCTTCTTATCCCTTACTTTCCCTCACTCTGTCCAGGGCCCAGAATGGACTCCAAATCTGTGATCTGTGTTTAGCAGGCAAGAAAAGACATCCCCAAATTGTTTAGCTTCTCTGGTTTATATTAGTTACAATTTTACAAAGTCATCAGAGTGCTTATGATGTTTAAGGATGCCTCATAATCGCGGAGACCTGTCTGTAAAGTCAGTGCATCACTGGGAACCCTCAGGTGAACTGAAGCCGTGGTCTGGGGCAAGTCTCAGGAGAGACTTCTACAGTTGAGAATTCTCACTCTGGGTGGCTTGGAGCTGACAAGATTTGCATGTATTAAACACTATGGCTTTTTATAGTGGCTGTTGGAAAACTGATTATGAGGAGAAAATGGACAGGTGTTTCTATATTATGTGCTATTAATGAATCCTATTTTAGTGCTTTTCACCACGGGGTTTATACCACACAAAAAAATTCATGTAGGGCATTTAGTTTTGGTAGCTTTCAGAAAAACTGGTGATGGTTGCCTACGAAAATTTCCTTATACATCATTAGAGAATAGATTCCAGAAACTTCCTGGAAATAATTGCTCCAAGTTTAACATTGCTTTGATTTAAAATGCAGTTTTGTATAGTTTTAAAATGCAAATTTTAGAATATGGGACCTTGGCTAAAATTTCATTCTGGAAGTCTTATTTAATGGATGTAGATACCAATGCCATAAAACTTGCTAAATCTATGTGTGTCAAGACTGATTTAAGTGAAGTAGGAGAAATGTGACCCAACTAAGATACTATGAGATAAAAATAAACTATACAAAACTGTTTGGCTGCTTGGTACTAACATAACTAGTTAGAAAATAACGATGTTTGCTATTCTTTATTAGCTTATTTCACCTTTATTTTAAATCATTTAATATTTTTTCTTGATAGATTGTTCAAAATTGACATCTAAAGAGTATTAAAGAAACAGTATCCTTTTATATTTTTCCTTCTCATACATAACCATAGTCATAGTTTTCCTTAATATGTGATCCAGAATATAGTTTGCAATTTATGCTTTGACTTATTTTCAGCTTTTTGCTTAGATTGTGCCTGACATATTTCATTATTTTAAGAAATGTATCAACATCAGGAGTTCTTTTAAAGTTAGCAACAACAACAGAAACAACACGCTAACTTGTAAACCCAACGGACATGAAAATAACACTCTAAAGAGCAAATGTTATGTGTGCATTTAAAACTATAAAGCAATCATTCTGGATCGATAAACTCCTCAGTTCAGTTCAGTTGCTCAGTCGTGTCCGACTCTTTGCGACCCCATGAATCACAGCACGCCAGGCCTCCCTGTCCATCACCAACTCCCGGAGTTCACCCAAACCCATGTCCATCTAGCCGGTGATGCCATCCAGCCACCTCATCCTCTGCTGTCCCCTTCTCCTCCTGCCCCCAATCCTTCCCAGCATCAGGGTCTTTTCCAATGAGTCAACTCTTCGCATCAAGTGGCCAAAGTATTGGAGTTTCAGCTTCAACATCAGTCCTTCCAATGAACACTCAGGACTGATCTCCTTTAGGATGGACTGGTTGGATCTCCTTGCAGTCCAACAGACTTTCAAGAGTCTTCTCCAACACCACAGTTCAAAAGCATCAATTCTTCAGTGCTCAGCCTTTTTCACTGTCCAGCTCTCACATCCATACATTACTACTGGAAAAACCATAACCTTGATTAGATGGACCTTTGTTGGCAAAGTAATGTCTCTGCTTTTCAATATGCTATCTAGGTTGGCCATAACTTTTCCTTCTAAGGAGTAAATGTCTTTTGATTTCATGGCTGCAATCACCATCTGCAGTGATTTTGGAGCTCCCAAAAATAAAGTCTGACACTGTAGGCCTGAGAACAAGATAAACTACTACTTTGAGGCAAATTGGACTTACAATTTTTTTCTTCTGATACTACGCCAAAGAAGGCTCTATTCACCTTGCTTTAAATTATACAAACAAATAACACAAATGGATAGTTAAAGTTAATATTTTGTGCTTTAAAGAAGACTAATATTTTATGCTATAAAGGCATTGATCCAAAAGAGAAGTAATAAAATCATCTCTCCCCTTACCTCTAGGATTTCTAGGCTGGTCAACCCTGACCATTACTAGTAATGTTTCAAGTTTCTTCCATTTACTTTCATTATACTGGGTCGTTTGTATCTTCGAGTGGAATGGCTGAGCTTTCCCACTAATTCCCGTTGCTATTGACAACCAGAGCAGCCATGCAAGAAGAAAATGCTGTGGAAGGAAAAGAAAAAAAAAACTTTAATATTTCCTCCCCAAAGTTGGAGAGAAAAGGGAAACACAGTATGTAAGAAACAGGTAAGTAAAAAAGATATCAATTTAAAAAACAACCAGCCTTGGTTACTAATTGATCAAAAGTTTTAATTTTTTTTTCAGATATTTAGTCCAATACTCATTTAAATAAAAGGATACTGTCTCTTGGAACCAAAAATTAATATTCTGAAGATTAAAAATTGGATTGGAAGATACAATGTCACTAGAATTTGAACTATGAAAGAATAGCACAACTTCAATTACTGGTTAATATTTTTGTTTCAGAATGCTTTTTAATGACAAAATGGTGACTAAAATATTACTATTTTAAACATGTCCTAGATTTTTTTTTTTGTTTCAGAAAAGCACTGAAAGTTGCAAATGTGTAAGTCTCCGGGAATGTAACAAGTTGATAAATACCCAAGCCCAGCCTCCTTACAGAGAAAAGATCTGGAATTTCTTTTTTTGGACATTTGTTTTGCAGCTTTCTACGTCTTAAGGCAGAGAATAGCCAGGATAAGGTGCCAGCTCAAAGGTTAGATGAACATCTTTTTTGAAATAATTTCGGCTAATCTATGTCTTGAAAGGCAGACTTATAAATAATAGCCTTATAAAGTTATTAATAAAACTTAACACTAGTTGTTTTCTTGAGTTGCTTTTTGGGGAGAAGCTGTATCCGTTAGAGATGTGTTTATTCTGTTCATAATTTTGTTTCAGTTCTTACATTAAACTTTTCCATTTCAGTTTATAATTCCTTTCTTCTGTTTTATGAATCTAATAAATTGACCTCCATTCTAACTTAAAGGACAGTTTATATTTTTAATACTTAAAGAAGCAAAAAAAAAATTCTACCAAATGAAATTACTAACACCATCCTATCATTAACCTGAGGGAATTGTGTCTCCTATTCATTAATTCTCCATGGAAAAATCAGGTAAGAAATATTTTTATTGTATAACATATGTAAGATATTGTACTAGCACCTAGGAGTGTTCATGCTATGATTTTGGTGCATAAGAAGTTTCTTGTTTTAAATATTTTTGAAAGTGAACAATGTCAGCTGACAAATCATCCTTATGATACTTAACTGGAAAGTTTTGGTGAAATATGTGTAATTCTGTTTTATGAATTTGGTACCAAGAAGACAATGTACTTTATATTTTTACATGTCAGAGAAAGTGTCTTTAAGGGGAGATTTTGATAAAAACCATTTGGGAACAAAATTGATAGTTCTGGAAATAAATGTTAAGACTTTTTTCTGTTCAGAGAGACTTAAAAAAGCATATGTATCTTATATTTACTGTCAGCTATAGGATTAACTGGAGAAGGCAGTGGCACCCCACTCCAGTACTCTTGCCTGGAGAATCCCATGGACAGGGGAGCCTGGTGGGCTGCCGTCTATGGGGTTGCATGGAGTTGAACACAACTGAAGTGACTTAGCAGCAGCAGCAGCAGCAGGATAGGATTAACTAGCAGAGCTATGGCTGAAGTTAAGGAGTCAGTGCCAAAGAATATAATTTGTGTTTTGTCCCCAACACCTATGGGTTCAGCACTCTTTCCTGTGACTCACCATCTATGACATACTAGATATTTTATTTACGTTTTATGAGCCATGATTTCCTAATCTTTAAACCTACTGGCAGGATTGTTGCTGGCCATAAGGAAAATGCTTCCTCCTCATGCAGAACAGTTCTTGATAAGTGTTTGAACTTTGAAACGGTGTTTTACTAGGGTCCATGATAGCATGCATGGTACATAGCATGTTTTAAATTACATTTTGTTTACCATGCCCATCTTTTGGAAATAATCCATTGGAAGTAGTAGAAAAGTTCTCAAATTATTCATGTCTAAAGTAAAAATTGTCATTGGACAACTGCCTGTGTTTCTGGACCATTCCTTTTCCACTTCTTTAATAACATCCATTTGCAAATGTCAGAATGAGGTATGTTTTTGGTTACCTAGCCCAGGGAAGAGGAACTGGAAGAACTGAGAATTGAATTGTAGGGTTACTTAGAGATTTATATGACACACATTTGAAAGCTTACAAAAGGTAAGGAGCTAAGTTAGGGGCTGGGAGAGAGACGTTTAGTAAAAGTTTAATCCAAGTTTAGTAAAACATGGACTCTTGCTTGAGAGGAGCTGATTCTATAGGACGGTTGTCTCTTATTCCTTCCAGGATTCTAAAGTAGGCAAGAGTTAGGGATTAAAGAGCTGAGGCTGTTTAGAGGAAGAACTACTTCTGCCGGAGTGGATCAAGGAAGATTTCATGGACTCAGTGGGCTTCAGTTGATTCATTCATTCAGTAGCTACATACTGAGGGCTATTCCTTGTCTCATCCTGGGCCAACCACTGCAGACATCAGTAAGATGAAGCTATAGGCATTTGATGTCATTTCCTGTCCATGTTGAAGGCCCACAGATGAAGACAATATTGGATGAGAGATGTGTTTTGATGCAGGTGTGCTTTGAGATAGGCACTGTGAAAGCCCATTGTAGTGGGCAGTATCTCAGCCAAGAGTGATGGACCGGTGGCCCAGCTGTATCCTGAGGGTTAAGTCAAGTGAAGGACATCTGGGCCAGACAAAAAAATACATTGAAGCTTCAGAAGCCAGGGTGAGGTGCACATTCCAGGAAATGTAAGAACCTTCATCTGGGCATTGAGGCTTGTGTTTGAAGGGTATGTGATGACAGATGCTGTGGGAGAGGGAGAAATGAGCTGACTTGTGGAAGGCCTTTGATGGCATCTTAGAGTAGTATTTATCCCAAAGTTGTAGAGGAGCATTGTGTAGATTGTAAGCAGCGGAATTACCTAATCAGATTTGTATTTCAGAAGTTATAAGCTGGTTCTAATGGGTCAGTATTTTTACCTGAAAACTCCCATGGAGAGGAGGAGCCTGATGGGCTACAGTCCATGGGGTCGCAAAGAATCGGACACGACTGAGCATACACGCGTGCGGTGGGTCAGATCTAGCATACAGGTGAATTTAGTTTTGCTCACAGAGAGTTTGAGCATTTTTTAAAATAGGTGCCAGTGTTTCCAAGGAAAAATGGAGATCAGGCTTTGTTGGTAAATCAGTCGCTCGTCTTGCTACAAGGAATTGGTGGGCTGGAGTTGCCTTGTGCTGCCCTGTTTGGGGCAAAGCATGCAGTCCATTTTACCATAGGACTCCCTGCTTCAGGACAGATGCCCAGGATCTGTAGGTATTTGGGTTCTGGGGCCACTTTCTGACCATTTTGCTGGTTGGCAATTAAGAGGTAGCCTTTTGATGCTCAGGGCTGGAGACAGTTACAGTAAACCTGGCTAGAAATTGAGTTTTATCTTAAGTGACACTGGTGGAAATGGAGACAATTAGGGGTTCACAGATAATAAAAAGGAAGGCTGGAGAGGTATTAGGACAGGGGTGGGGAGTTCAGGCTTCCTGGTCAGACCCGGCTGTTACCGACCTATGTTTTTGAGAAACTTACCTGACCTTTCTGGGAAATAGCTTCTTTTTTGATAAAATATAGGTAAGAGCGTGACGTTATAGGGTTTTTTATGAAGACCAAATGAAAAAATATGAAGCACTTAGTTTAGTAATTATTATTTCACATCCAGTAAAATGATAGCAGATGGTGTGAGGAAGGTGGAATCAAGGATGACGCCCAGGTTTCTGGTGTGTGATGCAGTGGGCTAGAGAACATGGGAGAAAGTGCAGGGGATGACCTCAGTGTTGGATGTGACGTCTAGGAAGCTCTTGTGAGACTCGGAGGTGGAGAGGTGTGATGCACGGGTGGATTCCAGGCCCAGAGCTCAAGGGCGGGATCTGAGTGGGCACCGCTGGGACTGAAGGGTCTCTTCACTGCTGTCTACTCACACCTTCCTCCCCCACTGTCTGCAGTCAACATTAATAATCCTCACAGCTTCCTCCATAGGAGGATAGCGTTAAACGTATCTGAGGAATGTGGGAGAGGGAAAATACTGTATCACATGTGGGCTGAAATGTCCTCTGATAGTTTTTGGTTCTTGAGAAGGTTTCTTTCCAATTTACCATTTTGGCCTTTAGCCAAAAGAAATGAGTAATTCAACATTTGTTTATATCAAGGGCTGAAAAAGAGAACCACTCTCTACAAATATTCTATCTTTCTTCCCTTTTTGGTTAACTTTTTCTGTATCCCATCACTATTAGTTTTAATTCTAAGCAGATACTCAGTGAATTATTGATAGGAATGAATAGCCACACTTGTGCATGCGTGTGTGTGTGTGTGCGCCTGTGTGCGTGCGTGCTTAGTCGCTCAGTCATGTCTGACTCTTTGTGACCCTTTGGACTGTAGCCTGCCAGGCTCTTCGGGCCATAGGATTTTCCAGGCAAGAATGCTGGAGTGGGCTGCCATTTCCTACTGCAGGAGATCTTCCTGACCCGGGGATTGAACCCCCAGTCTCCTGTGGCTTCTGTATTGCAGATAGGTTCTTCACCAGCTGAGCCATTGGGGAAGCCCACACTTATGTTAGAAGTTTCTATTCTTTCTTTATTAGAACATAGTGTGACTCAGCCCTGCCTCGGGTCCTGGCTCAGATGCCACCTTCATTCTGTCTTCCTGATTTTAGTGTCAAGAAGTTTCTTCTTTCTCTACATTGAGTTATAACACTGGCGTGGCGCCTGTCTCATCCTGCTCTCCTTTGGGATTATTTGTGGATCTGTATCATTTGTTCTGCTAGACTGTTAGTTCCATGAATCTGGGGACTGTGTCTTATACCTCTTTAGCTCAGTCAGTACTTTGAAGGTATAAGGACCAGGTACTTCTATATAAAAGAAATAAAAAATGTGAACATGATGTAATCTTACTAAGCAGATTATAGTTTTAGGAAAGACAGTTTACTGGGAAAACAACTATATTTAATTTGTCTGCCTTTCTTATAACCTTACTACATATCGTAGAAAAGATCTTAACACTTGAGGAAGGTTCTTAAATCAATGTACACTTTTGGAAACACAGAAAGTGTTGTCTGATTGTGACATCTCCTTCTTACAGTCGATTGATTGTTTGCCATTATGGATGGAATATTGATTCTTTGAGTATTAGCGTCTTTAAGCTGGTGATTGCCTTATCTTAGAAGGACTATTTTTTGTCTTGTGGACACACTCACAGTGGACTACCCTTGTGCTGCTTCACGCGTCTTTGACTTTGCTGATGCTGCTTGTTCTGAATAAAAGGCCCTTCACCCATCCACATGGTGAATTCCTACTCAAATCTTTAAGATTCAGTTCACATTTCCTCTTGCAAGCCTTTCCTGACATCTTCCCTACTCCTGCCTGCCTGCTGAGAAATTCTTTCTTCTATATTCTTTTAACACCTTGTACCCCTGTCATGTCTGTCTTTGTTAGGAGACTGTGAAATTTCAGAGCAGATACTGTGTATTTAAAGAGCTCAAAGTCTAGTGGAGAAGCAAGGTAAGAATAATACTTGTGATAATATAGGACGGTGTGTATGTGTGAATATACACACACGTATCTATATATATATAATTTATGGCAGAGTTATGCACAGAGGTTTATGAAAGTGCTGAGGAGGGCCCCAGAATCAGAATGAGGGGCTAAAGCAATTATTTAAGCTGAGTATTGAAGCTGTCTAGACGTTAGTCCAGCAAACAAAGGGAAGAACAACAGTCTGTGTAAAAGTGTGGGAGTATTGGAGTATGTGATTTCCTGGGAACTACCATTAGTTGGTCTGTTTGTGGATATGGCTGGAGATAGGGCCGGTGGGGTAGGCAGGAGTCAGGTTGTGAAATGTGGTGTTGAATGCCGTAAGGAAGCTTGAACCCCCATGATGAGCTCCAGGTAGACATGAAGGGGGGTCAGTGAGTGTATGGGGAGAATGGCATGGTGAAATCACGGTGAAGCTTGTTTTTAGTGAGGTCCCTCTAACAGCAGATGATACCTGAGTTGAAGTCCACAAGTCTGGAGGCAGGAAGACCCTTGCGCCACCACTTATTTAATCAACCCCTTTTTGATGGACATTTGTTTCCAAGTTTCTGTGTAACGTCCTCCATCAGATAAATTTGGAACAATTATTGATGTAATGCTTTCCTTTTAAAAAAAGAAAGAAGTGAGCCGCAGTGACAAAATGCCTCACATCCTGCAATTCTGCGTACAGTCACAAAGGTGGTTCTATTTTAAAAATGGTTAATAAATGGCTCAACTCATTGTCTGTCAGTGACTCTTTAAACGTAAGGGTTTTGGTCATTGAAGGAAGTGGTGATGGTTACTTTAACACTTTCTGGCCTTTTTTGATGATTGCTCAGTACCGCTATTCAAAATTAGAGCGTCATCTCCTTAGCTAAAACAAATATAATTTTCACCTAATATGTATTTCATCATTGCTTGCTTGCTTGCTTGGGTGCTCAGTCATGTCCGACTCTTTGCAGTTCCACAGACTGTAGCCCGACCAGACTCCTGTGTCCATGGAATTTTCCAGGCAAGAATACTGGAGTGGGTTGCCATTTCCTGCTCCAGGGGATCTTCCCAATCCAGGGATTGAACCTGAATCTCTTACATCTCCTGCATTGGAGGGTGGATTCTTTACCATTGCACCACCTGGAAGTCTGCATTTCATGATAATCTCAGTGAATTCTTACATTATGGTATCGGCGTTTTGTAAATTTCTTTTCTTTTTTTTTGAAAGACATCTGTTAGCACTATTTCCTTTCCAGAACCTTTTCTGACTCCCTTAAACCTATGTAATTGATCACTTCCTCTCCTGTATCCTCTACACATAACTGTTATTAAGATATCTTTGCTTACTTCTGTCTCTCCTTACTGGACTTCCCTAGTTGAGGGTGAGGACTTGATCTCTTACTGGTTTTATTATCCCTAGTCCTTAATACAGTTTCTTATACCCTAGCAATTCCTCTTTGTTGTTCTTATAATTCTGTTGATAGATTTTTTTTTTTGAGCTCTTACTATGAGGTGGGCACTGTTCTAAGTACTTTATTTGGATTTTCTCATTTAATCATTCCCATAAACCTGTGAGTAAACTCTATATGTACCCCACTGGCTTACTACTTTTTAAGTAGAAAATGGCAGTGCTGACATTTTCCTCTGGTCCACCCTATAATCCTCATTTTAGAGCAAAGAGAAGCTGTAAGCCCGCTGGTGTGCTCATACCCCCTTCTCTAGCGTGCACTCAGTAAACCACAGCTCACAAGTTAAGAAATATTTGTCAGGGTAATTAAGTAATATTTGTCAAGGTATGCGTATTATCCTACTTGTGTTTATAAATTTTTTCCCATTTTTGTACTTGAAAAATTTCCAATCCACACAGGAGTTGAAAGTCTAGCAACAGTAAATGGCCGTGTACTTCTCATGTACAACTGTTAACATATTACACGTTTGCAGGTATGCTGCATACACTCTTTCCCCCTCTTTCTCTCTCCCCAGCCCTGACCTTCTTCTTACCTGCACACATACACACGATTAGCCATTTGAAAGTAACTTAGATATAATGGCTCTTTGTACTTACATACTTTAGCCTGCATACCACGTCACACTTAAATTTAACATAGGTACAATAATATTATGTAGCAAACAGTCCATGATTAGATTTCCCCAATTATCTCCAAATGATTTTTACGGATTTTTTTGGATCCTGAGCCAATCATGGAAGTTTCGTTTAGATGACAGTCCTTAGAACAGTTCTAGACCTACTTTTCTGTAGATCTGAATTTGAAGTTTCCTCATTATTAGATGCTGGCTAAACCTTTTTGGCAAGAATATTACATAGGTGATCATGTATTATGACATTCCCATTGCACATAATGTCAGTTTATTCTATAATTGGTGGTGCTAAGTTTGATCACTTGATTAAGGAGTCTACCAGATTTTTCCACTGACAGGCACTGTCTTCGTAATTAGTAAGTACCCTAGGGGTGATACATTGAGACACTTTGAATATTCTGTTCCCTAACAAACTTTCACCTAGTGAAAATTTTAACACCTATGGATAATCTTTACTCAAATTATTTTAATGGTGGTTGTAAAATTATTTTTTCAGATTCTGTCATTCCTTCTGCATGTTTGCTGGCATTCTGTAAAGAGGAGCTCTGTTCTCTTCATTTTAGAATCCCTCTGGACCCATGGATTCTTTTATTACTCAGTTGTTATCAATTACTATCCTTATTTTTCTTGGTGCTCAAATTATGCCAAACTTGGCTGTAGGAACACTTCCCAATAGCTCCTGTGTCATTTTCACTTGTTTCCATAATTTTTTTATATGTCTTTGCTTTTTGTCAGAGCAAAATATTCCAGCCTCTCTGCTTCAGCCTTGATTTTATTGTGGAATGGTATTTGGAAACAAAGATGTGGGTGTAGTATGTGCTCATTGCTACTGTTAACCCTTCTTAAAGAAAACCTCCCACAAATCTACTTCACACTTCCAGATAAGTAATAACACTTTATGAAATGTTCTTAAAGTCTCATTTAGCTTTAATCTAAGTTCCAGTGTTCTACTACAGTGAAAACAGAAAAAAGTTAAAATTTCAAGTAAACCAAAAATGACAATACTTTTCAGAAGAAGATTTCTTAAGTGAAAATGGATAGTGCTTAATTATAGTAAATAAAAGTTGGCTTGAGACTCAAAGATGCAGGCACTTATTTTCTTTGGTCTACTTCAGGAATTAAAAGTTAAATAGAGATTAAATAGCCACTTGAGAAAATTGAATTGGATGTTTCCAAAAAGACAAAAATAACCAGACAGCTCTTGGAAAATAAGATTATATAGAACAGAAATCTGTATTTATTTTACTTTATACTCTAAATTATCTACTGATTGAATGTTTGTAGTTTATGATTAAGTTCTTAATGAAAATAACGTTTCTTAAAATGTGAGAGCAAAAAAATCATAGATGTAATAATACATCAGAAGGGATAATTCTATAAACTTCATTAATGATTCAGAATCTGGCTTCTGTACCTAACAAGCAGTGAAGTAAAAGGATCATTTTATGTTGAAATATTCTGGCAGTGTTACTTTAATTTTCTCAAATTATAGATTGTATTCTTAACTGTGACTTCTTCCTAGAAGTTTTATGCCTTCCTAAATACTTTTATGCCTTTAATTACCTTTGATATTCTCTATTCCTCTCATCCTTTCCTGGTTAGTGTTTTTACTATAACCGCCCTCTCCTCTCTTACAAATCCACTCAAAAAGCTAGGTTTCTGGAGTTTTTCTGAATACCAAAAGAATTAGAAGATTAGAATTTTTTTTCTGAAATCGAGCAAATCACTTAACTTTCTGTGCTTTTGCTTGTCTGCTGGTGAAATAAGGATAATATCTGTCTCTTGCCTTATATGGATATTGTGAGGGTAAATTTAGTCATATAAAGTGGTTTTGCATTCTGTATTCATGAAATCATTTAGCAGATAGTATTTTATAGTGATAACAATCAGAGGCACTTTTACTCCAGTTTTTATGACAGAAGGGATTTAGATTTGCAAATAGGATATTCAACACTAGAATATGGGATATTAGGAAGCTGGAGAGTCGTTTTCCTCTGGAGATCTTGGGATCTATCGGATTCTTCTCCCTGGGTTTGTGGTACCTATGATAAAGGGAGCTCAAGGCCCTTTTAGGTGGAGCCCTCTAAGCTTCTGCCTCCATTCCTTCCAGGTCCATTAATAACAGCAATGGCTTGCTTAATGCCTCTTTTAGCGACTCTCTCTCTTCCAAGGCAAGTTGCCCTTTGAAAAAGATACTCCTCATTTTATGTTCCTCTTTCCTTAAAATGAGTGTATCCATATTGTTAGGTGTCATGAACAGTCTAGGAAATGTCCCAGTTTCGTATCCATTCATTCTTCTCTCCCGCTCTTGAATACTTTGTCATCATTGTTTTTAAATTACACACCCTGGAGAGCAGTTTCTTTGTTCTGCTTTTAATGGTACCGTGTCTGAATAGCAACATGATGGAGACTGCAAAAATTATAAGTGATTCTTAGGATTCGAAAGGCAATCTATCTACATTAAGAAAAATAATTCTCAAGTTACAACATGTTATAGAATAGGAAGATTGCAAGTGATTTTTAAGATTCAGAAGAAAATCTTGTTTACGTTAAGAAAGTACTTCTCAAGTTATAACATCATCTGAGGTTGAGTTGGCTTTTCCCTTGCCTCTCTCTAGAGCCACCATCTGCTTGGGCAACTCAGGATGTTCTTTTTTTTTTTTAAACAAATGTTGGCGCTTGACTCCCAACTGTAATTAGATTACATAAGATATTATATAGAACTGATGTGGGAATTTAATTTCCCCTATCTTATTTGATAACATTGTCTAACTTAGTGTCAGAAAACATTGTCCAACTCTCAGAACCCCAGTTATACATCAGTTAGGATGAATTTTTAAGAGGAAAATCTTAGATTGCTGTCAAACAGGAACATGTGCCATTAAAGAACTATGTTTGCTTTGCCAGTTGAGACTTGTTTCTTTAGTTCAAGTAATGGTTTAGGGGTTATTTTAAGGGCACTGTGGAGATTGTCTTGCAGGAATGTTACAGAGTAAATTTTGAGTGTGATATGCCCATTTGACCTTAATTCCAACGTCTGATTTTGCGGGGAAAAGAATCTATCCTTCACTGACTACCTGTGATCCTCACCTGAGTTTGGTTTCTTGAGCTGCTAAACCATATGTGGATGCCAGTGGTCCTCCGTGGACCAAATGTGGCCCAGACTTCTTGTCCCTGATCCACATGAAGCTCAGAGAAACAGTGCTGACTTCTGAGTAACCTTTAGCAACAGCAGACACATTGCTTCCTACAAGTCAGTGTCTCATCTATTTTGGTTGTTTTGAGAAGATTATTCGAAAATAGACTGCTAAAAAAAATAGTCCACTTATTTTTTTTTTCCTTGACCTGCTATTCACAGCAAGTTGTGAAGGTTGGTGTGTGCTGACCACTGAGAACTCACATTCTAGTAAAATGGGTTGTCAAAAGGTGGGTCTGTTTACAGAAGTTGGGAATCATTCTTCTCTAATCTCAAGGTGGATCTGTGTTTTCTCATCTAAGTTTTAGATATAGCAGGGAAGTTCTTTAAATACTTCTAAAGTATATGACCTTGTAGGTTTATGATAACTTGACAAGTTGTGTTTCTTTACTAAGATTCAGTCATAACAGTTCTGTCCTTAGTGTGTATCCAGCATCTGCTGGCTTGATGGTAAACACAGATTAAGTCCAGATTCCACAGCCTTGTGCTCAAGGATAGTCAGGTATTACTTGTAATTATACTGTATTGTAATTGTACTTGGCTGCAAGTTACATTGACACAAAGACCAGTGTCTTAAAGGACTAGAATGGCCATTTAGGGTTAATATTATGACTTCTAGTTCAGCCTCTTTTCCATTCTCAAGATTCATCCCATAACCACAAAGGAGCCATTGTAGTTAAGCCATGACTTCTATATTTCAGGCAAGAAGACAGAGGATATACTAATCGGTCACCTTTTTAAGTAGCTTTCAAGTTCCAAAAGCTGCACCCAATAATTTCTGCTGACCAGAATTTAGTCACTTGACTACCTAAATATGTCAGGGAGGATAGGGAATATAATTGTCTCTTGCTAACCCATTACTTAGGACTTACCTGGTGGCTCAGTGGTAAAGAATCTCCTTGCCAATGCTGAAGAGCAGGAGATGCAGGTTTGATCCCTGCCTGGGACAGGAAGATCCCCTGGAGAAGGAAATGGCAACCCACTCCAGCATTCTCGCCTGGAGAATCCCATGGACAGAGGAGCCTGGTGGACTGTAGTCTATGGGGTCATGAAAGAGTCAGACAGGACATCGACTAAACAATAAACTCATTGCCTACTTAAAAAAAAAAAAGCCACTCTATTAATATTAGTAACAACCTAGCAGTTTCTGCCCCCAGTGCCTTTTATGACTTACACCAACCCGTCTTTTGCTCCCATCTGCTGTTCTAAGCCCTTTTCACTGTATGGCTCCACAGAGCCTTGGTGCTCCCTGAGAACGCCTTTACTGGCCTTCTCTCTTTGCTCGTATTCTGAAAGGCTTTGTCTCCCATCTCACTGCCTCTGCTCCTTACCTCTCAGATCACATTTCCTGCAGGAAGCCTCTCTAGGACCACAGTCACAGTTACCCTCTGCCCTCCCCCCTTCTTTCATCTCATCTGTCACAGCTCTTGTTAACTTTCAGCCAACATATTAAAATTTCAAAGTTAGTTTTCATATCTTATATGATTCCCTCTTCCTCCTCACTTGCCTAGTAGAATAATTGCATCTACTAAATATTTAGTATATGTGTATTGAATTCCATTGGAGACCTAATGCTTGCAGGATAATAGGAGAAAGTCTTTTTGTGCAATAAGGGTGTTCTTATTGTAAGGCAAAAAAAAAAAAAAAAAAAAGATACATCAGCATTGTGAGTATCCTAGTCTATTTAATAGCTGTTGACTAATATATAGGTTGTTGGTTACTTCAGTGAATAGTCTGTTAGGTAGAAGTGTAAATAGAAGCTTGTTTGAAAATACTGGCTCCCTAAACATGTAGGAAACATTAACAGTCTGGGCCTCTTGGAACGAGGGCATTTGATGTGCCTGAGATTAGGGCACTCCAACTCAGAACAAACAATGAAAAAGGAAGGGGGACAATAAAAACCTTTATTTCTGAAAAGCACCTGAGAGTACTATAAATGGATGGACTTCAGGCTGATCAGTGGGTCAAAAGGCAACACAGCCTGGGTGCCTCGTATGTAATTGTTTGATAAACTTTTTCATGTGCTACTTTCTAAATTTCTTTTTCATGTTTTAGAGATATTTGGGGGAGGTTTTTTCCTTGACTTGCATTTAATTATTTTGAAGTGTTTACTTTTTTTCCCCTTCTTTTTTAAAAATTTATTTTATTCCAGTCTAGTTGATTTACTTCTTTTTTTTTTCCAATATGGCACTTGGGTTGTGTCTGTGATAACAATTCAGGTTGTATTCATATATAATTGTTAAGATTTAGGAAATATCTTTCCTTTAAAATTAAAAAAAAATGTTTTAACTTGCATTTCTTGATTGGGCCTGGAAATTACATAAAGGATGGCTTATTTCTGGGACTTCTTTTTAAAGCTGCATATAAACCATCTACCAGGTATACAGTTGATTGAAGCATAATGTTGGAAGGATCTGCTAGATAGTTCATTTCTTCTCACTGCTTTCTGTTGAATGTCATGCCATATCTAAAGTCGGATTTTTATGAATTTCCCCAGGGCATTTCTCTACCACTTATACTTGACTCTCTGCTCATCACTTCTTTCTGCAAGCTTTTATATTAAATACCTACAGAGCAGCAGTAAGGATTAGTCATAGTACAGGGTTCATTTGGAGTGAGTAACACAGGCAGGAAAGGTCTAAGATTGGCAAACAGACCTGTGGAGTGCTCAGCAAGGGGAGGGTTGGTGAGTCAAATGAGGAAATGTAGACAACACCAAAGATGAAATGCACAACAGTTTCATAGAAGTGTTAGCGTTTTGAAGGAGATGATATTTGAGAATTGTCCAAAAATGGGAGCATCTCCTAGGATGGAGAAAAGTGTGGGCTGATATGAAAGAGAGCAGGTGTCAGGTCCTGGAGATGCAAGGTCACTGTTGACCCCTCTCCCCTTGGTCTTCAAGACCTGTTTGCTCTTCACTCAGGGGTTAGTGAAGCCCATCTCTTCCTGTCAACAAATACAGATCATTTTATCTGCATGTCAGACTCCAGTCCATCCTGTGTATCGTCACCATGCTAATATCCCCAGGTTATTTTTTATCAGGTAGTTCTCCTAAAGATAATGATGAAGTGTTCACTTCTTGTAGACAAAGTGCATATTCCTCTCTGGAATTCAGGGAACATCATGATCTGGTACCACTCACCTATGATTGTCTACCTCTTATTCTTCCCCTAGCGTTTGCCCCTCTCTTTGGCTTGATAAACCTCCTCTAAATCAATGAGGCCCATTTTGCTGTATAATTCTTCACACCTTGGATGGTCCACTGTCTTCTCTGTCTACCTGGCTTCAAGATCCACCTCAAGACCTCCTCTTCAAGGCTTTCTGTACAACTCTGTATGGATATGTGATGATTTCTTCACAAATCCCACGTGCGCCACCATTTTGGCTCATAAATGTTGCTTGAATTAAAAACATGATTGTCTTTGTGTCTAGATTCTAAGCTCTTTGAGACCAGTCACCACACTATACAATGATTTTACATCTATTTTAATATCTAGTGTAGCACCGTACACAGATTTGGTATAGAGCAAGATTTCTCAATCTGGCACCCTCACATTTTGACCTAGATAATTTTTTTTTTTGTGGGGAATTATCTGAGCATTGAAGGATGTTTAGCAGCATCACTCTATACTCACTAGATGCTGGTGGCACTCTCTTCCCAATGTGACTATAAAAAATGTCTTCATTTGTGCTAAATGCCCCATAGACAGCAAAATATCCCCAGCTGAGAATTACTGTATAAACAGAGTAAATTCTTATCAGTATCTTGGCAGGAATTGAAGACTATGAAAAGATTTGATTGATGGTTTACAGCATTTTGGGGTCTTGAATGATGACAAACTAAGCTGACGGAAGATTGGCAATGTAAAATGGAACTTTCTCTTTTCTATGATAAGCTATAGGAAGCCTGTTATAGACTGATGAGCAAATTATGATGTAACTTAAGGTTAAGGAAGGGCAAAATGATGGAAGTATACTGAAGTTGAACTTTCCAAAATACTGAGTTTTAGTTTCTAATTCATTTTGAACCATTTTATGCTTGGAAACATCATTTCCAATAAAATATTTATTACTAGAAATTTATCTTGGTTCATTTTTAACAAATACCTTTGGATTGAGAACTGTGTTTTGAAGCATATTTGAGAAAATAATTTTGAAATTGTGGGTGTAGGTTATTGTAAAGTGATAACCATTGACAAAAATCAGTTGTGTTTGAATATAGTTTTCCAGTTTTTCTTCTTTTTTGGCGATTTGAGTATTGTCCTCAAGTTTAGCAAAATTTCCAGCCCCAAGCAAGACACACGCAAGCAGTATCTTGCTGCTTATGTGTGTACACACAAACACACAAAATACATGTGTGTGAGTGTGTAGTCTAGACAGTGCTTACTGCTCACTTTGTTGTAAGTTCTTAGTTTTTTCTTTGATTATCAAACTAGTACATGACATAAATTCTACATGGTTGATGCTGCTGAACTAGAAATAATGCATGACACCCTCTTTCCGCAGCTGTGTGCCAGCCACAGTGCAAACATGGTGACTGTGTTGGGCCGAACAAGTGCAAGTGTCACCCTGGATATGCCGGGAAGACCTGCAATCAAGGTAGGGAAACTGTGAAAAGGAAGCATTGATAGACCCGCTCTACTCCTGCCTGACACAGACACTTACGTTCTCATGTAGACCACTTTTCCATGACCATTGTCCCCAAACATATGAGATGTCATTTCGCTGAAAGATAAAAATCTAATAATGATAAATCTTGTTAAGTCTATTTAATTGTGGGCCAGTTAAAGAATTTCTTCCTTTCATTCACTGTTAGTTATGAAAATGCATTTTGAAAAAGAAAATGACAGCGTCAGTAGAAGCCTTACGTCTGCTGCTCCTCAGTCTTCCACTATTTGGAAAATGTTAGCAAACTGTTAGCCTCCTTGGATCTCTATGAATTGAAAACCTCTAATACAAAGTCAGGTAGGAGGTTTGACTTGAAATTTTGAGGTCCCTTCCAATTCTGAGCTCTTTGATCTTTATGATTCAATTCCCTTCAACTTTTGACCAGTTTGTAAGGTTCCTCTGAGAAACCAAGATTTTGATTAACCTAAGTTACTTTTAATTTGGTGTCAGTTGCTTATAAAAGCAAATCTTTACTTAGTCTTCATGGTGCTAAGGAATTTTGCATATATTACCTGTTTTTATCTCTACAACAGCATTAGGAGGCAGAATGTTATTATAATTAAGCTATAAATAATATTTCATTTTTCACTTGACAAGACATTGTGTATACCCAGTATTTTGTCCAAGTTCAAAAAATTAGTTGGTAAAAGATCTCTATCAACTTAGATCTGTTGTCTATATAACTCATGTTCTTTCTACCAGTGTAGTTTTGCATGGAGAAAACATTGGAAACGTGATCCTCTGACTCGCTGCATTACAAGGCTGACAAGCTTGTCTGTTTAATTAATTTCAACCAAAACCTTTCTACCATTTGGAGCTAAAAACAGATGTAAAGAAAAGATAGGGTTAGATTTCACTAGAAATATTCAATGATAAAAAGAGTAAAATTTTTCATTTATTCCTTTAAGTAATATTTCCTAGCATTTTAAATGTCAAATGAAACAGTTTGTTTAGGGTCTAACTGTGCCATAGATACTTAGTTGACCTCATCTGATACAGAAGTGATCTTATTGAAATATTCTTGTTCTTCAGTATCTGATATTCCTTGAAGTGTGTCATGTAAACTTGTGATTTATAGACATAGTTTTCACAAGAATCAGGCACACTGAAATTTGGAAGTATAGGTAATTGTTCCTGAACTACCAGATGAAATCCATGTTAGTGAAATGTGACATGTTTTTAAATCCCTTTGATTTTAAAAACCCATTTACTTTTTCCTCTCCAGTGTAAGTTCTCAAGTAGCAGCATGTTCAGTTCTGATTATTGAGTTGTCAGTGTTCATCTTAGAGTGCCAGCATGCTTCTTTTTTTAAAGTGCTGAACATAAAGCATCGCAGGTTTCATTAATATGTCAGCACCATGAAACGTTGTCCTTATGCCAGGAATATATACAAAGAAGAGTATTAAAAGAAGCCACTGTTGAGGTTACGGAGAAATTTATTTAAATTTATTTGCAGGAGCTACGTCAACTTTCATATGATTCAGGGACACTAAAACTATCATTGGAATACAGATCCATCTCTGGGTATCTCTGATTTTCAGAAAACTAGTTTACTGTGTACCTTTTCCCTGCAATAAAACCTGTTTTTCTTAAGAAAAATTGAAATATTCTGAGTTGAAATCTTGCCTTCCCAAACTAAATGTAGTTGGGTGGGAAGAGGATTTTATCAGTGGCAAAATGGGATTTTACACCTGCAAAAATAGTGAGCCACTGAAAATGTAATTTCAAGGTAAATCCTGAATACAAAACTTGAGTCCACAGTAAACCCACATGTTTTGTTCATCTCTCTCTTTCCCTTTCTTACCATATAAGCAATTGTGGTGAGTCACATTCTTTGAGAGCAGGAACCATTTGTGGGGTCCCTCTCATTTCTTGGTTCCTGAAAATTTTTATCAAAATGATTTGCACATGATAAGTATACATGAAATATTTGCTTAATGACTGTTTCATATCATGATTCTTGGTCGTAACACCATAGGAAGTGAAAGAGTTCCCTGGAGTTGTTTGGTATAGCTCTTTATTCCTTGTATCTGTGGACTGTTTGCAGGGTCAGAGAGGTTGCCGCAGTGACCTGGGTAGAGAAAGAGAGCCCCAGAAATGTTGTTAAATATTGGAACTAAGTGTCTATACCTGCTACATAACAAATTAACTTAGACTGATTTTATCTAGACCATACATTTTAATCAAATGGAAAACATGCCTCAGAGATGTGACAAATCATGCAGGTTTTTTTGTTTTTTAAACCCAGGGTGTTTTTGTTTATTTTTTGGCCACACCATAAGGCATGTAGGATCTTAGTTCCCTGATCAGGGATCAAACCTGTGCCTCTTGCAATGGAAGCAGAGTCCTAACCAGTAGACCACCAGGGAATTCCCTGGTTTCTTTTTTCCTGGAGGAGAGAAATGTTAAGAAGAGTTAGACTTGAAATAAATTTCCATAGAACTGGAAATTAGCATTTGATTAAAAGTAGGTTTGGGTTTAAGGCAAAAATTATATCCAGTAAAAACTATGTTACGAGCTGGGTACTTTAAGAACTCACGTCTGGAGACTTGCTTGAACAGCTGAGTGAACAGCTCGAATAGATGATAAGCACTTAATGAGCGCTTTCAGAGCTGCCAGAGAGCAGAAGAGCAGGGCAGGCCCACTTTGGAACTGGCTTAATTTAGAAGCCTTGGTACAAGATTAGTGTGAATCTGCTGGTCATGGCTTGTGCTTCCCTCTGGGTCACTCTCTGGATTTGCCATAGCCAGATCACATAGAAAATCGTAGGCATGGACTGACCGTATTCATTGTAATCTGAACTCTGGCAAGAATTATTTTTTTCCAGCTTACTTTCTCTGGTAATTTTATTCATGAAGATTACCACCCTCCCCAACCACCTTGAGCCTCTGTATCCATACAAATCTCCTTTCTCCTCAGACAAAAAAGGATACTATTATAGATAATAGTGTTTTTCATAACTTTCCCATTAGAGAATAATTTGGGGCATGTAATGTATCATATCATTGCATATTTTCAGGAATGAAAGATATCCTGCTGAATTTACAGCGTGCTTTACAGTATAATAATTTCAGAAGAAACAGTTCATAAATATCAGTTATTAATCTCTTGGCATGGTTTTTGTTTCAAATGTTGAATTCCTTATCCCAAGAAAAGAATAGGTATCTTATAGCAGGGAACCAGACAGTTAACTTTGGTAAGCTATTTAGGTCTAAATTGACTGCCTTCCTTAGCACAATAGTCGGAGTGCTTTAACACTAAGATTAATGTAGTTTCTTAGGGCTTTATTTTTTGAATGATGTGCGGTTTCAACCCTAGAACCCAATATTCATTTAATTTGGAAATTTAACTGGCTGTTAATATTGCGATAGTCTTGAAACAAGATGTGATTGCCTACTTTGGGACCTACTCATAATATTTTGGTAAGCTAATAATGGCAACACCATTTTTATTTTGCAGAAAATTTCTAATGTATATTCTTTTTTTTTTTTCCCCCAACCCCTGATATCTCAATACTATCTGTGTCTGGGCAGGATGTCTTATGTATATTCTAATTAAAAGTGACCTAAATGTGACATTAGTTCTTACACCTAAGTGAATACATCAGTGGTATATCATGTTACTTATTTAAATGAGATCTTTATGCAGATCATAAGTTTATGCATGATTAGGTATGGTTTTAAACTGTTGTACAACATACTAATATAGGAAAAGATATTAAGTTGGTCATTTAAGACCTAGATGTACCTAAACAGAGCAGGTTGATTATAGTCAAATTGTGTATAATCTTTGAATTTTCTCTTTGTTGATGACTAAAATCATCTGTTTTAAAATGACCGTCTCTTTTTTGTGTTGATATGACGAAGTGGATTGTTAACTTACAATGTTTGTATGTTCTTCGGAAGCAAGATGGCAGTGATAAATTTTAAGAAACACAGAAATTAAAACTGAAAAAGAAAAGCCAGAAGAACTTGAAGTTAATTTTTGTAAAGTATCAAAAGCATTCTTTTTGAACTCCACCAACTTTATGTAATTGTTTAATATATACTTACAAAGATTTTTAGGGCTAAAATGACATCAGTTCAAAGTTGACTCTTATTACCTTCTTCCTGGTGTGAAGACGAACACCTCCACCCAACTCCTCTTGACCAAGGCAGTGAACAGCCTCTTTTACAACCCCCGGATCATCAAGCTACAAGTTTACCTTCGAGGGGTGAGCGTGCATATCTCAGGCGGCCCGCCCGTCCCACCCGCACGGCTTCCTGCAGCGTTGTCCCTTCTTGCCAGTGTTCCGAAGGCTCGCCCGGGGGCGCGCAGTCCTCCGTGTCCTGAGCATGTGAAGCGAGTGGCAGGCATTGTCACCTGGTGCCCATTCTCTGAGCTCTCAAAGCCTGGCGCCTCTGCTGTCCTTCCCCTGCCTCAAGTGCCCGCTGCCTTTCTTCTTCTCTTCTGAGTTTCAAACTTTTTCTCAGAGAATCAGATCACAAAGTAGCTTCTGTTTTCTTGTGTAGGTGAAGTCAGGAATTCCACAGCACCTGAGATTAGGGTTTTGATGACTTCTGCTGAACAGATTTTAGAGGTGTTCAAGTCCTCTTCCCCACCATCGCATTTGGGGTGTAGAGTTTTAGGTCGCCTGGAAGTCGGACCATACATTGGCTTCCTTCTTTTGGTGACCATCTTGTGATATTAGAAAGTCTGAGTTCTGGTTCCAGCACAGGCTTTAAGAGGCTCTGTCATCGTGCTCAGTCATGTCTCTTTGCAATCCCATGGACTGTAGCCCTCCAGGCTCCTCTGTCCATGAAATTCCCCAGGCAAGAATGCTGGCGGAGGCTGCCATTTTCTCCTCCAGGGGGTCTTCCTGACACAGCAATTGAACCCATGTCTCTTGCATCTCCTGTCTTGGTAGGCAGATTCTTTACCACTGGCAGCACCTTGGAAGTCCCAAGTAGCTCTATAATTGTGAGCAAATCTTAGCATACCAATTAATAATAGGAGAGTAATTCCTGTTCCCTTCACCTGCAGGGCTGGTGTGAGAATAGAAACACCAAAAATACTAATGTCTTCATTAGGCTGGCAAGTTTTGTAGAAAAATTAAATGGCAGTATAACTTAACAGTATTTCTGAAAGACTTTTTGTCCTCACTCATAAATTTAGGAACTTAGAGTGACTGAATTAAATTCATTTAAATTATTAATTACTGCCTGTGCTCATAGGGAACTTGATGCATTTGGATCAAGAAATTAGGGCAATAGGATGAATTTCAGAATCATTGAAAATTTAAGGGGTAAGAGTTATGACAGTTGACATACTGAGATTTGTTTGCCTCTGACCTCCACTTGAGTCAGACAAAATGCAAAAGCTTATTAGACTTCTCAGGCATTGCATAGTTTCAGCCTCAAAGGAAGAAAAAAAGGTCCAAATTACATTAAATGAATGAAAGATGATATTCCTTTAAAATCCATGGCATTATTTTACTCAATGAATCTCTTCCAGATTTTCAAGCTAATTTTCAGTGTCTGCATGCTAATAAGATTTCTGATTCTTTTTTCTTCCTGAAGTGTAATTATAATGCTACGCAGCTTGCATTTTTGTCCTGGACTAGCTGCTTCCCACCTCCCCCGCCCATCCAAGCTCCTGAATTCACCCACTTGTTTAAGTATACTCCTGACTGTAATAAGACACTCCTTAAGAATTGTATATATAACAATATAAGTATTTGAATGTAAGTGGTTTAATTGTAAAGTTCTGTCCTTGACATGATAAGATAGGTACATGATAGAAGTCATTCATTTTTTTATAATAGATTTTCCTTATGAAGTATATTACATTACAAACTTCTAGAGAAAGAGCAAAATTTAAGTAAATTTAAAATAAAGACATGTTTTTTTTTCTAGGTTCTTTCATCACCTTCTAAGAGTGATCTGAGAAAGTGTGATCAAGGGGAATTTTCATGTTCTTTATAATCTGCTTGCTATTGTAGGAGCCTTCCCCATAAATTTGAAGTGTCATTTTTGAATTTCTGACCTAATTTGATAGTAAGAAAAGTGTTACAAGGCCTATGACCCTAGAGATTTTGGAAGCAGAAAACATTAACTTAATTTTATAAGGTCATTAAGAAAATAAGGTATTAGTCCCTCAGTTGTATCCTTCTCTTTGTGACCCTGTGGACTGCAGCCCATCTGGCTCCTCTGTCCATGGAATTATCCAGGCAAGAATACTAGAGGGGGTAGCCATTTCCTTTTCCAGGGAATCTTCCCAACCCAGGGATTGAACCTGAGTCTCCTACATTGCAGGCAGAAATAAAGTACAATTTTGTAATCATAGACTAGAAACTCTAAAGAATATTGAGGAAAAGGAAGTTCATCACAGGACACCAGATGCTTTTAATCTTTTGAAGCGCCCTGCCTTAGAGTTCTAATATTTGGTAAATACCAAAAATCATGGATAATTGTGGAATTCGGTTTCATCATTTCTGCCGTGGTTTTGTAAGGGTCAGTGGGAAATTTTTAGGAGAAACGTGTGTGTGTGTGGCAGATGGGGCAATGGTGGCAGTCACTGAGGACATGGACAGCGGCCAGCTGTCAGGGGGTGTCACCCGGCCTGTCACCAGCTGTGAGAGCACAGCTTTCTCAAATTGCTTTCAGCCTATTTGGATGCTTATGTGTCAATTTAATAATAGTAAAATAGCCAACACGTGTCTCCATATTTGGCCCCCCAAATACTGCATGTTTATTTCATTTCCCATTTCATTTCATAGATGATTCTCAGGTTTGTTTGGGTCTTTTTTTCATTAGAATTATGATATCTTACTGATTTTTCATTGCCTTTCAGTTTTATGATTCTTAACCCCTAAATGTTTTTTTCTTATGGGAAGGGAAAGATAAATTTGATTGAAGACCACCAGCAACCCCAGTCTGAGTTGTAAAGACCCTCACGGCCATCCTCAGGGGCACTTTATCCACCAAGACTGGAGCAGCCTCAGCTGGGCTTCAGCTTTAGTTCATGGCCACAGTGTCCGCAGACATTTCCATCAGCATAAACACGCCTTGTATATGTGCTGCCTGGTGCTATATCTAACCAATCCCATTAGGAACCCACAGAAGTTTCTGATGCTCTTTAAGAGTAAACCTAAGGGTTCTTAATGGACACATTTTATATCCATCAATATACTTCCCTTGAGGTATAGAATTCAGTCTTACTCTATTCTTTGTTGTACTATTCTATTCCTGCTTAGTACAGAGGAATATTTAAAACACAAAGTCTTTCTCTTAATGTATTCAGATTTAAATACTATTTACTATAATATTGAGCTTCCCTGGTGGCTCAGATGGTAAAGCGTCTGCCTACAATGTGCGAGACCAGGTTTCAATCCCTGGGCCGGGAAGATCACCTAGAGAAGGAAATGGCAACCCACTCCAGTATTTTTGCCTGGAAAAATCCCATGGACAGAGGAACCTCGTGGGCTACAGTCCATGGGGTTGCAAAGAGTCGGACACGACTGAGTGACTTCACTTTCATTTTCTTTTTACTATAATATCAGTCAGGGATTTATCAAAGCCAGGTGTGAATCTGCAGGGACACATTAGGCATCGTAATTAACTCTTAGAACACGAGAAAAGACTGCCTGACTCTAATTTTTTATAAATACTGAAATACAAGGTAGAAGAATATAAGAAGTGGAAGGAATTTCTTTCTCTGTCCTCTTTGATTTAAAAATTTTACTCATTTTAACAGAGGGGGAAAAAATCAAATTTTTGTTGAAATTATAATTTGCAAAGCAGTTTCTCTGAGGAAATTTTTTGAAAAAAGTTTTAATTATGATTCTGTTTTGAATATCCTTGACTGGGCAAGTGTATGAAGTTTAAAAATAAAGAAAGCATAGGAGATGATGAAGGTATCTGGTTTATTTATGTAACCTCCCCAGGCTTCACCCAGCTGAGGATCTGCTTACAGTTGTGTTAGGGTTAGAAAAAAGACTAAATCGGCAAGTTGGTAAAATAGTTTTTGAATTTTTATATGAAATAACTATTTGATGGCTTTAAAAAACAATGTACTTGGTTACATTAAGTATATAAATCTGTATAGATTTTTAATAAATGAGCAGGTCAGATTTAAATTTAGTTAGATTTGAAAACAACTTATAACTAGATATATTTCCAATTTGATGACATGGATTAATAGATAATTAAATTAGGCTAATCAGGTGCCTTTGCTGGCAGTCCTGACAAAATTAAACATGTCATATTTCTTTTTAATGAAATCTGTATTTTGGGCATTAGTGTTTCAGTGTATATTTGTCATGAGATTTATTTTCACTTGAGGCAGTGTTCAACTTGGGTTGCAAAAGTCTCACGTGAAGTTCATTAACTCCCTTCGTATTGATATTTAAACCAGTAAACCTAAAATACGGGATGATAGTCTTATTATATATTGTCCATTTGTGTTTCTATGTGCCCTTCCTAACTGCAGAATGAATGAAAATAATGTTGGAGGGTGTTTTTTTTTTTAAGTTTATTTTGTGACTCAACCACTTTACTACAGTAGGAGACTAAAGCTGCTTCTTTAACCTGAGATCAATTTATAGACTATGAATAAGAGGAACCTCAACAGTGATCACTCTCGTTCATGGAGCTTCTATCCTCTTAAAAAAAAATAGCCTTTCTTCGGGAAGGTCAAAGCAGTCTAATATTAAAACTCCATATACTTTCTGTAAACTAAGATAGGTTCACACAGTATCTTCTTTAAACAGAGGCAAGAAGAAATGGAAGTAGGAAGATCCCATGGGCCAGAGTGAATCTAGTAGGATAACCCCAGATATTCTGAGGATGTTGAAGTCAGATAGATGGTGTGTGTACTGCTCTTTCTTGCAATGATAAGCCATGTATGTATCGGTGGGGAGAATCTCCCCAGCTGTCCTCTGTAAGCAGAGATCACACATGGTAGATTATTTAAGCCCCAGAAATTCACCCAGCCTTCCACTGTTATAAGGCTTCTGGTCGCCTTTGATAGGAGGCTCTTTCCGGCTCTAGTGTAATCAGCATTAAAATGAAGACACTGGGAGCAAACAATCTCTTCTGTTTATGGCTGGTTACTATAGCTGGATTGACTTTTTCCCTTCCTTCTTCAGCACAGAGAAGCGTTTTCAGTGGCTCACAGTGGTGTCGAGGTTTTGTCATCTTTCTGCTTCCACCCCGTTCCTTTCAGACCTCAACGAGTGTGGCCTGAAGCCGCGGCCCTGCAAGCACAGGTGCATGAACACATACGGCAGCTACAAGTGCTACTGTCTCAGCGGATACATGCTTCTGCCGGATGGGTCCTGCTCAAGTATGTCGAGAATCTGAATGGCTTCATGAGTGCTCTGGGCTTGACGGCACGCAGTGCCCTGCAAGTGTGAGAGTGGCCACCTAGCCCTCCTCCGAAGCGGGATGTGAGCGCGTGTGTGTGTGCGCCTGGGGATGGGAAACCGAACAAGAGCCGCCGGCTGTCGATGTCTAGTGTCCTTTCACCATGGGTGCCCGTGTCAGATTGATTTGGAAACGGTCTTCTGATGTTGCTCCAAGCACATTTTCCCCGTCTTCCATCTGGTGTTAGAACTGTTCCGTGTAGAAAAAGAAGCTCGGTGATCATTTGAGGACTGTTGTGCTCACCGTAAGGCTGGACAGTAAACTGTTGGCTGGCAGGGAATCCACCCAGCCTGGTTATTGAGTATAAACCACCCATAAGTACCCACTCACTTCAGTTTTACATATCTTTTATAATAGGCTGAAGGCTAAATTATGGCTTTTTTCTTGAAAAAGCATAGTTCAAATGAAAAAAAAATTGCTTATAATGACTTAAAAGTAGATTCCATGTGTGTCTTTGTAAGAAAGAAATGGATGGTTTTCCTACTATCATTTGGATGTGTTTTATAAATGGACAATGGCCTAAAATTATCTGCAGGCTGGATGTTGAATTGAGGTTGTGGTTATACGATATCTAATAGTTAATAACTTGAATTTTATTTTTACTGAACTATCAGCTAGATAGTTAATTATCAGTAATTATCAGCTATCTCTAATTGGCTGCATTTCATAAAAAAAAAGGTTAGCTAATTTTATCTTGCATACTTAACATGGAACTTTTTGCAGTGAGGTGAGTTCATGTTTATGAACAAGTGGGAGAGATACTAGAATCCTCTATTCTTGTACAGCTCACTGGGAAATGTGCTATACCTGGAGACATTTAAGGGGTGGTTGAGACACTTACTTGGGTATTTTAGCTAAGACCAGAACTATTTAATATGAGTAATCTGGAAAAATAACCTCAATTTTCTATTTGGCTTGGCCACTGGGAAAATTTCCAGATAATTCTTCTAAGTTTTACATTTGCCTTTTAGTGCTTCAGATGCATTAAGGGTCTTCCCCAGATTCTAACAGAACTGGTTCCCTTCTTAATCATCTCTGAGGGAAGAAGGTCTCTGTGTCCTTCCTCCTATTTTTGACTTTTTTTTAGATTGTTGGAGAATTAAGCCTGTTTTGTCTTCATTGTTGATTCAGTGTCACTGATTTCAGAATAATTAGAAAACATAGTTATCTTAGGTACCAGGCATGCACTCTGTCTCTCCGAGTCAGACAGTCACTGTCTTTCCAGGTGCCCTGACTTGCTCCATGGCAAACTGTCAGTACGGCTGTGATGTTGTCAAAGGTCAAATTCGGTGCAAGTGCCCCTCTCCTGGCCTCCAGCTGGCTCCTGATGGGAGGACCTGTGTGGGTGAGTTGTAAGACCAAGCATCTCTGTCAGCAGCCTCTTGAGGGTAAGGAAGAAAATGAAATGTGATGGAAGGAAGGGAAAGGGGCAGTTAAATAACATCAGGTAATTAGTTGCCCTCGAGAGGGTGTCACATGTCTCACAGGGGGACCTCCTCTCTCTCTGAAAACCTTGGGAGGGACTGGAGGAAGGCTCAGGCAGAGGAAACCGCATGTGCAAAGGCACTGAAGTTCAGAGGGAGCACAGTGTTCAGGGAACAAGAAAAGTTCAGTATTTCTAAGACACAAGTGGCAGTGATTGTTGAAGCTGAGCGGGCAGACAGGGCTAGCGTGCATGTCCTGCAGTAAGGGACGCGATTTTTTTTCCCTG
>ML662439.1:10872127-11025443 GCA_007570785.1 Antilocapra americana
GGCTAGCGTGCATGTCCTGCAGTAAGGGACGCGATTTTTTTTCCCTGTAAATTAGGAGGGCAGTAAAGATAAAAGAGTGTCGGCTTTGGTTTCAAACCTGGCTCTGCCAGAGACTTGATATGCAAGAGACGTCCTTTCTTTGAGCTTGAGTCTTCTCAGCTTTAAAATGGGAGTAATGCCACATGGAACCCCTTGTGCGGATTGAATGAGATCATGGATGCCAAGAGCTTAGCATCTAGTAAGCTAAGCTTGTAGTACCTTGCATGGAGGAAGCACTGAGAAAATGGAGCTGTTTGGGCACTCGAGAGAAATTTATTGAGTACTTTCTATATCCAGACACTGTTATGTGTTAGGATGTAGAGTAATGGACGAAGCAGACCAGATTTTAATCCGTACAAAACCCATATTTTAATGGGAGAGACAGAAAAGAAAGAAATATCCAGTTCAATTACAAACAATACCAACTGTTAACATGAGGTACTAAGAGAGAGAGAAACAGAAGGATCTGTTTTAGAAAATAGTGATCAAGATAGCCATAAAGTAAGACCTGGACCACTGGCCATGTGAAGAATCAGCCAAGCAGGAGAACATGTTATAGAGCACTGCAGTGAAAGGAGGCTGACTTCTTTGAGGTTTGGAAAGAAAGACCATACCCTTAAGTACACGGTATGAGGGGTGGTGGCTTGAGGGAGGTGAGGACTGTTTATTACAGGGTCACCAAAGACATGGGAGGAATGAGGAATGGATTCAGAAAGCAAGTAGAAATAGTTGAGAGTTTTGAGCTTGGTAACGATCCCTTGTTAGGTCTTGAGAGTGAAAGTCGCTCAGTCATGTCTGACTCTCTGTGACCCATGGACTGTAGCCTGCCAGGCTCCTCTGTCTTTGGAATTCTGCAGGCAAGAATACTGGAGTGGGTAGACATTCCCTTCTCCAAGAGATCAAACCCACGTCTCCCTCATTGCAGGCGGATTCTTTACTATCTGAGCTACCAGGGAAGCCCTCTTATGTCTTAATAAAATCATATGTTGGCAGTTGAGTGGGAATGCTTTGGAGGGGGTAAGACTGGCAGAGGAAAGCCCTGTTTGGAGGCTCTTATAATAGTCTGTCCTGGGAGAGCTTGGACTATAGTCATGGCAGTAGGTGAAGAGCAGAGTAAATGAGTTCACAGAATTTGCCAGAGAAAGAAACAGTTGGGCTTGATGATTTGGAGGTTAAGGGAAATAGGGTTGTCAAGGATGACTCAGGTTTCTAGTTCGAGCTAGCAGGGGGATACAGTGATGTGCATCCTGTGATGTGGTACAAGAGGAGCACAGCTTGGGTTGGAAGGATGAATTGAAATTTGGAGACAGAATTTATGTTGCCTGTCAGGGCAACCAGCCGGATAACATGTATGATGAGCCACTACGAGTCAGGCAACCGTTTGCAGATAATTGTTTATTTTAAAATCTTCTGTTTCTAGACATTGATGAATGTGCTACTGGAAGAGCCTCCTGCCCCAGATACAGGCAGTGTGTGAACACTTTTGGGAGTTACATCTGCAAATGTCACAAAGGCTTCGACCTCATGTACATAGGAGGCAAATACCAATGTCACGGTAACAAACCCCAACCACTGCATTGTGTTGTTTTTTCCTGTGGAGCGGAAAGATCTCTTAATTATGATGATGACTGGGATGTCAAGGGCACAGGAGGTTACTGGCAATTAAATTAAGCAGACGTGAAATTCAAACTCTGGTAGTTCTGGATGCAAATGTACTTTATTTCTTCCCTTTATCTGCGATACATTGCAAAAAAGGGGCTTTTTTTTTTTTTAACTATGTATTTGTTGTGAGTCATCGTATTTATCTCCCAAATAAACCTTTTCTTCTCCTACTTCCTGATGCAGATATAGATGAATGCTCCCTTGGGCAGTATCAGTGCAGCAGCTTTGCCCGATGTTACAACATACACGGGTCCTACAAGTGTAAATGTAGAGACGGATACCAGGGCGATGGACTGAATTGTGTGTGTGAGTCATGCTTCTCTCCCAGCTCTGAATTCCAGCAGGAAGTACAGGGTTACACAAAGGCCATCGCTAGAGAAGATAAGGAACAAGACTAATTATTAAAGAAATATCGCTTTTCATAGCTAGTAAAACTAGTCTGTGATTTCCACAAATAAAATCACTTGCTCAGGTGTTTTAAAAAATGAAAGACTCAATGATAGACTGCAATCTTAAAAGCATGCAGTTCCTTGACTAAACTCTCTCAATAGCTTCTCTTTAGCTGGTAAGACATTTTAGAGCCCTTCCTGAGAATTTGATTGTGTTATAATCAGGAAAAGATGTATGTTTGTCATTATCATTATCATTAGACTATCATGATGGGATAATCTGAATATTTTGTACATTTTTTGTTCCTCTGGTTTATGCCTCCAATTCTGCTATTAAAAAAGCATTTCTATATTTATTTTCTCTATGTTCAGAACTGTTTTGCTTTTTAAAACTTTATACATTCTGTCTGTAGTATGGCTATGTTAGTAGGTAAACATGAAAGTTTCACAAACCAAAGGCCACAGTTTAGCATACATTTCATGCAGCAATAGATAAATTAAAATTTTCTGAGGTAAAATATTTACTGAAGATCATGGAGCATAAAATCAGGATTAAAGGATTTTTGAAGGGTCATGGAGTTATACTCCCAGTCTGGAGTAGATCATTCCAGAAAGATTAAATATTAATTCCTTTTAGTGAATACAATCAAGGCCAAAGTTTCCACAGATGATCTTCATGATCTCTGGACATTTTTCTACAAAGCAATTGTATAAATTAGTAAAGGGGAAGGAAAACTAAATATAAAGCAATAAATAGAACATTTAGTGAGAATGTGTTTGGGTGAATTGAAGTGTGGAAGAGAAAAGTATTAGTCTTTAGACAATTCTAAACATGATTTTATCTTGCTAATATACATGTACCATGGGAACATTTAACATTGACTCTAAATACACATTTCTCATACTTTAAAATTTTAGAATATCTCTGCATTAAAAAAACTCACTGATTCTTGTTTCTTTTTACTTTACAAATACTTAAAACTGTGTTTTGATTCGTTTCACTGTAGAAACACAATATAATTCTTGTATACATCCACCAGATATGTTTATGCGATATGTGTTTATGAGTATATATATGTATATATTATATATACAAACTAGTATTTGCTTTTTTTTTTTTTAAACAGTGTGACTTACATTAGGGGAATATTCTAAATGTAAAAAGTAAGCCTCATTGGCATGAGGTATTTTGATGTTTGTTTTTTTACAATTCGATATCTTTCTTTTTAAGGAGAGATGGTTCTGTACTAATTGGAATATATTTACTTTTCTAGATATTCCAAGAGTCATGATTGAACCTTCAGGTCCTATTCATGTACCAAAGGGAAACAGTACCATCTCAAAGGGTGAAGGAGGACACAGTAATTGGATTCCTGATGTCAGAAGTACTAGGTGGCCTCTGAAGACACCGCACATACCTCCTGTCGTTACCGACAGGCCCACTTCTAAGCCAACAGCAAGGCCTACACCACAGCCAATGCCAGAGCCTACACCACCTCCACCTCCACCCCCACCCACAGAAATCAGAACACCTCCCCCAGCAACAGCTCCAGAAAGACCAACCACCAGACTGCCAACTATAGCACCAGCTGCCACCACATCTCCAAGAGAGATTACAGTTGACAACAGGATACAGACGGATCCTCAGAAACCTCGCGGAGATGTGTTCAGTAAGTCATAAATGTTACCACATTTGGGGGGCTTTTTCCCCCAGTTTTTTTGAGATGTAATTGACATTTAGCATTGTAGAAGTTTAAGGACATACAGCATAATGGTTTGACTTATACTGTGCTGTGTTAGTCGCTCAGTTGTTTCCAGCTCTTGTGACCCCATGGACTGTAGCCCGCCAGGTTCCTCTGTCTATGGGAACTCTCCAGGCAAGAATACTGGAGTGGGCTTCATGCTCTCCTCCAGGGGACCGTCCCAATCCAGAGATTGAACCCAGGTCTTTTGGGTTCAGTCAATTTTTTAATTGATTTATTGGGTTTTGCCCTTTTTTTTTTTTCTGCTATGAAGTTATATGCGTTTCCTGTCTATTTTAGATACTAACCCCTTGCCAGATATATGATTTGTAAATATTTTTCCTCATTCTGTAGGCTGTCTCTTCATTCTGTTGATGGTTTCTTTTGCTGTGCAGAAGCTTTCTAGTTTGATGTCATCCTGCTTATTATTTTCTTGCTTGTGCTTTAGGTCCCATCAAAGGAAATCATTGCCAAGACCCATGTTGAGGAACTTTCTTCCTGTTTCCTTCTAGGAGTTTTGTGGTTTCAGGTCTTTTGTTCAAGTCTTGAGTTCATTTCAAGCTAGTTTTTGTGAGTAGTATAAGATAAGGGTCTACATTCATTCTTTTACCTGTGATTACCCAGTTTTGCCAGCACCATTTATAAAGAGACTGATTTTTATCCTTTAAGTATTCTTGGGTCCCTTGTCAAATGCTATTTGACCTATGTGCTTGGGTTTATTTTTGGGCTCTTGATTTTGTTCCATTGGTCTCAATGTCTGTTTTTATGCCAGTACCATACTGTTTGATAACTGTATCTTTTTAGTATAGCTTAAAGTCAGAAAGTGTGTGCCTACCACCTTGTTCTTCTTTCTCAGGATTGCTTTGGCTGTTTGTGGTCTTTTGTGTTAGCCACAGGCCATGTCTTGAGTAAGAATTAGTTATACACAGTATAAGTCATATATCCCTATTGTTACACATTATAAAGAGCTATATAAAAGTCTGTCAATTGGGCAACTAAGAATGTGAGTGGAAATGGAAAGGATAAGTAGATCACAGCTCCTAGTCAGTATGAGAATTCTCCTAATCTATTCAGATTTACTTGAAAACTTTCAGAGGTGGGAAGCTTAATATAGCACATGCCATTTAACTTTTAATCCAAGTGTTCATTCATTCAGTCAGTAAACATTTCAGTACATTTTAGAATGCCAGGCCCTGTATTAGGCACTGGGCTTACGAAGGTAAAACAGAAAAGCATATACTCTGATGGAAAAGACAGTTGCCCTGAAGATAACTGTAGTACTTATTTAGTGGGAGATAACTGGAGGTAGAGAAGGGGGGTACCTAACTGGCCAGGGACAGTTTGGGGAATGGGGAGGCTTCTAGAGTGAAATGGGACAAAGGGGATTAGAAAAAGGGAGGCATGGTCCATGGGCACAACACAACAGAGGCACAACGGTAGGAACCAGCATAGCATATGCAATAAACTACCAACAAACTGGCAGGGTGAGCCAAGGATGGATGAGAAAAACTGGCCAACTACCCCTTGTATTTACTGCAAACTGGTGGTTAGATCTATACGGGAGCCAGGTTGGATTCAAGATTCCAGATTTTTAATGGGTGTCAATGGAGATAGAGACTGTAGGTAAAGAAGTTTTCAAAGGGGGGAAGAGTGTACCCTTATTACTAGAACAAAATTTGCTTTGTTCAACCTTCTTTTGAGCCTTTTAATGTGTTCTTTTTTTAAAAAAAGTCTCTTTCTTCCCATTACTCCTCTCTATACCAATATACATATGAATTTAAAAATAACATTGACGTTCACCTATAGGATTTAGCAGGATAAACCTGGGGAGATGAGGGGCTCCAATGATGTTTGTGAGTACTCATTCTCAGAGAGTGTGATCTTAAAGACTTGCCCTCAGAAAGAATTACCTTGATCCCATGCCAAGGCTGTTGGATGCTGCAGATAGCGTGGCTGCTTTGGGATACTCCTGCCAAAAATTAAATTCCATTCTCAGTTCATCTTCAGTCATAGCTGCTGGTTAAACTAGCATGGATGAGGATATTTTGGAAGCTTCTTAATTTGCTCTCTGGAGACTATAGCATATATTCCAAGTAAGGGAGTGGTTCTAAGATTTTAATTCAGAACAAACAACTGGGATTCATTTATTGTGAAAACAGAGGAACCTCAGCACTATTTTAGTTCAACACTATTTATTCATGGGATATATTCTTCGTTTCTGGCATAATAATTTCTTGCTGTTGTTCAGTCACCTTAAGTCGTGTCTGAGTCTTTGCAGCCTCGTAGACCGCAGCACATCAGGCCTCCCTGTCCCTCACTATCTCTGGAGTTTGCCCAAGTTCATCATTTCTTAAGCCATCCTTATTCTCCTCTGGTCTGAGAACAGACTTTGGCTCTCCTCATTTCATGAATTTTCAGGTGATGTTAGTTATAGCCACTGTCGGGCAGTCTCCAAATAGCCCCTTACTTCAACTGTATTTTTCTTTACATTGAAAGATATATATGTTTAATGGAAGAGGTTGTTAAACAGAACTTTTCTTTATAATATGAAATGTTTATGTGTGTATGCATGTGTAGGTATGTATTGTCCCCCAAGAAAAGACTATAAAGATATTCTAAAAGGAAACCAAAGAAGAAAAAACCTATAACCTATAGTTTACACCTCTTCAATACTGTCAGGTATTGAGGGCTGATGGATATAGCCCTCAATAGTCATTGTCTCCAGACTCATCTTGGGAAATTACACAACTGTTTTCTTCTTTGTGAGCAGTTTCTTCTTTTATGAACAGCAATTCCTGTTCATAAATCTTTTCTTAGAAATATAATTTTTTAACCTACTTTGCAGTCTCTTTGCCTTGTCCTTTAAACATTCTTTGCTTCCCCAGTCTGTCTTAAAACGTGGGGTCCAAAGATACAAAATAGTCAGATCTGAGCTGGTAGTGATTACAAGGGGCATTTTTAAAACACGTTTTTCTAATCTAAATCTTTCCCCTCGGTTGCCAGGTGTATTATAGCGCAGATTTATGGGCAGATATTCAATCACCAGGTGTTTGTCCCTTAGGTGGGTCGTATAATGCCTGGTACATAGGAGGCTCTCAAAAATATTTGTTTAAATGAAGTGAAATGTATTTTTGTGTTGGATTCAACTATTTCTCAACTATTCAATAGACTATTGATTCTTATAGTCTGTCCCCAAATAATCTATTTCAGACTTATGATCTTTCTCTTAGGCTGATGAAGCTTAATGTAGCTTTTAAAATACAACATTCTCTGGAAAACTAAATCTAATATACTAAATTTTTAAGCATGATGTTGAAAAACAGTACACTGGAAAAGAATCTAAGACTGAGGCATATGAAAATGAGGTTTTTAGCTACTGTTGAGGATAGACTACATTGAATTCAGAAGATATGGTTTTGAGTCTCACCTCTATTAATGTATGAACTCAGTGACTTTGGACAGGTCACTGTATTTTCTACCTGAATGTCCTCATCTGTTAAATGGCGGTGGAATTTAACATTCTCATAGAGCCATCCATTCTCATAGAGTGCTCCAGGGATCGAAAATAATACAAGTAAAAATGTTTGTGAATGAGTTAATACTGTGAAATGTAAAAGATGGCTGTATTTTATAGGAATGACTGTGATGGAGAACATTTAAATAATATGTGATTAAGACAATAACTTTTATGTATGATTTAGAATATTAAGCATGTGTTTTTTAAAAATTTCAACATGAGGAACCCTATGTTTTTCTGATTGTGTGAACAGAATTATAATTAGATATATTTGCAGGACTAGCCCTAGCTTGATTTAAGCAACACTGAAGTTTCCTGATGGGCTTCCCTGGTGGCTCAGCTGGTAAAGAATCTGCTTGCAATGCAGGAGACCTGAGTTCAATCCCTAGGTTGGGAAGATCCCCTGGAGAAGGAAATGGCAACCCACTCCAGTGTTCTTGCCTGGAAAATCCCATGGACAGAGGAGCCTGGTTGAGCTATAGTCTACAGGGTCTCGAAGAGTCGAACATGACTTAGGGACTAACACTTTCACTTTCCAAGTTACCTGATACAGCATGAAATTCTTATCCCTCCACTAATGGGACAGACCAATGCTTTTCAAAGTGTGTTTCATAGAACATTAGTTTTCTGGGATATTAGGCAAGTGTATACCTAAAAAAGTCCTGAGGTTGAATAAATTGAGAGCCTACGTTTAGTCAGGGCTTCCCAGGTGACGCAGTGGTGAAGAATCTGCCTGTCAACGCAGGAAACAGATTCAGTCTCTGGGTTGAGAAGATCCCCTGGGGGAGGAAATGGCAAGCCACTCCAGCATTCTTGCTTGGGAAATCCCGTGGACAGAGGAGCCTGGTGGGCTACAGTCCATGGGGTCACAAAGAATCGGGATATGACTGAGCAACTAAGTAAGCCTGCAGGTTTAGTCAACTTAGATTTGCTAAGTGTAGGACTTTTCAATATGCTAGTGGTCATTGTGCGTCTCTTGAAGAGGCATATAATGTGCATCATTTCCCAAATGGATTTAACCATGGGATTATTTAACTGTTGGGATCAGAGTTCATTATAGCCCATTTCAGATCAGGCTGGGCTGAATGAAGACTTACAGAGACCACAAACCCAATAGCCCTCTCCCATTAGCTCTCATTTGCGTGGTATCTGAAACCAGTGGGTTGATCTTGGACTCAAAGAGCCTGGTGAGGATGTAGTAAGGGGGTATAGGGAGGACAGAAAATTAGCAGGCAGACTTACAGCAAAAAAGGCAGATTTAACTGGTGGGCTGCCTGCCTGGATACCAGAGGTATGCTGCAGCGGATTGCTAAAAGGTTGAAGACCAAGTGAACACCAAGACAAAAATCTGGTATCAGAGCAGGTAGGAGGTATCCTAGAGCAGAGAAAAAAAGAAAAATGCTATATAGAACCCAAAGTAAAGGACGTTAGGGAAAAATGCAATTCCAGTCTAGCAATTCCAGTGAAATATTATGCATTGATTTCTTTTTCTAAAAAATGTTCACTGACTTGGAAAAGTACTTATTTTATAAAAATGTTAAGTGAATGAGAATATACAGAACTGGGTATACCATTTGATTCCAATTAGGTATAAAATACACATCTTCCTATGTCTGGATGAATACAAAAGTCTGGAAGAAAGTAGACCAAAATAGTAACCACGGATCTATCCAGTTGTTGATGTCTGGGGTGATTTTCATTGTCTTCTTGTTATCCTCATGCAGGGATTTTTAATCTTCCCATTCCCACTGTCACTGGTCACAGTAATTTATTACAACAGTTATTCCTTAGGAGAGGGGTGTTGTTCAGTTGCTAAGTCACGTGCAACATTTTGCAACCGACCCCAAGCATGCCAGGCTTCCCTGTCTTCCACAGAATCCCACTCTCCCAGCAAGAGAGTTTTGTATTTTGAAAAAGTACCCCAGGGAATGTTGATGGTGAATCATGTTAACTTCATTAGAACTTGCTGGTTTTTATAAACTCCATCAAGTTTTGTTAACTTCTATTTTTAACCTTTAAAAATTTCTTTATAATTGAGCATGTCAGATTTGTCCAGTTTTAGCTAGAAAGCTCTGCAAGGAATATAATAGCACTGGGATCAGGAAGCAGATTTTTCTTAGAGTGTTATCAGAAGACCAGTTGAACCAGAGTAACTTAGGGTTCATATTTAAGATGTAGAGTCCTAATCCACACATTAACTAAATTGGGCTTTCTGGGGAGGCATGGCTCAGTCTTCAGCGTGTTTTTAAGTCAGAGATTGTGTTAAAAATGAAAACTTGGATCCAGTGGGTAGGTGAGGACCTGAGATTCTGCATGTTTCTCAAGCTCACAATTAAGGAACACTGCTGATCTGCTGACTACACTGAAGTGTGGAGGTGGTGGTTTAGTCACTCAGTCAAGTCCAACGCTTGTGACCCCATGGACTGTATCCTGCCAGGCTCCTCTATCCATGGACTTCTCCAGGCAAGAATACTGGAGAAGGTTGTCATTGGCTTCTCCAGGGATCTTGTGACCCAAGAATCAAACCCGGGTCTCCTGCATTGCAGGCAAGTTCTTTAGCAAAGAGTAGGACTTCCTAAAACGCAATGACAACTCAGTACAGCAGAAGCATGCCTTGAATGAAGACAAAGCCAGCTGTGGGTTGTTCCACCTGCAGCGCAGGAGGTTCAGGAGATTTGGGTTTTATCCCTGGGTCTGCAAGAGCCCCTGGAGGAGGGCATGGCAACCCACTCCAGTCTACTTGCCTGGAGAATCCCATGGATAGAGGAGCCTGGTGGGCTACAGTCCATGGAGTCGCAAAGATTTGGACATGACTGAGCGACGGAGCATGCACACATGGGTTGTTTAAAATTTAACACTTGTGCCTAAAACATAGCATATAGCATCTGGGCCATATCAAGAAGGAAAGTGTTGCAGAGTAAAGATTATGGAATATAATGTAATCTGTATCAGGTGCTTTTAAGAGTGGCCATATCAGAAAACCAGACTCATTGTTGCTATAATATTCTAGAGCATGACTGTGTGTTCAAATTCCAAGCACCATCAGTAAGACAGTTGTTTGCACTTTAATGATTGCTGCGTGGCTGCCTCCAGTCCACAAGTTCTTTCCCTCTTTTCCTTTTTACGGATTTTACAGAGTCTGTGGCTGGTGTGATCACATTGTTCCACAGAAATATGATCTCTCTTCTGATTCTGTGTGGTGATGAATAAAATGATTGTTTCTGCTGAGGGGTGAAAAGGTCTTCAAACTAGTTTGCTTTCTAGTAGACCGTAAGGTCTAGAGAGACCCTGGGAAGATGCCTGGCATCTCCCTGAAGATGAAATTTCAGCAAATGTTTTGAAGGACTGCTTGAAGGTCAGATTCGAGTGCTGTGAATTCTGAAAGTTTTCAAGGCATTTTATTTATATTTTAATTGGATCCTGTGATGGCTGTTAAAAAAAACACAGCTCTCTCCAGAAGGTATAAATTGAGTTCTTGGTGACATGACCAAAGTCAGTGATCAGATTTTTTTGTTGAGTTGCTGTGCGCATTTAGAGTTGTAATGAAAAATGCTATGCTCATAGCTACTCTGCGATTTGCCGCATGTCACCAAATCTTCCTGTGCCTTTGCTTCCTTATCTGTAAGTGGGGATAATAACAATATCTGCCTCACTGGGCTGTTGTGAAAATCAGGTGGGAGAGGAGTGCTTGTAAAACTCTTACCATGGTGTTTGGCATACAATAAGAACTCAATACCCCAAAGCTGTACTACTTCTGTTGATGTTGTTGACTTCATTTACATGGTGATGAAAACATTTCCCACTTAACTCATAAAAACACAGCCTTCTTTTGTGTTCTAGTTTTGAGTTTGTATTTTTCTGATGTTTTTTATCATGTTTTGTTACTTACGACCAAATAATAGGAATATCCTATTTTTTTCAGGTATTTATGGTACCTGATTGAACAGTGGTAATGTTAAAACAGAGACAGTACCACCTCAACTTCTTTACTGAGCAAAATAGTGACGACAGCCTTTTCAGAGATGAATCTGTCTAGATGGGAAACTGATGAGTCTTCTAAATATCACAAATAAAAGCGTTCCCTTTTCCTTTAAGTGATTCATTAGCCCCAAGGGCATCGAGGCCTGTCCCTCACAGTAGGTGGGCCTCTGTGTCACCCAGGGTAGTGGTGCCATACTCATCCAGGTAGGATAGTCTAATTGTCGGCTGTGGTACCACCTGTGTTCCAGGGCTCAGACTCAGTCCTCACCTTCTAACTTCCTTAAGAAGTCAAGGGGACACAACATTTCTGGTGGTAAAACCTAGGGGTCTTCAGAGATAACAGAGTGGGGATGAAAGGCAAGGAGTCTGAGATGCTGTCTTTTGCCTCCCACCCCTCCTCTCTTCCTTATTCTTTCCGCATTCCTTGCCCAGTGATCTCTGACGAGAAAAGATGAGCCATCACCCTTATGGTCGCACTTAGAGAAAAGCCGTCTCTTTGACATTCTCTTCTCCTGGCGTGGCTCTAGGCAAGCGCTTCAAGTCATCCTGAAACCTTCTTAGAAGAGAAATAGCGGAGTTACAAAACTGGGGCTGATTATTGTTAGCTGTGTCTATGTTCCTACCTTTCACAAGAGATTTAATTTTTCCCGGTTCTATTCTTTACTCTCAGCCCAAAGGCGTCTTTTGAACATTGGGGATTTTCCCCACACAGTGAAAGCTTTGGCACACTGGGGCTGATTTCTGTGGAGCTCAGCAACCCTTTGCGTTTTGTTCGTGATTCGTAGGTGACTGAGAATTTTCTCCAAGGTAGTTAAGGAAGTTTCAGAATCTCTTTTCTAATCTTTTTATTTGCTTCCCTCTGGTGATTTAAAGCTGTATGTTCTTCATCTGGAGAAGGAAGATGGGGGCAGGGGAGAGAGGGAAGTGGGGCAGAGGGAGAGGAGGAGAAAGGTGGAGGGGAGCAGAGAGAGGCAAGAGATAGCCTCTTAAAGCTCTTGTCATTCATCCCCACTTTTGCCACAAGAAAGAGCCTTCAGAATATTAGGGAAGTTACATATGTACCATTTTCTCCAGATGAACTAAACCCCTAAGTATAGAAAGAATTTAAGACAGTGTTATCTTTAATCTTCTAGTCCTACAACAAATGCCAGAACTGGCCTGGGTAATGTCGCGGGAGCCACCCTGGAACCGAAACAGAATTTGTAAACCTGCCTTTAATAAACTGTGCTTACATTCTGCTATAGTAGTTACTCTTTGAAAGAAGTCTGGTAGTAGGTGTGCGGGACAATATTTACATTTGCTTCACCGGGCTTACCTTTTTTTTTTTTCAATTGGAGTTCACTTGCTTTACCGTGTCGCACTAGTTTCTGCTGTACGGCAAAGTGAATCAGCTGTACGTGTACCTGTATCTCTTTCTTGGGCTTCCTTCCCGTTTAGGTAACCACTGAAAATTGAGCAGAGCTCCCTGTGCTATGTAATAGGTTCTCTTTAGTTATCTATTTTATACATAGGCTTTAGGGTCTTGTAAAGACTGGTGGCTCAGTCGGTAAAGTCTGCCTGCAATGTGGGAGACCCAGGTTCAGTCCCTGGGTCGGGAAGATCCCCTGGAGGAGGAAGTGGCAACCCACTCCAGTATTCTTGCCTGGAGAATTCCAAGAACAGAGGAGCCGGATGGGCCACAGTCCATGGGGTCACAAAGAGTCAGATACGACTAGGCAACTAACACCTATACATATAGTAGTATATATATGTCACTGTGCTTACATTTAATGTTTTTTTTGGTAAAAATATTCAGTTGACTCTTGGGGAAACCTCATTTATGAAAACAGGTTATAAATTAATACTATTATCCCTGAGGAAAATATACTTAATAGAACATCCTGGGTTAGAGTTCCTTTTAAGAATTTTTTTTGCTAATCTGTGTGGCCAGTTCTTCTCCCGGGCTTCAGGGCTCCTGTATCCCAGCCATTAGGAACATCCTGGCTGGGCCCTTGAGCCCCCATCCAACCATATTTTATCTGGCTGTCTGCTTGCTTCAGTACCTGTTCCTTCTCTTTGTTTTAGTTCATAAGATTATAAGAAGTAGGGTTTGGTGGATGAAACCGTGACTAATGGAAGAAAAGGTTTTGGGAACTCACCTAAAGAGTATCTGAAAGCATTCTTTGGGTGGTGTTAATGGTGGTCCTAACTGCCCTTTGACAGCCACTCCCCCCGTTCATCCTCTACGCTCCAGCCAGAATGCTGTACCTGATCTTGGCGCTCCTCTGTGACAATCTTCGAGACGTCAGTCTCAGCCAGAATGAAGTCCACAGTCTTCACAGCGCTGTAAAAGGCCCTGCAGAATCTGCCTGCACCTCTAGCTCTATTTGCAGCCCTCCCTTCCCCACCCTGCCATGAGCTCTGCCCCTGGAATGATGTTCACGCTCACACGTGCTCAGCCTCTAGGGTGCCGGCTCACAGTAAGGCTCCTGCAGGTTGGCTGGAGTGTCAGCAGCTCTCCTCGGAGAGGGCTATGCTCCGTCTTCTGGTCAGCCCCCTGTCCCCGGGGAGTCCCGAACCCAATCTGTCATTTTGTGTGTGTGATAATGATCCAGTTTCACTTTTTTTTTTTTTTTTTTACATATGGCCATCCAGTTTTCCCAGCATTTTTTATTGAGGAAACTCTTCTTTCCATACTGTAGATTCTTGGTTTCTTGGTCATATATTAATTGATCATGTAAGTGTGAAGCATGGGAGTATATATCTCATCACTGTTTTTTCTAGTCTGTTTTTTTCTTTGTTCATTTGTTTTCTTTATACATAGTGGAAATCATTTCATTTTAATTTTTATATAAACTATAAAATACACCAGGGGGTGGGTAGTGAACCTTCTCTTGACACCAATGGGACACCCTTACCAGTCCATACTGGTGTGTGTAAGGAAGGAGGATTTGTTGAATAATTTAGCAGAGCTATAGACTGCAGCACACACATTTGTAAGAACTAACAGCTGCTGAGCATTTTAGGTCTAAATTCCTTTGCATACTTCCTGGTGAATTGCAGTGAAGGTGGGCATGACCATCTACTGCTAAATTAAATGGTTCTTGGAAACCAAGTGCCTAAAATACTACTGAACCGTCTGGCACCTCACAAGTTGTCAGATGACTAACTCTCTGAGTGGCTGTTTTCCAAACGTGTGGTCTCATCCCTTCCTTTTAACCTCCATCCCTCACACTTTCTTCATTTCTGAGCATCCTCCAGACAGTGTGATTACCTTTCTCTCACATTCTCAAGCACCTTCTTTGTACTCACTGCCTTAAACACTCCCTCTTCCCCGTCTCCAGCACTCTGCTTTTAGCTTGGAAGGTTTCATCTTCTTTCCCTCTCAGACTGAACAGTGCTTGCTCAGAGAGGACCTCCTTGATAAAACAGGCCCTTGTGCCAGGAAACCTTTGTCCTCCTCGCCCCCTCTGTGCCAAGACTCCACTTACCATTTGATGTCCTTCATTTAGAGAAACGGGGGCTGATAAACCTTCAGGATGCCCTTAAAATATGGCGTGTAAAATTTGAGCTATTCCGGTCCAGAGATGATTTGCATAAGCTATAACAAGAGAAGGGAACAAAAAGGTGATTGATCTATGGATTTAGTTTTTTCAAAAAAAACTTTGTCATGAGAAATGAAACACATGTGCCTACAACCCTGTAATATTTCTAGTCACTAGAGGTGGACTGCCTCTCAGAACCCCAGATGAGGAAAGGAAAGCTGGAATTGGACGACTTTGCTGTCAATCATTTGGGTGTAAAAGTGGCCTCCCCAAGGGCACCTGTGATCAGTTTGTCCCAAGACCTTGTCCATTAACTAACCTCTCTTCTTCCATCCATCTGAGGCTGTATTTTAGATGGGTATATGTGAGTGGGGGAGTGGATGAGGAAGGGGCTTCACTGTTTAGACTTTTGCCAAAAAAAAAAAAAAATAGAAAAGAAAAACTTCAAAAACAGTAAGCTAAAAAAAAAATCAGTGGAAATATTACAGGTTTGTTACTTAATTTTAAATATTATTGCTAAAAGAAGAACCCTTTTGACTGATGTCTGTTCCATGGTGTTCTACGTCTTTACTCCCTGCCTTATAAAAATATAGTTAATTTAAGTTCTGGCAAAGGAGGAGGAGGATTCCCTGGTACTGGGCCAAGAACCCCCTCCACTACCACCAACATTCTCTCACACTCCCCACTCCCAACCCCTACTGACATCATCTGGTGCTTTTCCGTGCTAGTTTTCATTAGAATTTGGAGTTGTAGTGTCCTAAATTCTATGTTTAAAATTTGCCTCTCCCATTAGAATGCAGGCTCAAGGGGGCCAGGTCCTTCTTGTTCTTGTCCAGTCTGTCTCCTGGGGACCTCGCCCAGGGCTTGGCATATGTGTGGCAATTAGATGTACATTGAAGAAGTAAATACATGTATATGCATCCATTTTTAAAGTGTACATGGGCTTCTGACAAGATCTTCCCTTTCGCTCAATAAACACTTACTGAATGCCTGTCACTAGGTTCAGCCCTGGAAATGCCACATGAATAAGACAGGATTGATGCCCTCCAGGACTTCAGAAGCCAGCAGAGGGACAGACACACGTGTGTGTAAATGACTGAAGTTCTTTAGGAAAGAGTGGAATAGCAGCATGTAAATATGAACCCTCAGAGTACAAGGGGGAAGAGTTGAATTCACTCAGAACATTAGAGTTTTCATCTGGCCAGTGGTATTTATGCAGAGCCTTGAACAGAGATCTTGCCTGGAGAATCCCATGGACGGAGGAGCCAGGCAGGCTACAGTCCATGGGATTGCGAAGAGTCCAACACGCCTGAGCAACTAAAAAAATGTGTTTTTTTTGTAACAGAGAGGGGAGGTTAGACTGGTTAATTAGCAGGAAGAAGAGCATCCCAAGCCAGGCACGGGGTCAGAGAGGTGAACAGGACAGCATGTTTGGGAAAGACTGTGTGTTTTAGGGGGTGGATTGTGAACACTGTGCTAAGGAGTTTGGATTTGATCTAAAAGGAGCCAGGAACCTGCTTAAGGCCCTGAAGCCCATCACAGATGCAGAGTTCACTGGAGACGAGTTCATGCTTTGGTTAGAAAGTTAAACCATTCGCTGCAATTACAGACATTCCCCACCCCCATTAAAACAGCCTTAGAGTCCATAATATTTCTTTCATAGGCAAATTTTAGAATTTCATAGAGATATGAAATATTTTGCTAGAAATTGGTAGCTATTTTAAAATATTTTCCAGATACTTTTTAATGTATTTTATGTTGAATTTTAGAAGCTTTTGAATCCCATTTATTAAAATTGTACCCATATATATAAGATCTCTCCAGAACAAACTTCATGAATCCTCACGTGAACTGTGATGAAATATTTTGGAGTTTTCAGATGAGTGTAATACCTACGTCTTTCCCCCGTTGTTAAAGGTAATGCCTCTTTGTCAATGCCTCGTTGAAACTGAACAAAATGCATCTCTCTTGCAGTTCCACGGCAGCCTTCAAATGACTTGTTTGAAATATTTGAAATTGAAAGAGGAGTCAGTGCAGATGATGAAGCAAAGGATGATCCAGGTAGATCCCTTTATTCTAAGTACTGTTATAATGACACTATTTCCCTTTATTTCATTAAAATGACATTTTTTTTAAATTGGAGGATAATTGCTTTTTTTTTTTTACAGTGTTGTGTTAGTTTCTGCTTTACAACAACATGAATCAGCTTTAATTAAAGCAGCTTTTAAACTGTAGGTTGTTTGATTACACGAGAAAATGGTACATTTCTTTTTACCACATGGTTTCCCCTGTAGTTAGATCAGTTGAGCAAAAAGAGTGAATCGTCATTATCTTCTCTTCAAAAAATATTGAAGCAGCGTTGAGCTGAGGAGGAAGTCATATTTTATAAGTGATGATGTAACAAGGTCATAGTTTGGCAGCAATGGCGTGTTCTATTTTTACAGCTGGGCACGGATGCACAATTGTGCTGAGAAAGGATTCATGTGAGTTCCTTTTGATCTCATGGACAGACTTTCTGGTGGGATATTTAAATGTGGACAGGAGAGACCACTTGGACAGATGCTTCTAGTTCACAAGACATTTTTTGTTGTTAGCCCTTGAGTTTGTGGTCTACTCATCTTTCTGGTAATTTCCTTGTAGGTGTTCTGATACACAGTTGTAATTTTGACCATGGGCTTTGTGGATGGATCCGGGAAAAAGACAGTGATGTGCACTGGGAACCAGTGAGGGATCCAGCAGGTAAAACCATTCGTCTAACCCTAGTACACATTTCAGTTGGATCCTATCTGAGGACCGCAGTTCTGCTAATCAAGGATACTGTAACATAGCTCTGTGTTTACTTACTAGGAAAGAAAGTTTGCCTAGCATTTATCTTCCACGGGTTTTTGTTTTTTTTTTTTTTGTGAACTGCATTTGTTAGCTAGCAACTAGAATTATAAGTAGACAAGTAATTTATTAAAAAGGCCAGCTAATTTCTCTCAAAACAGCTTGGTGTAAATATGAAACATGTAGACTTATTCTAAAATATAAAGTTATGTGTAGTGCCCCCTTCCCAAGTATAAAAATAATATCATGGTATAGCAGCCACCATATAGTCCCTGGTTGTTTTCTTGATTATGTCTTTCTTTAAGATAATAGTAGAAGGAAGCAGTGGAAATTTCTGTGAAGTTGTGAATATCTCTCACAATCTAATTTTCAGTCTAATTTGGATGCTGGAGAAATTAGTTATAAATTACCACCACTTATTCCACAAGAGAATGTTATTGGAAAGGTAGATGTAAATATAGACCCTTGGAAAATAAAGACTTTTAAATTACACATGTCCTACAAATCTAAAGTTTCAGAAATTACAACATGTTTTGTCATCTTGTTTCAGGAAACAAAGCTACATGTTGTTGTTGGGTTTCCCCCCCTCCCTTTAGTAGTTAATCTTTTATGGGCGAGTCAAACTTAATGGAAGGGTGAGAAGTTTGGTTTCTTTTTTTTTTCTTTTTACACTCCTGATTCTAGACTCAGGAATGAAAGATGCAAATCATGAAGAAAAAAAAAGTTACTTGCTTTAAAAGCCTAGTTCCTCAATATTCTCCTAGCCAGAGAGAGAGAGAGCACAGAACATGCAAAGGTTAGCTTGAGGATATGCGCTATTAAAACCAGCTCTTCTTAGTGGTCAGTGTGCACACAAATCAGCCGGAGACCTTCTTAAAATGTAGGTTTTCATGCATTTCTTAAACTTCCTGGGGATACTTTTCAGGTTCATCCCTCATGTACATTTTGAGTAGCAAGTTATTAAAGGTTTGGGGCAAAAATATATTCATTAGATCCCTTAAGACTGAAATGTTAGAGATATTTAAAAATGAAATTTGAGGTAAGCTTTTAAAAAACTCCCTGGTGGTTCAGATGGTAAAGAATCTGCCTGCAATGTGGGAGACCCGAGTTCAGTCCCTGGATTGGAAAGATTGCCTGGAGAGGGGAATGGCACCCCACTTCAGTGTTCCTGCCTCAGGAATTCCATGGACAGAGGAGCCTGGCGGGCTACAATCCATGGGGTCACAAAGAGTCAGACAGGACTGAACAACTTGCACTTTAAAAATAAGTACCCAATAAATTCAGAGGAGTTTTTAGATTTAACTATAAAATAATTTTTAATCACACACACACACACACACACACACCAGTACAATCTCTCTCATTCTCACTTAATTTAGGTTAGCTCTGAGACAGATGACATTATTATTAATGTCATAGCTAACTGTAAGTAAGGGAGAAATCAACATTCATTTGATATCTACTATAGCCCTGACTCATTCATCATCTCGGTTTTATTTAATCCTCTTATCTACCCTGTGGAAGTTATGTTTTTATTTCACAAAGGCCCAGAGGTTACATCAGTTTCCTAAGGTTACAGAGCTTCCCATCCAGGCCTCTCTGTCCTGCCCGTGCAGCCACCTCAGCAGTTCAGTGCCCACAACCCCTGCAGCATTACTGAGGTTTGCCCCACCCAGCCTGGCCTCCCTGTCCTGGGATTGTGTGCATGATCTGATTGGCACATCTCAGGCCTAGAGATCTGAATGACTACTGACCCGGAATAGTGCGCTACAGAAGGAAGGATCTTTAGCAATCAGATGTGATAAAATGGTGAATAATGCTCATGATCGTAATGAGTAACTGTTTTAAGTAAGGCACACTGGGGAGAGTAATTCACACTCAACTCAGAATTCATCTCACTTGTCTGTAAACAGTCCGTGTAACATATTTGACTCTTTAGAATTGAAATACTGTCTTTTAGAACCAATTTAGTACTTTTCAACAGTTTTTATTATTCATTACATAGGTAAATGTTTAAATTTGCTGTGACCCGCCCTGCCCCCCCCCCCGTCCAAATCCACTTGTCCTCCAAAAGAAAAATGAAAAGAGGCTTGGCAGTTAGAATGGTAGACAGAAAAAGGTCTGAAATGGCCCTTTGGCTGTGATAATACAGAACAAATGGGAAGGAATGGTGGCTGCCTGGGTAATTAGATAGTGCCTGCTCATTAGCTCTGGCCCCCCGAAGATGCTTTTCTGGGGTTACTCCAGGTTTCTGCCAACCACTTGGATGAACTGGATGTTGAAGGCATACTAACCAATCTGTGGATAACTTAAAGCCAAGGGAGAAAGCAACTGTGTGTGCCCACACAAACAGCCTCCAAAGATTAGACCAGTGGGCCACACTTAAGAGGCGGCATCTCCTGGGGATCAATACATAGGGTAGCTCTTGACCTACCCACACAACTGTGGGAGCATGAAGGATATGACTTAGCAGTAAGTGTGAAAGAGTTTCAGTGGATAAAATCAATGTGAGTGAACCCTGTGTCACTGCTGCCACAAAGTTGGGTCATTTCCATAAAAATAGGTATTTTTTTCTAGAATGGAAAATACACTTTGGTTCTTACCAGTCAGAGAAGAGAGGTAATTGTCGGTGACTTGGAAGAGTATGACCTTGATGGAAAGGTACCTCAAAGCTTATAGAAAAATAGGTGAGAAACCCAGGAACCCAGAATGTTTAGCCTGGAGTAGAAATAATGTAACAGGGCAGCTTTTCAAATACATGACTGGCAACATCTATCTTAGTTGTTCTGTGACCACAAAGGGATAAGAACTTGGATCAGTAGGCAAAAAATTACAGGGGGGTGCTGACTTTCGCTCACTGTCAGAAGTTTCCCATAGTCAGAGCTGTCTAAAGAGAGATCAGGGGGCTGTCAGTGGAGACCTTGGACTGGGTGACACATGACACGGTGTTTTGAGAATTGGACAAGGGTTGAATTAGAGCCCTGGGAGCCTCTGAACCAGAATGGAACATCCCAGGTCATCCAAGGAGATCAGAGAGCAGAGTTCTACCTTGGAAAATGGATGGGAAGACCAAAGATGACAGAGTTAGAAGAGGTGGTTAGAAGACCAAAGATGATACAGCTTATATGTCAGGGCATAATTGCAGGTGGGTTTTAGCACATATTGGGAAATTCTAACCATATACAGATTCTAACACACTCAGATGATCAATACTATTGAAGCTTACTTTCTGAGCCTACTTTTCTTCTAAGAAGTCCAGTGAGGTTGTGTGTATATTACATGCTAAGGCCAGAAAAAGACTATAAGCAATTTAATCAATCACTTTTGTGTATTATTCTAATTACCAAATTGTTTGCTTCTTTCTACCTAGATTATATCATTTGTAAGGGAACATATGTTTGGATTTCTGCAGTTACGACTGATTTTTATGTTGTGTATTTCTTATGCAAGATCCAGATTTGCAAATATTCTTAGATACTAATATCTCTAAGACAAACCTTAATTAAACAAACTTACAGCTTTGAGAAATAGCTGCAAAATAAATGCATTTGTTAGCTGCCTTCCTCATGCTCATTAGATTTAATTGGGACTTAGTGAAAATAATCCATCCTCTAGGGAGTGTTTGCTCCTGACAGATGTGATGTTGTGCTACAGACTTGTAGCTGTGACCCTGAATACATGTCCTTCTCCTCTAGTGTAAAGGCTAAACTTGGGACCCTTTTCCTGGAACCCTAGTCTCTGGGGATCAAGAGTCAAGGGCAACTGACTCAGCTTGCTACTGAGAGCTACAGGGAATTCATTTAAATAGAAAATTATATGCTACATGTATGTACAAGTATGTGTACTGTAGCATTAAGAAACATTATTGTGAAATACATGAAAACAGGAAAAGAAAAGCTCCCTCCTAAACCCTGGCTCCCAGATGCAGCCAGTTTCTTAGTTACCTTTCCGGAGAGGTATTTTTCCACACAACAGCCTCCTCTTCTGAACCTTGCTTCTTCCACTTAACGACGTTATCTTAAGAGTTAACGTGAGTGTGGACTTTGAAGCCAGAAAGCCTGGGCTGTAACCTGGCACCATCACTTACTAGCTTTGATCTTGAGCAAGTGAAGGTATTTCAGCAGTGTCTGCTAAACATATGTAAAGCATTTAAAGCAGTCCCTGGCCTAGAGTTACCATTAAAATAGTATTAGCTGTTGCTGCTGAAGATGGGTCTGTATCAGTACATACAGGGCACCCTCACTTTTGTTAATGGTGGTTACTCCATTAGTCCTGAAACGTATTTAAGCAGCCATCCACTGAGGGATGTTTCAGTTGTTTCCAGCCTTTGGATATTTCAGACAATGCTGTAGTAAGTAACCTTGTACAGATATCATTTCCTATCTGTTTGAAATTAAAATTTTATCACCTGTATATCTAGCATCTATTATTGACCAAAACGAACTTTAGATACTGTGATGCTTTAAACTGAATACATGAAAATAATGTAATTTTATATTTAAATCAGTATTTGGGAATCAGAAGTGAAAATATTTAATAGGTTAGCTTGTTTGGAATGTTCAACTTTTCCCTTCACTACCATTCTAAATTTGTAATAGCTTCATTTATTAAAAAGGGAAAAAATTCTTCATGGTTAAAAACAAAAAATTCCTAGTGGCCACAGAGTAGCCCTATAGGAGGAGAGCAATTGTAACCTCATTTATAGAATTTCAAGTATCTATATAAAAGGATTATTTGACTCTTCATAGGATCCCTTGGTTTTTGTTAGGTTGTCTTGTTTGCAAGCAGTGTCTGGTATGGTGATATTAGTATCCATTCCACAGGGATTTAGGATAATCCTTATTTTCTTAAATATTACAGATTAACTATAATAACCTTATATCTTTGTCTTAATCAAAATACCTGTGATGATTCAAAAAGCTGACTAACAGGGAGACACTCTAAATCCATCTAAATATTTTGGCTCAAAATATTGTTTGGATTAATTGGGGGAAGACAGAGGCGGAAGGAATACAAAAAATTGTATTTGTTTTTGGTGAGTCAAGTACATGACTCAGGCAGGGACTTATTTCTCTGTTGTTTTCTGCTGTATTCTTGGATCATCATTAATTCAACAAATGGCATTAAACGCCTACCATGTACTAGGAATGTAACGGGGTTTAGGGAAGAAGTTGGTTACGACAAAGAGTTCACAGTCTCCTGGAGGAGGGAAATGTGGATACCAGTGATTCCTGTGCTGAACAGGTATTCAGGCAGTTTTGAACTCAGCTCCACAGTGGCTGGATGACACCATGGGTGACATCACCTCTCAAAACCTCAGGCTTGTTTGCAGATGCAGAAGCTAAGAGGTGTTCACCTCCAGGGCTTGGTAGGAGGCTGAATGAGATGCTCCCCGTGGAGCACTTGCACAGAGCATGGCACATCACAGGTACACACAGGTCAACTCTTTGGGTCTTTAAAGGCCCAGAGGGGACTTGGTAGAGAAGAAGTCACTTGCAGAATAACATTCCAAACCTTGTCATGTCTTGTACAGTTTGTGTTAAGAAATCGTTTTCAATGAAATGTAAGTGGGGTTTCGACCGAAACAGATACACATGTTCAGCATTGCACCCAGTCTTCCTATGGAGAAGTCAGAGTCAAGATATCAGTGTGGTTTTCAACTGGTTGCAATAAAACAGCCTGAGGGGAATGCCATTTGTACACGGACTGAGTTTCAAAATATGACTTGCAGCTTTCCCTGTCCTGAGAAGCAGCACCCCCTCCCACATCACCGCTGCTCAAATCTTTCCCCCTTAATTGCAGTTCCTCTAACAATTGAGGGAAGCACATGCTGTGGCCCTGAGGCTCCAAGATCATCAAAGTGACCTTTCCAAAGGGAAAGATTTTATTAACATTTTGTATTCATGTATCCATAGTAGAAATTGTATATATCAATTGCATCATTATGGATTTGTTTTCATATAAACACGTTTTAAACTATTTATCTCCAAGTAATACTGGTGCTCTGGGAAGATGTGGCAGGTTTCCAGAACACTTCTGCATCTGCTTAAGGTCAGGTATGAGAAGCACAGTGAACTCATTTGTAAATGACCCTTCTCCCTTGAGAGATTTTTTTTTTTTTTAAGTGGGGAGAAGCGAGAATAATCAGATCTAGGGTCCCTTTAAATCACCATCCACTCTACTGCCAGGAAGTAGAAAATCCACCTAGGAAATTCTCCCTGGCAACTTAAGTCAACCACCCCATCAGCCAGGCAGTAGATGCATGCAGATCAAGAGGTGGTGAGTGTGTATTTGCCTGTGTGTGTCTGATCATATTTAACTGGAAATATTTATACCATTAGAATTACCAACGATTGCCTATCCTTGGCATAGTCTGTACCCCTCATGAGCAAAGTGTTCTCTGTTAGCAGAAAAACCACAGAACTTAAAACAGTCAGAGGGATAAGTCCTGTTTTCCTCCTTCAAAAGTCTGCAGTTCTTTACAAATGACTGGCGCAGGCTGAGGCTCACCAGGACAGCCGTGAAGCGCCGGTCCCCGCCCTGGTGCCTGCAGACACCTGGGCGCATGCGCACACGCGGCCCCGCTCTTCCCCTGCAGGTGGACGGTATCTGACAGTCTCAGCAGCCAAAGGCCCGCTGGGAAGGGCCGCCCGCCTGCTGCTCCCTCTCGGCCACCTCCTGCACGCAGGGGACCTGTGCCTGTCGTTCAGGCACAAGGTGACGGGGCTGCACTCCGGCACGCTCCAGGTGTTTGTGAGAAAACACGGTGCCCACGGCGCAGCCCTGTGGGGAAGAAATGGTGGCCATGGCTGGAGGCAAACACACATCACCCTGCGAGGGGCCGACATCAAGAGCGTAAGTAGACCCGCCAGGGAGCAGAACCGGGGAGGTGTTCCTTTCAAAGGAGAGCTCGGGGGTCTGCAGTGGAAGCCGCCTCCTCGCTTCCTGCATTCAGGCACGAGGCTGTTCCATTTTCCGGGCGTGGTGACCCTGCCTCTTGCTTCTTTCTTTAACCCCGTGCTCCTTCATACATGCTCTTCACGGCCACCTCTGATCACCACCTCTCCCCTGACCCTGGTGAACAGCCCCTACTTTTAATGAAGAAAAAATTTAGGCGTTGACAAAGTTAAAAAAAAGTTAACAAAAACTTCAAAAGGTGGGGGGTCTGGTGGGCTTAACCTGCTTTTCCTTTTCCTCCAACTCCTTATACTTCAAACTGTACCACCATGAGCTACCCTAAAGTGGGTTATTTTTTAAATGTTTCTTTAGTCTTATTTTTTTCCCCCCTTTGGCTCAGAGATCATAGTTAAGCAGCCTTGGGTGGGAACCAGAACAATATGTTTGGAAAGTATTATTCTATTCAGGACAGGATGTGGGGAAAGCTTCGATTGAATATATAAATTTTATCTGAAGTAATCAATTTATAGGTGGTAATAAAAGATCTTTAACACCCCACCGAAATAGTGAATGTATTTCGGAAACATGTCGTCTTTATGGCGATACTTATAAAAATTATTAGATTCTGCATCTATACCTAGAGGTATAGTTTCTAGAAACTGCTTTAAAAAGGAAGGATGGAGTCCATGAAGACAGCTTTTATCAGAGAATTGGATTTTGTTTTACTGTTTCTCTGAAAAGTTTCACTTAATATTTACATTGTTTGGAGATAAAAAAACAGTAAGTTGTTTCACATCCTAACATAGGTTTCTGTTTTAAAAGGAGCAAGGATGCTCTACAGAAGATACAATGCAGGAAAGACTTTGGTTTTTACATAAGTGAACAAGGCTGTGATTGAATTAGGGTGTTTGGTTTTACTCCATTTTAAGCAACAAAACTATGTTAAATGAACCCAGGGGAGGAGTTAGAAAACATCTAAGATAGGCTGAAAGATCTTTGGCTCCTAATTTCTACATCATTATATTCCATCCCACTCTTTTCTTCTGACCTTGGTAATCTTTGACAAAGTCTCCACTTCATAATCATTCCTAAATGGAACTAGTCTATTGTTTAGAATGACTTTTCAAAGAGACACTGGATTCTGACTAAGGTGGTCTGATGAACAGTCTACTGATGACTTAAATTCCTACCAAAAGGCAAGCCTCTGTGACATTCACAACTCTGTTCTAGTCTTTCCTTCCGTTAAGTTTACCATTTACTTTTGGGGAAAAGGTTGCCTTTATTTTGGTAAATGAGCAGACATTGGAAAGGGGCAGAGGAGGCTTGACCCGTGTGTGCATTCTCTCTCTAGGTCATCTTCAAAGGTGAAAAAAGGCATGGTCACACTGGGGAGATTGGATTGGATGATGTGAGCTTGAAAAAAGGCCACTGCTCTGAAGAACGTGAGCAACTCCAGAACTAGCAATGAACCCCCGTGTTGCTCCCTCCTCTCTTTCCAACCTTCACCTCCTTCACTCTCCTCCCTCTGATCAGGCCTAGGAAAAGAGTGGGTCAGGAAAGTCTGGTTGGTGACCCACATCTTGCTGGCCTGCTTTTGTTGTGCAATCCCAATGAACAGTGACACCCTCCTTGGAATACAGGGGGGCATCTGTAGACGTGTCCAAAGTCATTTTTGGGTGTTAACCTTTCATGCCGTGTCTTTTAAGAAGGCCTTCGGCTTGTGTGACCTATTCCATCCTTCATCCTGGCTGCAAGGTGTTTCTTGTAGCAAATTATGGAAGAAGATTTCAAAAGAAATCTGTGCAAATGGCCATTCTGTTATCTGTTCAGTGTTGTACCACGAGTAGTATTGACTTCCCCTAAGATGTGTTCTACAGTGTGCTTGTGAAATTTGGTTTCTCCTCTCCACTTGGTATTGATAGTTCTTGTCTGACCTGAACTCTTTCACTGCCATTCTCTTTGTAAAAGAAGGGTGTATAACATATCAAGATGCATTTATTCTTGTTAACTGTATTTTTCTTCTAAAGACAATTATGTAAAGTGGGCACATAATCCCTCGTTAGTAGTATTGTGTTTGGTGTAAACGTGTTATTGGTAATAAGTAGTTACGTGTTCCTAATAGTTACAGACTCGAGTTGCAAGGGAAAGGCAGCTTGTGATCTCTTGAGTTAAAAAATACATGGTGGAATGGCATCCAGTTCCATGACCTTATATTGGCAGCAGGAGAAAATTGGAAGAGGTGTCAGGTTGTGGTCATAGGGAGGTGAATTTGATGGCATTGAGCTTGATTACTACAAAGGACAGTAGACCATTCAGTACTAGACAGGAAACTGAGGTTAACATATAAAAACCCTCACTGTTTCAGGTTACACTTAAAAACCAACGGCTTTTACCGTAACAACATAGCTCTTTCTGGTAATCTGTAAGAAGCTTTATGAAAGTTCAGGTTGTTTTGAAGAAAAGGTTCAGTTTGTGGAAGCAGGGTGTTTGGAAGCATGGGGGAAGCTCCAGTGAATAGATTTTCATACTAATTTTTAAACCAGTATAAATTTAGGCAGGTCTAGATCATGACCTATGTGCTGTGTCAGGAAAGGACAGGAGGCAAATCTCATGCTTTGAGGCATTGGATGTGCTGGAATGGGTTTCAAACACACACTAGGGCAACAGGACAAGATTGGAATTCTAAGATCAATGAGCCCGCAACTACATTTCCTCCCTGCAAAGTTTACTTTTAGGTTTAAAAATATACATGCAGAACTTTTAAAAGGCAACTTATTCCTGAGGTTTTCATTTCTGATTAAGTAATCAAAATATTTTCTGCTGTTTTTGCCAGGAATCACAAAGATGATTAAAGGGTTGGAAAAAAAGATCTATGATGAAAAGTTAAAGGAACTGGGATTATTCAGCATGGAGAAGAGAAGACTGAGGGGCAAACCATTGCTGGTTTTCAAGTATATAAAGGGTTGGTACAGAGAGGATGGTGACCAGCTGTTCTCCACATGCACTAAGAATAGAACAAGAGGAAACAGGCTTAGACTGGAGTGTGAGGGAGCGTTTCCTGGCAGGGACAGTTGTTAAATTAGAATCTTTTAAAAGTTTTTTAAAAAGTGTGAATTTTTTTGAGACTTTAAAAAAATTTGATAACATTCTTTTCTATTAATTTAAGATGGTTAAAAGTGTTCTTACCTCAAGGTAGAGTAACAGATTACAGAAACTCTCCAAAGATATCTTGATTTTATTACTATGTAATGAAAGTTTCCGGGCCTAAGTAATATGGACTAGGCTAAGGTCTGAGGTATTTCCCTCTAGGTCTCTGAATAGAGAGGAATCAAAAGGGGGAAAGCCACAGTGCTGAGCTCATGAAAAGGTCGGTCTCTTTATGGCAAGCCTAGAAGTGTTAATAAACAAAAACAAAAAAAAAGGAAAAAATGTAAAATCTATTTATTCCAAAAGAGTATGACGGGCAGATATTTTAGTATCTCAGTGACATCCTAATGTGGTAGTATGCATTTGTTTTCTTAGTAAAGTTATAACCCTTTCACTTAATGGGTGGTATTTCAGATTTTTAAAGAGACTATAGCTAAGAACATAACTGAGAGAGATTTTTATCTGGTGCAATCTCCCTGCAATGTGTGTGGCAACTTAACCTGGCTACTGGAAAAGAGTGCCATGTCCAACACCACTGCCAGGACCTTTCCTTCACCTAATAGCAAAAGTTTCTCTTACCGATTGGAATCTCCAAGCCCCACAAAATGATATTGTTTTTGGAACAATAGGACTATAGAATCTTTCATCATTTAACTTGGAGGCAGGGCTGGAGGGGGAATATAAATCAGTAAGCCTTTGAGTTAGGGGCCAGGAAATACAGCTTTAGATCCATTTTTAATGATTCATTTCCTTTTTGGTCATACAACTGCACAACTGGAGATGAAAGGGGAAAATAGAAAATTTCACTTTTAGGTGCCAATAATACATTGCACTACACTGTTGGAAGAAGTTATCCAAAGTACTGTATAACATCTTGTTTATTATTTAATGTTTTCTAAAAGTGAAAAATGTTAGTGGTTTTCCAAACAGCCAAATAAAAATAATTCTTTGTAAATAAAAACACTGTTAATAACACCAATTGTCTCTGAGTTGTTTTTTTTTTTAAACTGGAAGAATTATCAAGGTAATTTGAGTTTTCACAAGAGCCATCTAGAGTAGAGCCACTTTAATACCAGGAATATTGGGAACAAAGATGATAAATAAAATATTGCCATATCAGTAAAAAGAGGATGTCACAGTCATCAGCAATTGCAACCCTCCAACCCAAGCTGATGAGCCCTGAGAAACAGAGCTGAGAGAGGGAAGAATCCCTGCCACCTAGCGCCATTAGTCTGCAGCCGCTCCCTATGGTGAGCCCTGAGGAAACCCAGGATGTGAAAACGCAGGTTTCTAGCCCCAGGGAAGTGAAGTGAAGTGAAAGTTGCTCAGTTGTGTCCAACTCTTTTCGATCCCATGGACCATACAGTTCATGGAATTCTCCAGGCCAAAATACTGGAGTGGGTAGCCTTTCCCTTCGCCAGGGGATCTTCCCAACCCAGGGATCCAAGCCCCAGGGAGCTGAGTTGCATATCAAAGGAATGATTTCACCGAGCCCAGACTCTTGCATCTTCCCATACAAAACAAGTGCTAAATTCCTTAACTTGAGATATCTAGTTTTCTTTAATTAACGATATCTTGATGTTCAGACTACCTGCCCTTTAATGCAAGACTCCTATATAACCTGGCTCCTCCCCTTGTCTTCTTGGAGCAGTTCTCTCAGGATTATTTGGGATGCTGCCTCCCAAGCTTGAAGTCCTAAAAATTGCCACCGAATGAAATATAACTCTCAACTTTCAGGTTGTGAATAATTTTCTAGCTGAAAGATATTACCACATTATTATGCTTTCTGAGAAAGGTCGGAAAATCACTATAACACGTCACACCTCAGCAAATTGCTTTAGTTATGTTCTCTCATGTCTCATTTACTTCTAAACATTTGTCTTAAATCTTTTTATATAAAGGAGGATAAAGATATATATATGAATTATGAGTTAATTAAAAATTTGATTTTTTAAAAATGTGTTGATTTGGTTAATCTGTGACATTTTACTCCTATTCCAATTAACTTTCCTGATGGACAAACAATATCTAAAGATCAAAAATTAGTCCTACAGACTTATTATAGAGAATATGTTAATGGCTTCTTCCTTTCCAGTACTTAGAGAACCCTTAGTGGCTAGGAAGCTCAAATTTGGTATAAATATATACTTTAAGCAAAAGGTAATGAAAAACTGCAGCTTTCTTACCTCAGTTTTTTTCCTCATCTCACAAATCCTTCCTAATCATTTCTAGGAGATCTGAGAAAACTGAAGTTTTCTGAATATGTTAGAAGTAAAACCTCTTCCTAAAGTGTTTGAGGTTAAAAGAAGCAAATAAGATCTCAGAATCTAGTTCACTGATTTATTTGACAGATTTTACAGCACTTACTATGTGCCTGGCTCTGAGGTACAACCCCCTTTGTGGAGTTTCAATATAAAGAGGAAGATGGACATTTATCAGAGTCATACAAATTAATGGAAAATTGCTATGCTAAATACTGGTATACCTCGAAGGCTCTGAAAATGTAGTGGGTTCCAGGACCTTTGGCCCACTGCTTTTCAAACTCTAATATACATGTGTGTGGGAGGTGAAAGTCAAAGTTGCTCAGTAGTGTCTGACTCTTTGCAACCCCATGGACTATACAGTCCATGGAATTCTCCAGGCCAGAATACTGGAGTGGGTAACCTTTCCCTTCTCCAGGAGATCTTCCCAACCCAGAGATGGAACCCAGGTCTCCTGCATTGCAGGCAGATTCTTTCCCAGCTGAGCTACCAGAGAAGCCCAACCTTGTTAAAATTTAGCTTGATTTGGGAATCTGGAGTGGGGCTTGAGATTTTGCATTTCTAACCAGCTCCTAGGTGATGCCCATGTTCCTGGTGTTGGAATCAAATTTGGATTACAAGCCCTTACTGATAATACACTGGGTGGGGTGTGGGGGGGTGGCTAGGGCCTTCATCTGTTAACATTCATTATTGGAAGGTATAGAAGACATGGTAGCAAGATGCACATTCACAAATATTCACTTAGTTCCAGTGCATTCTTTCCTTCAAGAAACTTCTGGGCCTCAACAAATAGAGAATATCAATTAAATAGAGAAATAATATTTTAAAAACAGATTATGAATATCATAGCACAATCACTAAAATGAAAAAAATGATCAAAATACTCAACAGCAGCATTGAGCTGGTAGAATAAAGAATCAGTCAATTTGAAGATTGGTCAGTTGAGGTTTTCCAATTTGAGGAAAAGAAAGATAAAACTTAAGTAAGGATAAACAACTAGACTTGAGATCAACAAGGGTATAGAAGAATTGAAAAGTTCTGTAAACCAACCAGCACGCATGCGTGTATGCTAAGTCACCAGTTGTGTCTGACTTCTGTGCAACACCATGGACTGTAGCCCTCCTGGTTCCTCTGTCCATGGAATTCTCTGGACAAGAATACTGGAGTGGGTTGCCATACATTAATTCAGGGGATCTTCCCAAACCAGGGATCGAATCCATGTCCTTACTCTCCTTCATTGGCAGGTGGGGTCTTCACTGCTAGCACCACCTGGGAAGCCCAAACCAACCAGACCAAATATCTATAGAACACTCCACTGAACACAAGAATATATGGTTATTTCAAATGCACAGAGATGTTGACAGACATAAATTAGGCCATAAGACACCATCTTAAATTTAAAAGGCTTGAAATTATACAAAATATGTCCTTCTACCACAGTGGATGAAATCAGAAATCAGTAACAAAGGAAAATATGAGAAATTCACAAATATGTGGAAACTAAGCAATCTGCTTCTAAACAATGAGTAAAAGAAGAAATCACAAGAAAATTAAGAAATATTTTGAGATTAATAAAAATGAAAATATTCCCAAATTTATGGGATAAACTAAACTCTTGTTTAGAGGGAAATTTATATTCATAAATGCCTACATTAAAAAAGAACCTTATAAAACTAGGAAGAACAAATTAAATCACATAAGCAGGAAGAAGGAAAATAAAAATTAGACAGAAAAAATGAAATAACGAAAACGATATAGAAAATCAATGAAACTGAAAGTTGGTTCTTTGAAAAGATGAATTAAAATTTATGCACATTTAGGTAGAGTAAATGGAGAAGGCAATGGCACTCCACTCCAGTACTGTTGCCCGGAAAATCCCATGGATGGCAGAGCCTGCTAGGCTGCAATCCATGGGGTCCTGAAAAGTCGGACATGTCTGAGCAACTTCACTTCACTTTTCACTTTCATGCATTGGAGAAGGAAATGGCAACCCACCCCAGTGTTCTTGCCTGGAGAATCCCAGGGACGGGGGAGCCTGGTGGGCTGCCGTCTATGGGGTCACACAGAGTCGGACACAACTGAAGCTACTTAGCAGCAGCAGCAGCAGATAGAGTGAAAAAAGAGAAGAGACTTAAATGAACAAAATCAGGAATAAATGAGGGGACATCATCACTGACCTTATAGAAACACAAAGGATTTTAAAAGAATACTATGAACAACTAATATCAATGAACTAAGATAACCTACATGACATAGAGTCTTAGACAAAAACTATTGAAACTGCATCAAGAAGAAATAGAAACTTTAACAGACATTGCAAGTAAATGGAATGAGCTAATAGTCAAAAACTTTTCACAACTGAAATAAAATGCCCAAAGAGCTTCAACAGGGCAATGAAATAAACTGAATATTTAAGAATTATTACTAACCAACAACAACAAAACTAAGTATTTGTAAACTCTATATGGAGGAGGATATACTTTCCATATATAGAATATCCATATATAGAATAGTTCTGAACGCAATCTTAACAACATTAAGTCTTTCATGAACAAGGGATGCAACAAAGGCAGTGCTCAGGGACTGCAGTAAACACAGTAAATAGTGAAAAGATCTCCAATCAATGTTGTTGTTTAGTTGCTAAGTCATGTCCAACTCTTTTGCCACCCGATGGACTGTAGCCTGCCAGGCTTCTCTGTCCATGAGATTTCCTAGACAAAAATACCAGAGTGGGTTGCCATTTCTTTCTCCAGGGGATCTCCCTTACCTAGGGATTAAACCCATATCTCCTGCATTGGCAAGCAGATTCTTTACTGCTGAGCCACCCAAAAAAGATGCAAATTAAACTTAAAAATAGCAGGAGGAAAAAACTATATATGAATGAAAACAATGAAACAGAGAAAACCCAGAGAATCAACAAAAGTAAAAATTGGTTCTTTGAAAGGATCAACAAAAATTAAAAAACATTAGCTAGACTAACAACCATAAAAAGCCCTAAATAACTAAAATCAGAAATGAAACTGGGGTTGTTACTACTAACCTGACAAAAATAAAAATGATTATAAGAGAGTGTTATGAACAATTATATGCCAGTTAGTTAACGAGTTAGATATTCTAAATGAAAAGGACAAATTCCTACAATTGGGGAAAAAATAAAAACCACCCTCAAGAAAACAAAATCTCAATAGCCTTATTACAAGCAAAGAGAATGAAACAATAATCAAAACCACCCAACAAAGAAAACTCCAGGACCACCTAAATGTCTTCACTGGTAAATTCTACCAAAATTTAAAGAATTAACATCAATTCCTTTCAAATTCTACCAAGAAATAGAGGATGAGGGACAGTTCCTAACTCATTCTATGAGACCAGCATTACTGATACAAAACTAGATAAATATATAACAAGAAAAGAAAATACAGTTGATTCAAACAACTTGGGTTTGAACTATTGGGGTCTACTTATATGTGGATTTTCTTTTTTCCCAATAAATACCACAGTACTACATGCCCACAGTTTGGTTAAATCTATGGATATAGAGCCACTTTATAGTGGGAGGGTCAACTATGAAGTGATGCTGAGATTTTCAATCTCTCCAGGGGGTGAGTGCCATTAATCTCTAAATTGTTCAAGTGTCAACTGTATAGATCAGTATTCTTTATGAGTACAAGTACAAATATCTTCAACAAAATACTAGCAAACTGGATCCAAAAGCACATTCCAAAGATTCTATGTCATGATGGGATTTATGCCAGAAAGGCAAGGATTTATGCAAGGAAGGGAAAAATGGTTCAAAATAAGACAATCACTAGTTCAGCATTTTACTGGATGACCTAATTAATGCAATTAGACAACAAGAAGAAATAAAATGTATTGGAAAGGAAGAAGTAAAACTGTTGCTGAAAACTAGAATTCAGGAAATCACGGTAAACTGCAGGCTTCACCTGGCTGCAGCTTGAGGCCCCTAACTCAAACTTCTGGCTTTCTTTCTCTTGCTCTCCCCTTTGCTCTCTCTTCAAGATAATGCTAGGTATAATCTGTCTGCTCACAGCATTATGGCTCCCCCCAACAACACTGTGGCTGGCAAGGGAATCCCCAGGCCTTGCAGATTCAAATAATGGTTGGGTGACAGCTAACGCTGTCCTCTGGGACAAGGTGGAAACGTGGTTTCTGAACGCAAGCGGTCTCTCATTCTCTCACTGTCCCACCTGGAACCCTCCACTATTCTGTTCTTTCCCATTTGACTCATACAAGCAGGTCTCTTTCCACACTTTGTCTCCTAGCCCTTTTAGGGAAGGAGTTTAGGATATCATTCCTAAACAGAAGCCCCACCACTGTCAAACCCAGTACTGTCTGTGTCAAACAGATTCTCTTCTATCCTAGTTGCCAGGCAGATAAGGCAAAGGATTTGGGGTTCTGCTGCCGTCTAGCCTCTCATTTCACTCAATCATCAGAAATCACTATGACAATTTCTCTCTCAGCCCTCAAGCCTTGAACCCTGTGCTGTCTTACACACCCCTGGCTGCTGCACTTATTCGCTCAGTCATGTCCGACTCTTTGTGACCCCACAGACTGTAGCCCACCAGGTTCCTCTGTCCATGGGGATTCTCCAGGCAAGAATACTGGAGTGGGTTGCCATGCCCTCCTCCAGGGGATCTTCCCAACCCAGGGACCGAACCCAGGATTCCCACATTGCAGGCAGATTCTTTACCTTCTGAGCCACCAGGGAAGCCCATCTTCCACAGTGCCCAGCTCCCATTTCTCCAAGGGTTCCTCTTTGCATCCACTGGACTCCCTTCACCCCAGGCCTTGGCAGCCTACACACTGCTATGGTTTATCAGGCTGACCACTACCCAGAAGCCAGAACTACAAACTCTGTGGATGCTCAGTCATGAGAAATACACCCCAGTGGGCATGCATGAGTTGGGTGATAAGTCACTCAGTTGTGTCTGTTTCTATAAGACTCTATGGACCAAAGTCTGCCAGGCTCCTCTGTCCATGGGATTCTCCAGGCAAGAATACTGGAGTGGGTTACCATGCTCTTCTCCAGGGGATCTTCCTGACCCAGGTATTGAACCCATGTCTTTTACATCTTCAGCACTGGCAGGCAGGTTCTTGACCACAAGTGCCACCTGGGAAGCCCATACCCCAGCGTAGGAAGACTTCTCATAGGACATAAGCTCTATAGACAAGGGATACCTCCTAAGGTAAGTCCTGACAACTGGTCTGCACTAGTTCAAAAGTCCTCCTCTGGCTATGCTGGGGGAGGCACCTTGTGCAATATCAAAAGAAAGGCCAGAGATGTCTGGTCAGACATCACTGGGAGAGTAGAGGATGCTTGAAACCCCATCAGATTCGAAGGGAATTTGGGGGACTCCCTGATATCCAGGTTATAGCTTCCTGGTAAATGTTTCTGAGACACTGGCTTCCATTCTAGGAGGGCTCTCTTGTTCTCAGGTATAGGTAACTCATCATGTGAGGAGCCTCCTCTGAGCCAGAAGAAACACCTCTGTACTTACATACAGTGTATACTTGAGAATCAGAATTTTTTTTTTATTAGTTTTGCCATACAATGACATGATATCGCCATGGGTTTACATATGCTCCTCCTCCAGAACCCCTCTCCCTCCTCCCTCCCTCCTCCCTCCCCCCGGGAAATCTTGGTGCACCAGCCCCGAGCATCAATCCTGGGCTGGCGATTGATTACACATCTGATAATAACATGTTTCAATGCCAGAGAATCAGAATTTTTGACCTGACACCAGTGATGAAGAAAGAGGCAATACCCAGTGGGATGGAGGCCATCTTAGAACAGCACTTGGAGGACACAATGAAGAATCCATCCACTGCTGGAGTCCGTGCACAGATTCACAATGGCTCGATCGGGGCTGCCTCGGAACTCTCGGATGAGCATGCTGGGGTGATATCTGCTTTAGCCCAGCAAGCAGCTAAGCTAACCTCAGACCCCACTGATAGTCCTGTGGTATGTCTAGAATTAGATAACGGGAACATTGAAACATGATGGCATCACACTGGCAGTGCACAGAATGGCCTCTTGGTGACTCATATTGGTTCTCCAGCATCCTGTCACAGGGACTCAGTCATAACTTATGTTAATTATCTTCTAGAACTATTAGAGTTCCAGTAATTAGACCATTCATGTCATATGCACTGGGCACTTTTCTATTAATTTTAGAGTAAGCTGCATTTTGACATTCTGTGGATTGACTTATCAAATACTAGTTAAAGAAAGTATCACGTTTTGAAGCAGCAAGTTTAGGTCACCTTGTATACAAAATTTTGTTATGTTTAACAAGCCTGGTTGGAGGGGAAAAAAAGAATTGGGATTTTTTTTTTTAACTGAACGGCTAAAATAGGAAAAACTTCAATAGTATTGTAGCAGTGCCTGGCCTTTGTGTAAAGTGAGGGGTGGAGAAAAACAGCCTGAAAACAGGTCTCTAAAGTACAGTATCATTCTGCAATTGGATCTTTATTGTTGCAGGATGGGAAAGTGGAGTGAGAGTCCCTATTTTCAGGCTTTTGTGGTCCTTTACCAAAATCCTGCCTGATATAACTCTTGTAATTTAAAACCTGGAGGACCAGAAGACTCTCCAGACACTTCAAATGATCCTCTTCTAAGCTCTCCTGTCTCTCAGAGCGAAAACTCAGCTCCTTCCTCTTCTAACAGAACCCTTACTTCTTGACAGGCACCTACTTCTCCTGATCCCTCTGATTAGTCTCAGACTCCACCTTCCTATGTTCCTCCGTAACCTCTGTTATTCCCAAGAAACAGAGACTAGTCACCTCTGGGGTGACTCTCATTGGCGTTCCTATCACTCAGGATCCTAACTTTATGCTCTCCCAGTGAAGTGGCAAATGGTGAAGGAACAATCAGAGTACATGTGCCCTTCTCTTTACCCAGCTTAGCCCAATGCAGATAGGAACTGAGCCAAGTTTCTGAGGACCCCAGTAAGTTTGCTGAAAGGTTCCATGCCCTCACTCCAGTTTTTGATTTATCTTGGAAGGATGCTCAAGTCATTTTATCTTACTGTACCCCTGAGGAAGAACAGAATCCGGACAGCAGCCTAGGGGAACGCTGACCAACTTGTTGGAGACCAACCCAGACATTATACTGTGGGTGGAGATACAGTCCTAAGCCAGGAGCCCCCTTGGAATCATAATTCCTGGGAGGGAACACAAGCCAGGAAGCACATGAGCCAATCTGTATTAGAAGGGATGAGAAAATGTTATCAAAAAGTCAGTTTGCTATGAAAAGTTTAGACGCATGATCCAAGAAGAAAAAAAAAACCCAGCCCCCTTTCACGGGCAGCTTGTGGAGCCATTTAGGAAATGTATATCAACATAGATCCCTCCACTTCTGAAGGTCAGTCCTTTCTGGAACAACACTTTACTAACCAGTCTGCCCCTGATATGGGGCGGAAACCCCAAAAGTTACAATCTGGCCCACAAATGCTCATGCCCCAGCTCCTACATGTGGCCTTAGAGGTATTTAATAATTGAGACCAAGCTCAGGAGGAAAAGAGAATCCATCGTGAGAAAAGCAGGCCAGGGCTAAGACACAGCTGAGAGCTGTTGGTGTCAGCCATCCTTTGCTACCTCAGGACAATCTGCGGGGGCAAGAAAGTCCAACCATCTGGCAAGAGGTAAGACCAATGAGGGGGAACGCTACAAATGCATGTCAGCTGGCCACTGGGCCCAAGACTGCCAGAGAGAGTTCCCCAGCCTGCCAACAAACAGGTCACTGGAAAAAGGATTGCCCTCAGTCCTGAAGGGGAAGGGGGGTCCTGCTCTCGAGATGGCCATCCTGGACGCCTGAGACAGCCCAGGGATTCTGGCGGCTCCCCAAAATGAGACGTCTGTCTCCATGGAGGAGCCCTGGCTAGTTCTTGCAGGGGCAGGTAAGAAATTCTATTTTTTTAATTGATACAGGAACTGCTTACTGTCTTAATTTCTCACCTTGACTTCTTTCCTCCAAATACTGTACTGTGACTGGCGTTGATGGAAAGCCTCGCACCCACTATCTTACTGGGTCTCTCACTTGCCAGTAAGAGCAGTAGCTGATTTCACATGCGTTTTCAGTTGTACTTGAATGTCGCACTCCATTACGAGGGCGAGACCTTCTGAGCTCCCTCGGGGCCACACTATGGTTAGGAGGCCCTGAGTAGCCCCTTATCTTGACTCTAAGACAGACCAGCCAGAAGAGCAAGGTGTTATTCCCACCATATTCTACAAGCAGTTGACCCTCAGTATGGGAAAAAAGAATCTCTGGAAGGGCCATAAATGTCTATCCTGAAAGAATTAGCCTTAGGCCAGAAACTGCCTAACCTAGCAGGAGACAATATCCTATAAAGTTGGAAGCGAAGAAGTGTTTACAACTTCTCATGGATAAATTCTTAAGGCCTTGCCTCTTACTGCCCTGCCAGACTCTGTGCAATACTCCCATTCTGCTAGTTGTTAAGCCAAAGAGGGCACATAGGGTGTTACAAGACCTTAAAGCGGTAAATGACTCAGTGGTCACTGTACACCCCCTCATGGCCAATACTTACAACATATTAACCCAGATCTCTGAGGACGCTGAATTATTTCCTGTACTCGATCTCAAGGATGCCTTCTTTTTCATCCTAGTTCATTTCTCATCACAGTATCTGTTTGCTTTCAACTGGACTAACCCTGACTTGGGCCAAATGCATCACTATACCTGGGCAATATTGCCTCAGAGGTTTCCAGACACCCACACTTGTTCACCCAGGCCCTGGGACGGGAACTAAGGGAAATACACCTAAAACAAGGTACTATTCTATAGCATGTAGCTGATGTATTAATATATAGATATATAGTCCCTCCATGGATCAAAATACCATTGAAGTCCTTAATTTCCTGGGGACCTGGGGTTACAGAGTCTATTGAACCAAGGCACAAATCTCAAAGCAACAGGTTAAATATTTGTGCTTATATTATAAACTCTGGAAGTAGACGGTTATCTCCAGATAGAAAACAAGCTACGTTAGGCCTAAGCACTCTGAAGACAAAGAAACATCTCCATACATTTTTGAGCATGGCAGAACTTTGTAGGATTTGCATTCCAGAAATCAGGCTAATGGTTAAGCCCCTATGTGAAGCCGCTAAAGGCCCAGATACAGAACTGTTACTTTGGAATGGAGAAGAGGAAAAGATTTTTAACGATAATGATACCAGAGCACCTGGTATTCCCACCTTAAAAAGCCATTCATCTTATATGTGGCTGAAAAGCAGGGGACAGACTTGAAAGTCCTCTTACAGAAGCTAGGGAAAGTTCCTCACCTATAGGTTACTTTTCCAAGCAACTAGACTCCATGCCCTGACGTTGGCCTGGCTGCCTCTGGACAGTAGCTGCCACCACTTTTTTAGTGGAAGAAACTCACAAACTTACCTTTGGACAGCCCCTGGAAGGCCGGACCCCTCAGCAAGTGTATGTACTCATCAAGTATTGGCTAACTCGAGGCTGCATTATTAAGCAGCTTTGCTCCTTGACTCTCCAGAACTAACCCTCAAATCTTGCCCCACTCTTGGTCTTCCCTGGTGGCTCAGTGGTGAAGAAGCCACCTGCCACTGCAGGATACACAGATTGGATCCCTGGTCTCAGAAGATGCCACGTGCCATTTAGCAGCTAGGCCTGTGTGCTCCAACTACTGAGCTCATGCGCTAGAGCCCGGGAACCACAACTTCTGAGCCCATGCACCTAGAGCGTGCACCCTGCGACAAAAATAACCACTGCAATGAGAAGCCCACAGTGCAACAAAGAGTAGCCCCCCGCTCTCCACAGCCGTAAAGAAGCCAGTGCAGCAATGAAGACCCAGAGCAGCCAAAAATAAATAAATAAAATTATACATAAAAAAAGACTTGTTGCACTCTTAACTGCTCTACATTAATGCCCACCGAAAGCCCAGAGCTAACACATTCTTGCCTCAAAACCCTTGCCCAGGCCTGTGACCATTCAGTTCAGTCAGTCATTCATGTCCGACTCTTTGCAACCCCAAAGACTGCAGCACACCAGGCTTCCTTGTCCATCACCAACTCCCAGAGCCTACTCAAACTCATGTCCATCAAGTTGGTGATGCCATCCAACCATCTCATCCTCTGTCGTCCCCTTCTCCTCCTGCCTTCAATTTTTCCCAGCATCAGGATCTTTTCCAATGAGTCAGTTCTTCCCATCAGGGGGCCAAAGTATTGGAGTTTCAGCTTCATCATCAGTCCTGCCAATGAATATTCAGGACTGATCTCCTTTAGGATGGACTGGTTGGATCTCCTTGCAGTCCAAGGGACTCTCAAGAGTCTTCTCCAACACCACAATTCAAAAGCATCAGCTCAACTTTCTTTATAGTCCAACTCTCACATCCTTACATGACTACTAGAAAAATCACAGCTTTGTCTCTAGACCTCTGTTGGCAAAGTAATGTCTCTGCTTTTTAATATGCTGTCTAGGTTGGTCATACCTTTTCTTCCAAGAAGCATCTTTTAATGTCATGGCTATAGTCACCATCTGCAGTGATTTTGGAGCCCCCCAAAATAGTCTGCCACTGTTTCCATTATTTCCCCATCTATTTGCCATGAATTGATGGGACTGGATGCCATGATCTTAGTTTTCTGAATGTTGAGCTTTAAGCCAACTTTGTCACTCTCCTCTTTCACTTTCATCAAGAGGCTCTTTAGCTCCTTTTCACTTTCTGCCATAAGGGTGGTGTCATCTGCATATCTGAAGTTATTGATATTTCTCCTGGAAATCTTGATTCCAGCTTGTGCTTCATCCAGCCCAGCATTTCACATGATGTACTCTGCATGTAAGTTAAATAAGCAGGGTGACAATATACAGCCTTGACATATTCCTTTCCTGATTTGGAACCAGTCTATGGTTCCATGTCCAGTTCTAACTGTGCCAATAGGTCTGACCTAACTGACCAGGTCATAGAAATCCCTAAGAATGGTTTACCGTTGACAGTAGTTTCATTAAAGAGGAAGTCAGGAGGGCAGGATATGCTATGGTGAGCACTGACAGAGTCATAGAAGCAAAACCTCTGCCACCTAACAAACAGCCCAAAAGACTGAACTGATAGCTCTAACCTGAACCTTAATCCTAAGGAAAGGAAATATTGTAAATATATACACAGACTAAAAATAACCCTTCCTCTCTTTACATGCCCACACACTATCTAGAAAGAGGGAGACTTCTAAATGTAAGAAACTCCCCTATAAAATATGGGGTTGAGATCTTATATCTCATAGAAGCAATTCAAAAACCAAAACAGGTAACAGTCATTCACTGCTGCAGGCACCGAAAGGGAACTTCTCAAATTTCCCAAAGAAACAACAGGGCAAATTGAGAAGCAAAGAAAGCAGCGTTGATGCCCATAAACAAAGTGGCTTTAATCCCATCCCTTATCCCTTTTAACATTATACATGGTACTTGACTTCCTAAGAGCACTGGGCACAAAACAGAGGGAATTAAGGAAACAGATGGTTGGTGGCACATAGATCAGAAATTGCTCATACTTCAGACCAATGGAAAATTATCAAAGGGCTCCTGGAGACAGTTACTCAAGCCTGTGCCCTTCGCACCACCCATAATCCAGGAGGCAAAGTCAAGCCTCCCCCTTTTGTTAACCAAGTCCAGCAACATGGGACTTATCCAGGAGAAGACAAACAGATTTCGCTCAGATGCCCTTTTTTCAGGCTTCAAATACTGACTAGTCTTTATAGATAACTTTATTGAATGAATAGAGACCTTCCCCACTAGAAAAGAGAAGGCAACTGAAGTGTCTAAGGTGCTCCTAAAGGAAATTATTCCTAGATTTGGGTTGCCCCATCACCTTCAGAGTGACAACAGACTTTTGTAGTGAAGGTAACTCAACAGTTTTTGCAGCTTTAGGAATTAGCTACCACCTCCATTCATCCTGGAAACCTCAGTCCTCAGGAAAAGCAGACCAGGATAATTACACTCTAAAGAAAACCTTGTACAAACTCTGCTAGGAAATGTTAGAGTCGTGATGTAGCCTACTGCCAATAGTTCTCTTAAGGGTCAGGGAAGCTCCTAAAACAATGACTAAGTTAAGCCCTTTCAAAATAACATATGGAAGACACCGCATTAACAAATTGAAAAATAAAAAACACATGATTATCTCAATAGATGCAGAGAAAGCTTTTGACAAAAGTCAACATCCAATTATGATAAAAACCCTCCAAAAAGCAGGAATAGAAGGAACATACCTCAACATAATAAAAGCTATATATGACAAACCCACAGCAAACATTATCCTCAATGGTGAAAAACTGAAAGCATTTCCCCTAAAGTCAGGAACAAGACAAGGGTGCCCACTCTCACCACTACTATTCAACATAGTTTTGGAAGTCTTGGCCACAGCAATCAGAACAGAAAAAGAAATAAAAGGAATCCAGATTGGAAAAGAAGTAAAACTCTCACTGTTTGCAGATGACATGATCCTCTACATAGAAAACCCTAAAGACTTTACCAGAAAATTACTAGAGCTAATCAGTGAATATAGTAGTTTCAGGATACAAAATCAACACACAGAAATCTCTTGCATTCCTATACACTAACAATGAGAAAACAGAAAGAGAAATTAAGGAAACAATTCCATTCACCATTGAAACAAAAATAATAAAATACTTAGTATTTCTACCTAAAGAAACAAAAAACTTATATATATATAAAACTATAGAACACTGATGAAAGAAATCAAAGAGGACACAAATAGATGGAGAAATATACCGTGTTCGTGGATTGGAAGAATCAATATAGTGAAAATGAGTATACTACCCAGAGCAATCTATAGATTCAATGCAATTCCTATCAAGCTACCAGAGGTCTTTTTCAGAGAACTAGAACAAATAATTTCACAATTTATATGGAAATACAAAAAAACCTCATATAGCCAAAGCAGTCTTGAGAAAAAAGAATGGAAATGGAGGAGTCAACCTGCCTGACTTTAGGCTATACTACAAAGCCACAGTCATCAAGATAGTATGGTACTGGCACAAAGACAGAAATATAGATCAATGGAACAAAATAGAAAGCCAGAGACAAATCCACGCACCTACAGACACCTCATATTTGATAAAGGAGGCAAGAATATACAATGGAGAAAAGACAATCTCTTTAACAAGTGGTGCTGGGAAAACTGGACAGCCACTTGTAAAAGAATGAAACTAGAACACTTTCTAACACCATACACTAAAATAAACTCAAAATGGATCAAAGATCTAAGCATAAGACCAGAAACTATAAAACTCCTAGAGGAAAACATAGGCAAAACATTCTCCGACATAAACCAAAGCAGGATCCTCTATGACCCACCTCCCAGAATATTGGCAATAAAAGCAAAAATAAACAAATGGGACCTAATCAAAATTATAAGCTTCTGCACAACAAAGGAAACTAAAAACAAGGTGAAAAGGCAGTGTTCAGAATGGGAGAAAATAATAGCAAATGAAGCAACAGACAAACAATTAATCTCAAAAATATACAAGCAACTCCTGCAGCTCAATTCCAGAAAAATAAACAACCCAATCAAAAAATGGGCCAAAGAAGTAAACAGACATTTCTCCAAAGAAGACATACAAATGGCTAACAAACACATGAAAAGATGCTCAACATCACTCATTATCAGAGAAATGCAAATCAAAACCACAAAGTTTGATTACCTCATTACCACTTTACACCAGTCAGAATGGTTGCCATCCAAAAGTCTACAAGCAATAAGTGCTGGAGAGGATGTGGAGAAAAGGGAACCCTCTTACACTGTTGGTGGGAATCCAAACTAGTATAGCCACTATGGAGAACAGTGTGGAGATTCCTTAAAAAACTGGAAATAGAACTGCCGTATGACCCAGCAATCCCACTGCTGGGCATACACACCGAGGAATCCAGAATTGAAAGAGACACGTGTACCCCAGTGTTCATTGCCGCATTGTTTACAATAGCCAGGACATGGAAGCAACCTAGATGTCCATCAACAGACAAATGGATAAGAAAGCTGTGGTACATATACACAATGGAATATTACTCAGCCATTAAAAAGAACACATCTGAATCAGTTCTACTGAGGTGGACAAAACTGGAGCCTATTATACAGAGTGAAGTAAGCCAGAAGGAAAAACTACAATACAGTATACTAACGCATATATATGGAATTTAGAAAGATGATAACGATAACCCTGTATGCGAGACAGCAAAAGAGACGCAGAGTTATAGAATAGTCTTTTGGACTCTATAGGAGAGGGCAAGGTTGGGATGATACGGGAGAACGGCACTGAAACATGTAAATTATCATATGTGAAATGAATCGCCAGCCCAGGTTTGATGCTTGATACAGGGTGCTCAGGGCTGGTGCACTGGGATGACCCAGAGGGATGGAATCAGGAAGGAAGTGGGAGGGGGTTCTGGAAGGGGAACACATGTATATCCATGGTGGATTCATGTCAAGTATGGCAAAACCAACATAATAATGTAAAGAAAATAAATAAAATAACAACAACAACAAAATGAAAGATGCAAGACCATTCCTTACTCTGAACATGCTAAGTGATCTAGAAAACGAAGCTCATCTTAGATATACCGTAAACCTAGCGTTAGTTCCTCAGTCATATCCAACTCTTTGTGACTCCATTAACTGTAGCCTGCCAGGCTCCTCTGTCCATGGAATTCTTCAGGCAAGAATACTGCAGTGGGTAGTCATTTCCTTCTCCAGGGGACTTCCCAACCCAGGGGTAGAACCCAGGTCTGCCCTGCAGGCAGATTCTTTACCATCCGAGCCACCAGGGAAGCAGTGTATTCTAGGTATCCTAAACCTAGGCTAGATCCAAAAGCCTAAACAAGAATATGGCAACAGGACTTCCCTTATGACTCAGTGGTAAAAAAATTTGCCTGCCAATGCAGGAGACACTGGTTCAATCCTGATCTGGGAAGATCCCACATGGCTCTAGAGCCTGGAAGCTGCAACTACTGAAGCCCTTGCACCTTAGAGCCCCTGCTCGGCAACAAGAGAAGTCACTGTAATGAGAAGCCTGTGAACTGAAACTAGCGACAAGCCCATGCAGCAGTGAAGACCCAGTACAGCCAAAAATAAATAACTAAAATTAAAAAAAAATAAGAATATGGCAACAGAGTACAGCTCCCTCAAGGTAACAGTCCCAGCGGCTCTGTTGTAAACTCTGAAGAGTGGGTATTTTAAAAGACCTTGAAAAATGAGTCCACTGGTGACCAGCTACTCCCCAAATGGAAGGGTCCTTCCCAAGTCCTGCTGAGCACCCCTATGGTAGTCAAACTTCAGGGGTTCACAAGCTGGGTTCATCTGTCCAGGATTAAACCTGTCTCTACTGATATGTTACCAGAACCTGAAGACCCAAATTCCAGCCCATCCCTGTGAATCCACTCCTTCCTCCAGACTCCACAGGATCCAGAGGACCAGGACAGCATGAAAATTTTAGGTGGAGGAGTGAGCCACTGCAAGTCCTGAAGATACGATTCAAAAAGGCCCTAGGCCTAAGTATCCACAGCTACAATCTTCCCTTTGCCTCTTGGTACTCCATTCCACTTACAGAGCAATTGGTGTGTTCCAGTAAATGATAAATATTCTTTTTTTGCTCTCACCCTTGCTCTCAGAATTCACTGAACTTTTCTGCCCATGCTGGGTAATTTAAATATGATCCTGACTGGTGCTGCTATAAAGCTACTAATTGCCTTAGCTTTTCTATGACTATTTCCCCTATTCACAAGACAGACCTACAACTCTCTGGTTTGCACTGCACAAACTTTCGTTTCTTCCACTCAGTTGACAGAAGGCTGGATGTTTTTACTCCAAGCTAAGTCCATCACGCACTAGAATGACCCCCTTGCCCAGCCCATAAGGAATTTTAATCAAGTTCTTGATGGAAATTGCTCTTCTACCAGAGATCCAAAGGCTCAAAACTAATGTACTGGGTCTTCACTGCTGCATGGGCTTGTCGCTAGTTTCAGTTCACAGTAAATGTAAAGGCTCAAAGGTAATGTACTGGGTCAGAATTGTTCATTTTCCTACTGGAGAAAATTCTAATGTCTCTTGCCTAAGTCTACCCTTAGCAATAGAAAGAGAAAATGAAGTCAAATTGGAAAGATGCAAATTGGTGCTAACACACCCCAGCACTTCATAGTGTCCCCTCCTAAACCAGAATTCCAGTTATCTATGTGTGCTCAGGGTCTAACTCGCTACCCAAAAGAAGAAGGATCAACATTTAAGGAACAGATATCAAGACGGAGGGGCTTCCGAGGCGGCTCAGTGGTAAAGAATCTGCCTGCTAGGCAGGAGCTTTGGGTTTGATCACTGGGTCAGGAAGATCCCCTGGAGAAGGAAATGGCAACCCACTCCAGTATTCTTGCCTGGCAAATCCCATGGACAGAAGAGTCTGGGGGCTACAGTCCTTGGGGTGACAGAAGAGTCAGACATGACTTAGAGACTCAACAACAATCAAGCTGGAAAACATTTTTCATAACAACAGAATTGAGTGGCTGGGCCTTGAAACCTTAAGCCCACCAGGTTTATATTGTATCCCACCAGGATATGTTTTCATAAGCCAGATGGGTAAGAAACCATGGGCCACTAACTGTCTATGCAATAACTCCACACCTACACTGTGTATGCGAGGAACCTTGATTACTCCTTTCTCAATACACTCCTTAAATGAATCTAAGCACTGGGCAAGTTCATCAAAACTGTCTACTGGATTAACTTGAGATTTACCTGGTGCCATCCCAGACAGAGATACCTATTTCTTTGGGTAAACCTTGTTACCATAGTGGGGAGTAGCTTCGCACCAACATGTCCTTCGAAACCTGTCTCATACTCTTACTGCCATAGCTAACAGTACGGCTAACTCTTTTAGTAATTTACAGAAGTCTCTAGATCCACTGGCCAAGGCTGTACTTAACAACCATCTGACACTGGATATCTGTTGGTGGAAGGAGGAGGATTATGTGCAGTTGCCAACACTTCCTGCTGCACTTACATTAACACCTCTACCCAGGTAGAGACAGACTTTGAGAAAATTCAACAGCAAGCCACCTAGCTTCAACAACTAGCCAGCAATCCTCGCTACTCAATACCGGCTGGAAAATTGAAAACTGGTTTTCTAACTTGTTCTTCTGGATCTCACAAGGTATTAAAAACTTTCTGGTGGGAGGTTTCCATTTTCTTATAACCTTCCTCATTTCAGCCATACTGATTTATGCTATATTTTGCCGAGTACTGCGTTGTCTTCCATATTATTGCAAATCTGCAACCAAGACCGTTCAGTCCAACAAGGAGGCCTGAGACCAACAGGTTCAGACTTTCCATTTTAGAAACAGATACTAAAATTTTAAGCCTGAGATTAACAAAAATATGCTGACCTTACATAACTAGATTCCTACCCTTGCTTGGGCTTCTGATTATAACAGGCTTTTACTGGTCTTTAGTAAAAGACCCTGCTTCTCTAATCACTTCATTTTCTCCAGGGCACCATATGATAATGATGATGCAGGGACTTTAGCTACTCCTCAAAGCAGACCCTGCTGAAATAACAATAGAAGTCACTCTGGGGCCCCTTATTGAGACAGGTTGAGAGCTCTGTGACCCCAATAAGGTAGAGTCTAAGAGCCCCTTGCCATGCTTTAGAAGCTACAGAAAACAGACCTTTGCCCTTCATCTTCCCGATAAAGATTTCTTGAGGTCTCTCAGTGGGTATTTGAGACAGGAGGTAGATAGGCCCCACAAGGTAAAGCACTTAGATATTCATCCCCTGTGGACCTGGTTGCTCAGATGGTGCAACCAGAACTTGCCTGTCAATGCAGAAGACACAGGTTCAATCCCTGGGTCAGGAAAATACCCCGAAGTAGGGCATGGCAACCCACTTCTGTATTCTCCAGTGTCCATGCTTGGAGAATCCCATGGACAGAGGAACCTGGCAGGCTACAGTCCACAGGGTCACAAAGAGTTGGACACAACTTAAGTGACTTAGCACGCAGCACTCACATGCCCCTGAGAACCTATATGCTAAGATGAGAATAGCAGGACAATTGAGAGAGGTGGCTGGGCTCTGCCCAGATAGAAGGTAAGAGACACATATTTCTCAAAGTCAGGAGACCTCACCAATTACACACACGCGCGCGCGCGCGCACACACACACACACACACACACACACACACACACAGAAAGGCTCCTTGGAGGTCAAAAGGGGAGTGATGCTAAGTGATGCCAACTACCCTCAGGTCTCTTTTGTAGAATCTGTCTTGGCTAAGAGATGTGTACATACACATGGGTAGATCCTGAGATATACCAGCTATGGACTCTGAATCAGCTAATCAAAATGACTGGCCAAAGAAAATCTGGAAGAAATAGCCCATAAAACTACCACAAGTGCATGGCTCTGTGATGTTTTCTCAGTCTGCCTGTGTTTCTATCCACATGAACTATATGTACTCATTTTCTCTTAATAAATACTTGTTTCACTGTACTCCAATTTGTGGAAATTCTTTTCTGCAAAGCCAAAGAACTAGGGCCTTGTCACTAGACCAGTGGCTGGTCCAGGGGTTAGGATTTGGTGCTCTCACCCTGATGAGACTGATGTCATGACCTGACATCAATCTCTGGCCAAGAACAAAAACTCTGCTTTAAGTCACTGCAGGCCAAGGCCACATGAGATCAAAACTATCTCTAATGCAGATGTCATGATCCTACTTATAGAAAATTCCAATAAAACCACAAACAGGCTACTAGAGTTAGTAAACAAATTCAGCAACGTTGCAAGCTGCAAAATTAACAACTCAGTTTTTCTTTGCATCAGCAATGAGCAATGTGAAAAGGAAATTAAGAAAACAATTTCATTCATGATAACATCCAAAAGAATAAAATAACTAAGAAACACATTTATCCAAAGAGATGAAAGAATTGTACACAGAAAACTAAAAACCCATTGCTTAAAAAAATGTGATGAAATAAAATTCATATTTTGTGGCAAGGTGGGAGCCATTTAAACATGAACTTTTTCTTCTCCTGTTTGGGCCTCCTCCTTTCCCTTCAGGGTGTATTGTACATTTGCTTTAACCAGACCTCCTTAGGAGATAACCTTCCTTTTTAATCTGCTAAGGGGCCATGATAATCCATGATCCACTGCTCATTCTATACATATAGATCTGGACAATGTAAACTGTCAGAATACATTATTTGAAATATAACCCTTTGTCTCAAAAATTTGTATAATTGTGCTTTGACTTTTTTTTTTTTTGCCAGGTGTTTTTTTTTATTGAAAACAACACAAACTTGATATGACCCCTTAAATCACAGAAAACGAGTCACAGGAAATCCGAGTCTTCTCTCAGCCATGATTACAAGTCCTCTCTTGACTTAGAATCTCTGTAACTTGGATACCTCTTTTCCTTCCAGAGATAAGTTATAAATTAACCAGCACTACATTACCTCAAAACTAGTAGGTCTCCTGCTCTGAGATAACACGAAATGTTTTTGCCCTGAATTGTAAATGTGCCTGGTTAATTATCCTTCCTCTCGGTCGCCTTTAACTTCATCTCAATGTATGGCTACATCCACTGCGTTTCCGGCTTGCTGCGTCAACTTGACGTGGTTTCAGTTTAAGGACTTGAAAACACTCTTAAGTTCTGGACGAAAACAAAAGAAGTTGGGGCTCACTGTCAGAGCAGGTGCTCCCTCTGGAAAAAGCAGCTCTCCCACCTCCTCCGACCACCAGCCGCTGGACCTCAACCCGGGTGGAGTGTTAGGACCACGCCCCAGCAAGACTGCTCTGCTAAAGGGAAAACCAAGAGCAATGCAAATGCCTGTAAAGACAGCTGAGCAGACATGTGGAAGTTACTACAGGAGGGATGTCTTTGCTTTCAGATATACTCCAGTGACTTAATCAGAACTCGTTAGATTAAATGGTGTTCAATCAGCAGCAGACTACAAATCCAAGACAGGAGAGACAAGTCATTCAGCACACTCAATTTTCCCCACGAACATAATTATTTCCTAATCAGAAAGGAAGTGGCCTTTGAACATGTCATGGACAGAGAAAAATGGTCCTGAAACCTTTCAGTTTAGTTCAGTTGCTCAGTCGTGTCCAACTCTTTGTGACCCCATGGACTGCAGCACGCCAGGCCTCCCTGTCCATCACCAACTCCCAGAGTTTACGCAAACTCATGACCATTGAGTTGGTGATGCCTTTAAAGGACCATGAAAACAAGGACCAGCACTTTATTTGCCTGTATTTCCTACATTATCCTGTAGGAAATAAATGGTACAACTTTGTCAGCAAAGCGTATACATGGGCAGATACAATCACCAGAGCCGCGTGTGAATTTTAATAAGCTCCTTTCATACAACACTCATCAGCTAAGCCAATGTCACAGTCTGCATAGTGTCTGGCAAAGGTGGCAAAGGGCTCAGGGCTGGCCATAGCACAGGGGTGTGAACAGGAAGCAGGCCTGCCTCTTGGCAAGGTGACCATCAGCCGAGGGTAAGTTCATGCTTCTCTCTCTCAAGGATTTTAGAATCGAGACTGAGAGTTCAATTTCTCAAATTAAAAACGAAGTTTCGATGACTTAAAAAAATTCCAAGTCTATAACAAAAAAGCTGTGGTGAGCATGGGAATACACAAAACAGTCAGTCACCCACGTGCTGACCTTGACTTCACTACAATGAAGCATAGCTACAGTGTTTGGGGACAGTGGGGCACCCCAGAGCTGGCAAACAACAGAAGTGGGTCCCAGAAAAGGGAGACTTTGCTGCTGCTGCTGGACTCAGCCCTGGTTGCAGCCCCGGAGAGCAGGGAGGTTTGATAAAATGAATACAAAATAAAGCTAGCTCAGATTCATTCAGGGAGGGTACTGTTCGTGTCCCTTTTGCTGAATTACATAGCTAATTCCCATACACTTCCTATCTGCCCCCAAGGCAAGGCCATATAAACTCACATGACCCCGGAGCCCCTCCATCTCAAGGTGCTTACCTGGACAGGGTTAGAAAGGTATGATAGTTGTTAGGTGGGGGAGAAGGGGTTGCTGTGTTCACCTTCTTTCCTTACCAAAATCAGGTGCAAACAGTTAGGGAGAAGGAAGCAAAGAGCAAGTTCTGCTTCACCCTTAATCCAGGACTAAGGCACTTCAATGGGCCAACCTTGGTACACCATTTTACTTCCAGGCAACTGGCTAGAAGGGCATCAAGGTTGTTCCAGGCCTCCAGTTGGCTGCACAAGGCCTTTGGCCCCAGTCTCTGACTGGATTAATTCTCTACCATCCACACTGTATTCTAAGACTGACTACATAAAGAGGTCACCTGATAGAATCAGCAAAAGACAGGTGGGTTCTTCTTAAATCCAACATGCAATGACTTATTCAATGCAAAAAGAATGGGGTAAGAGAAAAATTTCCAAGTTTTCTTTTCACTAATTTTATTCATATTTGGTAATTTTCACTCAGAATCCTATCAATTCCTTTTTCAGTATGAGATGTAAGTCTGTAGGTGCATGTATATACAATCCCTTAGAAACTTTATTTGGTATAACTTCACATTTTTGGTGTATAGAAATAAAATTTATTTTCATACTATAGCACAGGAGACATACAATCATTATTTTTTCCTAGAGTGTATAATATATAAATTATTCACATTAAAAAAATTAAGAACAGAAAGCCTCATATGCAGGAGGTATTTAAAAATGTATACCTAATTTTGAATTGGTATTTTTGACAGTATACACAACTAGCTTTACAAATCTGGACGAGCATGATGATACATATTTGAACAAAGTACGCATACGGGCCCACTCTAGATACTTAATTCAGTACACAGATAACTCGTTCTTCACTTTGGTCACTGCAAGTCCAGGTGCTGAGGCATATGTGGACCTGAAAGATACTGCCAGGAGTATTTACTACACTGGCATTTTAAAGATTTCTGTTTCTTCTATTCTCCTTTATAGCGAGGGGTCCTTTTCTCTTTAAAAGCAAGAAGACCTTCAAGTCTGTCTTTTGTTGGAATGGTCTGAGCATAACATGCTTCTTCTATGGCTAATCCTGTTACTAAATCGACCTCCATTCCTTGATTAATTGCTAATTTTGCCACTCTCATTGCAACAGGTCCCTGAGGTAAAAACTCTCTTGCTAGGTCCAAGGCCTTTCTGTAGGCAGCGTCCCCCTCCTGGTTCTGTTCTAGAACATGGCTGATCAAGCCCACTGACTTGGCTTCTTGGCCATCAAGCACACGCGCAGAGAAGATGAGCTCTTTCGCCAGGGACATCCCAATGGCACGTGGCAGTCGCTGTGTCCCCCCTCCACCAGGAATAATTGCCAACTTCGTTTCAACCAGGCCCATTTTTGCAGAGGAAGCTGCTACTCTTATATCACACGCTAAAGCCAGTTCAAGTCCACCGCCTAAAGCAAGTCCATCAATTGCTGCAATGGTTGGCACTGGAAGATTAGCAATTTCATTAATCACTGCTCTTATTTTGGAGACAAAAGGACCAACTTCACTGGAACTCATTTTGGCTCTTTCCTTAAGATCAGCACCAGCACAGAAGATCCCAGGGACTTCACTTCTGACTATTATGGTCCGTACTTTCTTATCAGATTTTAAAGCATCCACAGCTTTTGAGAGCATTTTTATAAGATTTTTACTCAGTGAATTTTTGGCATAGGCTCTGTCTATTCCAAGCACCACAATTCCTCGGTTCTCCTCCTCCAGGTACCGCACCCGCAGCTCGTCCTCAGTCTTCACCTCTGCGCTGTAGCCCCTCTGCCAGGCCGCTCCCCCGGCCGCGGGCGTCCAGCCCCGGGCCCATATCGTCGAGTCGACCCGCGGGCACGTCCAGGAGCTGGGCAGCCTCCACCTGGGGCCTAGCCGCGCACAGCAAGCGGCCACCAAGCGGGCACGGCCGGCCTGCAAAGTGCCCAAGGCCCCGGGTGCCGCGGCAGCCGCCACCGCCATGCTGTCTGTTTACGGCGTGGGCCCCGTGCTTTGACTTTTAACAGGTAGAATAGTCCTCAGAGCTTTCTGAAAGATTGTGACCCAGATTATAATATTGAATAAAATTTTCCCTTTCTTTCTTAGATCAACTATTAATTAATAATTATATACCATTGTAAGAAGATTTTAATAAATTGAAAGACATTCTGTATTTGTGGATTAAAAAACATTATCAAGATCTTAATACTACTAAAAGTGATCTATATATTCATAACAATGCCTATAAAAATTCCAATGACCTTTTATTCAAAAAATTGGAATACCAGTGTTCAAATTTACATGGAATTTCAAGGAACCCCAAATAGCCAAAATAATCTTGAATAAGAAGGACAAAATTGGAGGAATCACACTTCCCATTTTTAAAACTTACTGCAAAACTACAGTAATAAAAACTGTGGTACTGGTATAAAGATATACACATGGACCAATGGAAGAAAATTAAGAGTCCATAAATAAACCCATACACACAGTCAGTTATTTTTTACCAGGGTTTTAAGAACATTCACTGAGGACAGGATAGCAACAAATAGAGCTGGGACAAGAGGATATCCACATGCAAAAGAATGACATTGCATCCATACCTCATATTACATACAAACTTTAACACAAAATTGATCAGTGACCTAAATGTAAGAGCTAATACTACAAAACTTGGAGAAAATATACAGGTAAATTTTCATGACCTTCAGATTAGGCAATGAATTCTTAGCTATGACACCAAAAGCATGAGAAATAAAATATGGGCACAATGAATTTTATGAAAATTAAAACATTTTGTGCAAAGGACACAATTAAGAGAATGAAAATACAGTCCATCAAATGAGAGAAAATATTTGCAAACTATATATCTCATAAGAGTCTAGTAAACAGAATATGTAAAGCATTTTCACAACTCACCGAAAAAATCCAGTTTAAAGATGGTTAAAGAACTTGAATAGACATTTCTCAAAAAAACGTCTATTCAATTGGTCAATAAGCACATGAAAAAATACTCATCGCAATTAGTCTTTTGGTGTTCCAAGATTCAATTTCCAGTGTGTGTATATGTGGGTTGGCGGCGTGGGTAGAGAGGGGGAGTTGTTTCCCACACACCAAACAAGTTTTGAACACCAACAGGGTTTTCAAGAATCCAACTCAATTCTGATATTAAATATCCACATCATTTACCTGGAGGCAGTAACAGGTTTCAGAGGTTAAGAATTCAGTGTCACAACACTGCCGCCCAAATCCCCCCTTCTGACCTCAGTTGCAAGCCCAGGCTGTTACCGGTGCTTCTGACTGACCAGCTACAGATGAGAGATTCCTACAACCCTTCTTTGGGTTTGATTAATTTGCTAGAGTGGCTCATTGAATTTATAGAAACATTCTATTTATTAGCTCACTGCTGGTTTTGAAAGGGCATATAACTCAGGAACAGCGGGATGGAGAGGGAAGGTATGCGGAGGGGGTGGGGAGCGTCCACGCCCCTTCCTTCCCGTGACATTCTCTCAGCACCTCCACTTCGTTCACCAACAAAAACACTTTCCCACACAGGCATGATTGATGAAATCATTGGCAGGTGGTAATTGTTTCAGCCTCCAGCCCCTCTCTCCTCCCCAGAGGTCAGGAGGTGGAACTGAAAGTTTCAACTTTTTAATCACTCCGTTGGTTCTGACAACCACACCCATCCTTAGGTGGTGTCCAGAAGAAGTCACCTCATAGCAAGAGAACATTTATTGCTCACCTCACTTAGGAAATTTCAAGAGTTTTAGAAGCTCTGCACCAGGAACAGGACAAAGACTGAATATATATATTTATTATAAATCACAATATCGCAGTTCATCATTAGGGAAATACAAATTAAAACCACTAAGTGACCTCACTTCATACCCACAAAATAGGTGATACTCAAGAAAATGGAAAGCAACAAGTGTTGGTGAGGATGTAGAGGAATTGGATACTGCTGGTGGGAATACAAAATGGTGCAAACACCCAGAGAAACTGCCAAAATGTTTTCCACGGAGTTAAACAGTTAACCTATGACCCAGAAGTTTCACTCCTAGGTCTCTGACCAAAGTTTTGAAAACAGGTACTTAAATACTTGAATACAAATTTTCATAGCAGCACTATGCACAGTAGGCAAAATGTAGAAATAACCGTATGTCCATTAATAGATGATAGATAAGCAGGTTATGGTGCATCAATTCACGGAACATTACGCAGCCACAAAAAGGAATGAAGTAATGCCACGTGCTGCAATGCAGATGAACCTCAGAAATACTAGGCTGAATAAAAGGAGTCAGACACAAAGGCTGTGTATTCTGTTATTCCACTTACGTGAGATATCCAGAATAGAGAAATCCACAAAAACAAAGTAAATTTGTGGTTGCCAGAGGGTGAAAGGAGAGTAACTGCTTAATAGTAAGGGATTTATTTGGGGGTGATTAACATGTTTCAGAACCAAGTGGAGGTTGTGTTTGCACAGTGCTTTGAGTGTAATAAATGTCACTGAATTGTTTACTTCAAAAATGGGTCATTTTATGTCAGGTGTATTTCACCTTATAAAATATTTTTTAAATTTTCAAATAACGTAGTAGAAAAAGAGAGAAAGAACAGTAAAGAGATGAAACAACCAGGAAACTAAGAGCAAGCTGATAGATTTAAACAGGACTTTAATAGCAATCTTATTGTGTATAAGTGGGCCTAAACACCCCATTTAAAGAGACTGTCCTATTGGATTTTAAAAAAAGCAAGAGTCAACGATATGCCACTAGAAGACTCCCCCAAAAAAGACATTAAACAAAACTTTGGAGCACAGAATATATAAACTTGACAACCTGGTACAAAATGTTCCTTTGTCTAATAAATAGCAGGGGCTCCAGAATAAGAAAGTCATAATTGAGGACACTTAAACATAAGTGAGGCAGCGATCCAGAAAGCCCACATTTTAGAAGACAAAGGGACATTCATGTATTGGGGACAGTTGACTACAAATGCTTTGCAGGACTCCAGGATGAAAAAAGCTGAAAGCAGCTTGGAATTACAGTGCAAGTTAGTTCCAAGTTGATTATCTGCGGTTAATTCACTTAAAAGCCAAACACTGAGTCCTCATCATAACCTGGTCATTAAATTTTGAAGAACATGGATTACTACTCTGTTCCATTGTTTCACATGGATCTTCATTTTTCAGACCAAGCCCCTTCATCATTTCTGGATTTTCTCACAGTCTTTTCAGATCTGTTCAATTATCTAAAGTTGTGGTTCCGATTTGGGGGCAGTTTTGACCCTCAGGGGGCATTTGGTAATGCCTACAAGCATGTTTAGTTGTATTATCCTGGGGATGCTACTGGCATCTAGTGGGTTGAGGCCAGATATGTTGGCACACATCCTATAAAGCCTGGGACAGCTCTGTACAACAAAAAATTATCTGTCTAAAATGGCAATATTGCCAAGGTTACAAAAGCCTGATTTAAATCAATGATTTCCAAAGAGTGACCCCAACTGTGTAACCCCAGTGCAGGGAATATATTAGAACTGCACATTCTTGGGCTTCATACCTGACCTGTAGAGTCTGGAACGCTGGTGGTGGGGCCCAGAAAACAGTGGTATTACAAATGCCCCAACGGATTTGGATATATGTTGGTTTGAGATTAAATTTCCTTTCTCTTTCTACTTTCGTCCGACTACCTACAAGAGTGACTCACATGAGACTCACCTTCCAGTGCCTTAATACCACTGGTTGACTCTGAAATTTAACTGTTCTGTTAAAATTGCTTTTTCAAGGACTACATGTTCTCTTATACTTTGTTCCACTCAACTCATATGCAACCAGCAGCCAATGGGGGTTACTGTGCCCACTTTTCTGAAATTTCCTTCTCCCTTGGGCTCCACAAAAGACATTTTACATTTCCAACCAGTTACTGGAAAAACCCAAGGGGTCCTAAACTGTATGAATTATAGTTTATTTTTCCTCTCCTTTTTCTTTCCCCCAAACCTGCTCCCTGTTGCTAATTCCCACTTTCTCTGGTTAAAAGCAGCATCTAATCAACATTATTAATTCTTGAAATCTGCCACTGTTTTTTTTTAACCTATGTATTATTTCTATTCAAATCATTGAATAATTCAAACAATTATTGAAACAATTGAAATTCTAATTGTTCTGCTTCTGAATAGTGCTTCTGAGTGTCCTCCCCGCCCCGCCCCCCACCTCACACACACAAAATGCAAAGTATTTGAGATGACATTTCAAAATTTGAAATTAAGAGAGAGAATGATTTAATTCACAAGGCATTTTAAATGATAGGTCAGTAGTACTGCTCAGTCCTTTCTCATGATCTAGTTTAGTCTCTTTGGCAGGCGACAGCCACAGATACAGACTTTTTTTCAGTTTTGTTCTTGTATGCACTTCTGCAAGCTCTTTCTAATATATTATTCCATAACGTAACACAAAACAATAGGACATACCTTGGTTCCTGCAGGGTTGAACACGTGGTCCACACTAGGCGAAGAGCATGTGCAATCCATCGGCTGAGAGTAGGAAGCTTGGGATACTCAGGAATTAGAAAGGGACCAGCCTCTTCTACTTCTTTAACAGAAATCAAATGCATACCCATGGGCTGTACCTTTCAGCTTGTTAGTCAAAGTATGATCAGCAGACCAGTAGAACAAGCCTCACCTGTATGCTTTTAGAAACAGACTCAGGAGCCCATCTTAAACCTAATGAAGCACAATCCACAAGTAACAAGAATCCCTAGGTGACCTGTATGCCCATTTGGGTTTTCAAAGCACCACTTTAGGATATAAAAATTTTCTAGACCTTAGCCTTTCCTACATGCAAGCCCCTGTGCAACAAGTCTACCCAGCTGACCTTGTTTGAGAACAGTGGGTTCTCACAGTGTGGTCCTGGAACCAGCAGTATCAGCATCGCTAGGGAATGGGCCGGAAATGCAGGTTCCTAGGCCCTCCCCGAGGGCTACTGAATCAAAATCTAAGGGCAGAGTTCCAACGGTCTGGGTTTCGGCAGCCCTGCGGTGATTTCAATGCTAATTCTAGAGAATCACCGCCTTAGGGAGGATGGTTCTGGATCACAGTTGCCTGGAGAAGCTCCCTGCCTTCCCTAATAGTTTCATGCTGCTGCTGCTGCTAAGTCACTTCAGTTGTGTCTGACTCTGCGACCCCATAGACGGCAGCCCACCAGGCTCCGCCGTCCCTGGGATTCTCCAGGCAAGAACACTGGAGTGGGTCGCCATTTCCTTCTCCAATGCGTGAAAGTGAAAAGCGAAAGTGAAGTCGCTCAGTCGTGTCCGACTCTTCGCGACCCCGTGGACCGCAGCTTACCAAGCTCCTCTGTCCATAGGATTTTCCAGGCAACAGTACTGGAGTGGCGTGCCATTGCCTTCTCCGAATAGCTTCATGAGTGCCTGCAAATGACAGCACAGCTGCAAACTCCAGCAAATACCTAAAACGTAATTTAGGGCTAATTCATAATTAGGAGAACCTGAGTCAATGGTAGTTCTTCGGCACTGTGAATAATAACATTTCAGGTATACACAAAAGTTACAATTTACAAAGCGCTTTCCGTGCTATTTAATCTTCACTGCAATACAAGGACATAAATATAACTGCCTCCCTCAACAGATAAGGAAACTAAGGGTGAGAAAGATTCAGTGACTTTTTAAAGGGCACGGGGATGTGAAGGGGCAGAGCTAGTCCTGGAACCCAAGAGCAAATTGCAGAGAGAACTTCTACCAGCTGTTTGGAAAGTTAAATGGAGGAGGATTCTCAAATGTGGCTGAAAACAAATTGTTTTTACCTTTTGGAAAACAAATTCCAGACACTCAGGTTAATAAAGAAATACCCATAAAAAATAAAATTCACAACTTTCTTTCTAATAGTTCAACAGCAAAAATATGAATATAGAGAGACAAAGCAATAAAGGAAATGAGGCGAAATGTTGAAGTTTGGAAGTGTTACAGAGGAAAGATTTCTGAATTTTCATTACACAATTCTGGAAACTTTTCTTTGAAAAATAATACCCACAGGGCTTTAATGTGTGTTTGTGCTAAAGTAGATGTGATGTGGGAATTCCCTGGTAGTCCAGTGGTTAAGATTCCAGGGGGCAAGGGTTCCATCCCTGGTTGAGAAAAATAAAACTCCACATGCTGAGCAGCATACCAAGAAAAATAAAAAAATAAAGTGGATGAGATGCTATACTTCTTATCTGTCATTGTGTATGTTTTTAAGACTTGGGTCAAAAAGCTTCTAAGTATAAAAGAATTTAACTATGTCTGCATTGTGAGAAAGCAGAGGATAGACATATGAGTAACAAGCAAAATATATTTACATTTTTTCTTTTGGAGTGAAGATCATTCATGTATGCCAATATTCTTCATGGGGTCAATAATTCACTCTCAAAGAGGCAATTCTGAATCTCAATTTTTATTAATATGGTTGTTTCAATCTAACCCCAGGCATAAGATCAGTCTCACCAGAGACTCTGGGGACGTCTTTGGAGAATCTGGCTATTGACCATGCCGTAGCCCTGGGGCTCTGTTCCTCCAACCCCAGAGCCAGGACCTACAGTCAGTTATGTCTCAGGACATTTCCTACTTGTAGACCACTTTCTTCGCATTTCACAGCTGGAGTTTCTGAAAGCCGTTTTGATTAAATATCAAAATGTGAAAACAATGACTAGAAAGAGATTATTGAGACAACAGGGAAATCTGATTTCAGTAACAGCCTTTCTGTCAAAAAAAATGAATGATTATACCACCACACACCCGTAAGCCACTTGTAAGGAGCAGTCCTGTCACCTGGGCTTGGGTCCTCTTGACCTCTCCTATTCCTGTGTGGACAGCAAGGAAATTATAAGAGCTAAGAATTGCACATGGGTTATAGTCAACAAACACTTTTCCATTTATTATCACATTTTGCCTCATTGGATAACATACAATTCCCTTGTACGACCACAGTGCTTGACTATAGGCATTACTAAGTCTTTTATTTCACAGACAAGAAATATGAGGGCCAATGAGTAATAAAACTTCCCAGGATCACTTGGACAATAGGTACCAGGCCTGATTTTCCAAGTGTTTTCATTTACTGCAGAGCCAGAGTAGCAAGTCCCAGGGGCCCTACAGAGCTGTGGGGCAAGGCCAGAGCAGTAAGAGGCTTTAGGGTCTGAACATGTACTCAGGAGTACACAGAGAACCCAATGAACGTTTCTGGACATGCTGAAAGTTATTAATGCTCATTGGAAAGTATTGAGAAAATTCAAAAAGAAAGAAGAAAGAAAAGAAGGAAGGGAAGAAGTAACATAGGAAGACACTGTACCTCAACCTGGTATAGGCATGGTTGCTACTTGGGTATGTATTCTTTCAGAACTTTTGTTTTGTGTGAACCTATGCTCACTCTCCGAACCTCCAGGTAGAGGCTTATAATTAACACCACTTTACGGACAGCTTTCCCTGAAGTTGGACATGCCTCTACCACCTCGTCTGAATGGCTGCTGAGTATTCTTTTGAATAGATAAACCATAAACATTTGTTTCTCCAGGACTTTGGACTATTTCAGTTGACGGGCCCTCTAGGGACTCTGTGAGCCCAATTATGCTGCTGAAAATGAGTCACAAGCTGTTTGTAATTGCTGGCCTCTTTCCTTCCCTTCATTTGCTCCAGTGAACCATGGCAACATTCCCTGGAGGCCTGGGACCAAGTGCAGAATGTTAGATTCCCAGAAAAGCCAGGCTGGAGTGGTTGGTAGTCCTTTAGAAATAGAAATAGGGAAGACACGGGCCAATAGGAATCTTTTAGACTCAAAAGTATTTCACTGAAAAACAACATAAGGAAATGCGCAACAAAATTCACTGCTCCCTCCCAGCTGCTCTCCAGGCCACCTGCAGGGGAACTTATAGTGGGCAATAAGGGACATTTGTAGATCTGAAGGTTTTGCAGTTGAGCTCAGTGGATTATTCCTCTAAGGTCTTGGTAATTAAAGCATTATAACAGTGAGGCTAGAGTCAGAGTTTAGATGCCTTTGTAGATAACAGGTTCATTCTGGAAGTTTACTGCAGAAGGCAAAAATGCCTACGAGCCACATTGAAGGTGGAAAATCTGGTGAATTTGTGGCCAGAACAATTCCAGTGTTGAAAGAAATAACTTGCAGTCATGTCTCTAGATGACTATGGGGCCCTTTGGGTGAATGAAGTACCATACATTATTTTCTATGCTGGTTTGTTTAAAATGGAATTTTACTTCAACACTACTTAAACTACTGTATGTCAGCTAAAATTGCATTGCTTGGGATTAAATGCTGTAAGAATTCTTCATAAAACCTTACAGGTCCAGGGATTTCTGGGTGATATGTGAAAACAAAACAAGCAAAACAGCTAATAAACACAAAACCAAACACCTTCCTGGTTCTGCATGGAAAGGTGTTGCTTTTTAGCCTTGACTGTGTTCATCAAACTGTTAGGTAGTTAGAATAGAAGAAAGGACTCCAAAATGGCAGTGGGTAAAAGACAAAGAAAGGGAAAAGCCTATGAAAATGGAACAAAAGAAAATCCGTGGACTGGAGTGAGAACTTCAGGTGAAATAAACATGCCCCCTTGTTGGCCAGCCCAATTTGCAAAGGGCAGGCTCATAGCAGGGAGGAGACAAATGTATAAAGGAGAAAGCCAAGATGGATTGAGGCCTCTCCTTTGGGGTCGGCCCACCCTCACACCTCGAGGGTGTACTTTCCTTTGGTTGCCAAATAAAACCGAGCTGTAACTGAGCTGTAATACTGGTCCACTGCTTCAAATTTTTGCTGTGGTGAGACAGAACCAAGGAAGTTACACACTCCCCTCGACATATCTGGTGCAGTTTCTCAGATTTAACCCAGCTGAAACAATCTTGGCTCAGGCCCCATAAGGTGAAGGCCAAACACAGCAGAAGCCCAACTTGACAAAAGCTCTCATGATGGAAGCTGAACATGAAGAAAACCCAGCGCTGTGGACGTGACAAGAAGCCCAGGATGCTGGAAATCAGGACAGCTAGAACAAACTCAGTAGAAAGCTCACGTGGCTCAGTCTCAAATTCCAGAAGATCTCCAGTTAAGGTAGGAGGTCCTTGCCCCTGTGGCTGGAAGGACATATGGCTAGCAAAACCTTAATTCCTTTACAATCTCTCATTTCTTGTTTCCTTAACCCTGCTACAAACAAGCGAGTGGCAGTGGGTGCAATTGAGGGACTCTGGCAGGGGCTGCTCCTCAGTGTGTCCTGAAGGCTCCACTATCCTCTGTTCCTTTTGTAGCTGTTGCCCAAGTGGGTGAGGGTTCTTCTGTCCTTAACCTCCTTTGTGCCAAGGATCAGGCCAATGAAAACTGTGGGCACAGGTCAGGCGTTTAGCAGTTTTTCTGGCATGTTCCATGGGTTCCTGGGCATGTTTCTCCCACTGCCCTTTCCTCCCATCCTTCAGCTCCTCTCTCTCTCTCTATGATACTGTTTGATTGGGCAGGTCATCATCTTTCCATTTCTGAAAGTTGTGTTTGAAACTGTTTATCTAAGGTTGGGACTCAAACCCACGTGACAGGGACTCTGTGCTATGCTTAGTTACTCAGTCATGTTCGACTGGGACTTGAGCCTGGCCAAAACCCATGTTGCCTGGTTTCAGGACCAATGAAGCTCAAGTTCTTGATGTCTCATTGCAAAAAATTCAGTGAGAGACACAGCGATAGGTATGAGGTAGATTTGTTCGGATTCAGAGAGAAGCATACTCCAAGAGTGTGGGCCATCACAGACAGTGAGTGCAGTGGCCATGGAATGTGGTGTGGTTGGTTTTTATGAGCTGAGTGATTTCATATGCTAATGAGTAGGAGGATCATTCCAACAATTGGGGAACCTCCCACTCCTTGGTCTTTTGATAGTGTCTTAGACCTGTCATGGTGCCTCTGGGTGTGTCATTTAGTTTGCAGATTGAGAATCAAGGTTTAGCTGAATTTGCCTTGTCTGCCATCTTGGACCTATTTGATTTTAATCAGTTTATGTTATGCCCTTGGTCTACATTATTCTTCCGAAAGTTGTGCCCTGCCCCCTTCTGTCCTGTTTCATGCTCTTTTCCTTAGCCCTGTTCAGGCCCACAACGATGCCTTTACAATCTTCTGGAGGGACAATCGGAAAATAGCTGGCCCTTGGTAAAGACTTCTCTGGTGGCTCGGATGGTAAAGCGTCTGCCTACAATGTGGGAAACCCAGGTTCAATCCCTGGGTCAGGAAGGTCTCCTGGAGAAGGAAATGGCAACCCACTCCAGTATTCTTGCCTGGAGAATCCCATGGATGGAGGAGCCTGGTGGGCTACAGTCCAAGGGGTTGCAAAGAGTCGGACATGACTGAGCGACTTTACTTTCTTTCACTTTCACTTTGGTAGGGAAATACTGTATAATATCCAGTCTCTCTAGATATTCAGGCCTTCATCTTCCATGTTTCCTACAACATGTGCGACAACGGCACCTCTCAGTGGACCCGCTAGTGCGGGTGACAGGCACACAATGCCTGCTAGAAGTCCATCTGTTGGTGGCATCCCTTCAAGGGCAATTGGGCTTCCAATTGTGGAATGTTTGCCACTATGGGAGTTATCCCTGCAGGCTATTTGGGCCCAAACCCTTACCACCCTTCTTCTAAAATTGAGGGGGAGCATATGTATACCCATGGTGGTTTCATGTCAATGTATGGCAAAACCAACACAATAAAGTAAAGAAAATTAAAAAAAAATTAAAATAAATAAATAAATAAATAAAATTACAAACATACCAAATTTCCACTCCACTTTTATGGAAAATATGGTGTTGCCTCTTTTCAATTTGTCCTTAAGCCACTTACTAATTCCTACAATGAGGACCCTGCCCCCTCTATAGGAAATATCACTCCACCTAGCTTATTATTAAAATACTCTAACAGGACCAGATAACTCACTCCTTCGTCATTACTTCTGTTATTACCTAAGTGGGTCTATGACAATGAAATGTTTACCATTGGTAACACCCTAGATTGCTGTTATGGAGGACTAGGGGAAGAAATCAGTGACTTATATTCCCTTAGAGCAACAAGAAGATAAGGCTTATGGCTATTTCATCAGGTTTCCAGTCTCAGGGCACAGGCTTGAATTGCTTTACCTCATGGTATCTATTCCATCCACGGTGGACAAACCAGCAATGAGTTAAGATTACAAACCCTTAGTCCTACCCAGCACTAGTCACACTGGAGAACTTGGAGATGCCCAACTCCAGCCTGGGGTTCCAGGAGGTCAACCTGCCTTGACCTACTTAGGGATCTGGTCTCTGGGAGGTTATCACACCTCAAACTGCTTGGGGATGCACAAGTCCAGGGGTCCCAGGAGGCTGACATGCCCATCTTGCCCAGGGACCTAATTCTCTGGAGTCTGACATGCCTTTGACCTGCCCAGAGATTCAATCTCCAGGAGGTTGTCAAGCCTCAATCTGCCTGGGGATCTGCATATTGACCTGGGGAGACCTGACTCTCAGGTTGCAACAGTACTGGGAGGATAAGCTTCAGAAAGACTCACCCCTAAGGAAGTCCACCCATGGAAATAGTTGTGGGACTGTGCCCAGTCTCAGCAGTAACTCAGGAGCCCAACGAGAACCCCATTGCCTTTCTGGAAAGGCTAAAAGAGGCCCTACAAAAGTTTACTAATCTGGACTTAGACTCTTATGAGGGACAGGTGATTTTAAAGGACAAATTCCTTTCCTAATGTGCATCAGACATTGGGACAAAGTTACAACAGCTACAGCAGCAGGACCCTGCTGCCTCTTTAGATGAGATGGTCCAGAGAGCCACCAATACCTTTTATAAGAGAGAACAGGAGAGGGAGGCCAAGGCCCAGGAAAGGGAGAGAAGGAAAGAGATAAGCCATGCCCAGATGCTGGCCCCCCCTCCAGGGAAGCCCTGTGGCAAACCCTGAGTCCTTGAAGGACAAGGCACAAAGCAAATGCCTAATCTGTAGACAGGCAGGACATTGGGCCAAAAAGTGTCCAAACCATGACAAGTCTTCTACAAATGCCATCAATTGGGACTCTGGGTGGCACTCTGCCCTGGGGACCCAAGGGCCTCAAGGTCAAGTGGCAAGCCTTCCCTCATGATGGTTCAACAGGACTGAAGCAGCCCACTCCAGTCAGCCCACCCATCACAGATAACCATCATGGGAGTGGAGCCAAGGGTGCAAGTGGATGTGGCGGGTAGGTCCAAGACTTTCTTGGTTGACACAGGGGCTACATACTCTGTCCTGACCTCCTGCTCCAGAACCTTCTCCCCTTAAACCTGTACCATTTGAGTGCTATAGAAAAAATAGTTACACAAAGATTCACCTGAGCACTCTGTTTATGGGATGGACAAATATTTTTCTACCAGTTTCTGGTGGTCCCTAGGTGTCCTATTCCCTTAGTGGGGAGAGATCTTTCCCTGCCTTTGAAATCTTGCAGCTGTTGCAGTCCTGAGAGAAGATGCTTTAAAACTCTCTCTTAGAGGCAAACTATTTTTACCAGCCACCAAGTGAAACAACATCTGAATGGGAGAGGCCATTTACGGGTGTCTGATTAAAGGATCCTCAGATGTCAAGTAGTACTGATGGCAAATCCAGGCCTGACTATATCCCCTTGTGAGGTTCTTGACCCAGCTACCCTCCTGTCTACCCCCAAGGGCTCTCTCCCCTTTCACTCTTGCCTAGAAACCTTGGACCACTGGACAAAACCCCAAGAGGGATTGTCAGAAGATCCTCTGACCAATCCTGAGGAAATCTGATATACTGATGGAAGCAGCTTTGTCTTGGATGGAAAAAGAAGAGATGGATATGCAGTAGTCTCCAATTTTGAGACCTTAGAAGCTAAACCTTTGCCACCAGGCTCTTCAGCCCAATTAGCTGAGCTCATAGCCCTGATTCGAGCTTTAGAGCTGGGAAAAGGAGAAGAGTAGCCATTTACACTGACTCTAAGTATGCCTTTCTAGAGCTACATGCACATACTGCTATTTGGGAAAAAGAGGCCACGTGACCACCTGAGGGTCCTCAATCAAATATGGTGATCCAATCCTTAGGCTCTTGGAGACAGTCCATCTACCCACTGAGGTTTCAGTCTCCTATTGTAAAGGACACCAAAAAGGGAGCATCGAAGTGGCAGAGGGAACCAAGCAGCTGATCAGGCAGCTAAGAGAGTAGCATTACAGAATAGCGACCTAATAGGGGTTGCCACCTTAGTTCCACAGACTAATTTGCCAGAAACTTCTTCATATACTGAAGATGAGTCCTAAAGCTAATAGTGAGGGCTTTCAAGAAGATCATATGGGGTGATTCCAAAAGGAGGGACTCTTTTCCTGTCTGGGAACCTCCAATGGAAGTTGGTTAACTAATTTAGGGGTAAAGGCCCTCCAAAGATTACTAGAAAGGTCCTTCAGAGGAACAGGCTTCCAAATGACTATAAGGCACATGGTCTCCTCTTGTCCCACTTGCTATTAAACAACCCCTATGGAGCTCGAAGACCCCAGCTGGCCCAGCCCATCCAACGGCATGGGACCTACCCAGGAGAGGACCAGTAGATGGACTTCACCCAGATGCCAGTTTCTCAAGGGTATAAATACCTATTAGTCATGATAGATACATTCGCAGGATGGATTGAAGGCTTTCCCACCAGGACTGAGAAGGATGAGGAGGTAGTAAAAAAGAAAACTGCTCCATGAAATAATTCCACAATTTGGTCTGCCCAGGTCATTACAAAGTGACATTGAGACCTCATTTGCTTCTAATGTCACCCAAGGGGTCTCTAAAACATTGGGCATTACTTATTATCTTCATTGTGCCTGGAGGCCTCAGTCATCAGGAAAAGTAGAAAGAGCCAACCAATTCTTAAAATCAGTGATAAAATAGATAACCCAGGAGATGTCACTGGGATGGAAGGAGGCTTTACCAATAGCTCTCCTCCACACCTGTATTGCCCTTAAGGAACAGGTTGGTCTTAGTCCTTACAAGATGCTATATGGAAGAACTTTTGTTCATGTCAATGACCTCTTCCTAGATCGAGAGCCTCAGACCCTCTGGTCTTATACCACGGCCACTGGGCAATTCCAACGATATATACACTTGTAGGGTGTCAACCAGGATCCAAAGGATTATAAAGAGCCATGATAATATGCTCCAGGGACTCAAGTCCTAATTAAAGCCTGGGAAGATGGGTCCCCAGAGGCTCAACTCCAGCCCACATGGAAGGGCTCCTACCCTGTAATACTTTCTACCCCCACAGTGTTCAAGGTAGCAGGACATGACTCTTGGATTTGCTACTCACAAGTCAAGCCGTGGAAGAAAACAGAAGAGGACACTCAATACACCTGTCAACAAGCTACAATGTGCAGTGCCAGTTCAACAAGGATACATAAAGCTACACCTGACCACAGAAAATACCACTCACCCTTAGACGGACACCACTATAAGGACTCTGAGGCTTGAGACTAGCAAGAGGGGAAGACCCAATGTCCCTCGCCATCCCAGCTCAGCAGGAAGTAGCCAGAGGGACCTCGATGACGCTACTCCTAAAGAAGTAGGCCTCCCATCTCTTGAGGGGGGAATGTTAGGTGGTTAGAATAGAAGAAAAGAGTTGAAAATGGTGGTGGCTAAAAGATAAAGAAAGGGAAAAGCCCACAAAAACAGAACAAAAAAACCCCTGCAGACCAGAGTGAGAACTTCAGGTGAAACAAACACGCCCCCCTCTCAGCCAGCTCAATTTGCAAAGGGCAGGCCCAAGGTGAGGGGAGGAGACAAATGTATGAAAGGAAGAAGCCAAGATAGATTGAGGCCTCTCCTTTGGGGTCGGCCCATCCCCACGCCTCAAGGGTGTACTTTCCTTTGCTTGCCAAATAAAACTGAGCTGTAACTCTGGTCCACCATTTCAATTTTTTGCTGCAGTGAGACAGAACCAAGGAAATTACATACTCCCCTGACAGAACAAAAGGAGGTTTTTCTCAACAGAGGTTAAAACTCTTTGGGAGTCTGTTCCCTTCTTGTAGGGCTACTTTAGCAAGTGGTCCTGTATGTACATGGAGGCAGTCATACCTCTGCACCACTGGCTCGCTGTCCTTAGGCTTCCAAGCACCCACTGCCCATATCACTCCTCTGTCCCAGTGACCTTCAAGCTCCTTCTCTGGCCCACAGTCAGGCAGTCCATTTACATCAGTTCAAGCTAGGATCGCATCTAGCCACCCTAGAGCTAGTCTGTCCTTTGATTTTCAAACAAAGCTCTAAAGAGTTTTGTGGCTTTCAAAGAGCTAGGAGTCCCCATCCTACCCTCCAGTGTTACGTTGGATTCTGGGAGGTCCTGGCCAGTTCACACAATTCTCCCTCATTTATATACAGTTTGATCTTCTCCAAGCAGAGTAGATGTCTGTTAACAAGTCAAATGTCCTGGGTCCCATTGGGAAGTTGAATTCAGTCAAGCTTTGTAATATATCCACCCTCAGGATAGGAAAAAATCTTGTCTATCTGTGCTCCCATAGGGAAATGTGATATTAGGTCTCTGTGGGCCTATCCCTCACTGAGGGAGGTTGGGGAGTGGCTGGGAGAGCTGTCCACACCTGTCCTGGGTTAGCCCAATGACCTCTTGATCAGCAACACCATTAATCTGGAGAAGTCATGATCCAGAAGCAGAAAACAAAATAAGGAAAAGAGAATTTTCTTTAAGGTTTTTCTTCTAGTTTCTTCATTCCACATCATGTTATATTGCTAGCAAAGAAGAAAAATAATGACCTTCGAAGCTCTGTTCCGAAGAAGTTTGTTCTTTATTTTAAGGAATGAGAAAGATGTACCTACTGATTCTGTATTTGCATTATGGTTAATTTTTAAAGGTATCTTTTTGGTCTATTAAGAACTATGTGGGAACTGAAGGTTTTTCAGCATCCTTTCAAAGCTTGATGAGAACCTATTGCAGAGAGTCAATCATTTGGTCTTTCAGGGAGTACAGAGTTCTGTAACTTCAAGGTGTGCATACATTCCTGCCAAAGTAAGAAGACCCTATAAATGCTCAAAATTCTCCAAGCCAGGCTTCAACAGTATGTGAACCGAGAACTTCCAGGATTTAGAAAAGGCAGAGGAACCAGAGATCAAATTGCCAACATCTGCTGGATCATCGAAAAAGCAAGAGAATTCCAGTAAAACATCTACTTTTGCTTCATTGATTATGCGAAAGCCTTTGACTGTGTGGATCACAGCAAACCACAGAAAATTCTTCAAGAGATGGGAATAGCAGACCACCTTACCTGCCTCCTGCGAAGTCTCTATGCAGGTCAAAAAACAACAGTTAGAACTGGACATGAAACAACAGACAGCTTCAAGATTGGGAAAGGAGTACCTCAAAGATGTATATTGTCACCCTGTTTATTTAACTTATATGCAGGGTACTTATTATCTCACAGATACTGTGAGTCAGGATTCTAGGTGTAAGTGGGTTCTCTGCTTCAGCATCTTTCAAGGCTGCAACCAAGATATCAGCTAGGTATGTCATTTTGGCAGAATTCAGATCTTTGCATGTGCTTTATTTTCTTGCTGGATGAAGGCTATAAACTTCCCTTAACTCCTTGAGGCTTCTGGCAGTTTCTTCCCACATGGGGCGCCTCAAGATGACTATTTGCTTCTTCAAAGCCAGCAAAGGAAAGAGAGACACCAGCAGGATGGGCACTAAAATATTTTACGATGTAATCACCAAATCATGTGCATGTAATCATCCAATGGTCCATTTAAATACATCTAATTTGTAATACACAAAGATTATCCCAAGTCCTGCCCTATAATATGTGCAAATGTGATTTGTGTCTGTCCTTCCTGCATGGCAATCAAATGCCTCAAATTATTTATCTCCTCTAAGATCAAAAGAAAGTTCCTCTGCATACAACAAACTTTCAAAGAGCTATGCTAATCCTGAGAGGAACACTTTGCAAAAGATTGTTCCCACTTTGATGTGCTAGCTTTTACCCTACATTCAAACGCAAATGTCTCTCTATTCCTATTTTTATGAGATCACTGAGGAATGGAGCTGCCATAAATTTCTCCTCTAAAGGGTCACACTTGTATGTGAAGAATACCAAGTTATTTTTATAAAAACGTTAAGTCTCTATTTTTTAAAATAGTATTAATGGGGAATTCTATCAGCGTGCACTGCTCTTACTACCAAGTCTATATCTTTTCAAGTTGGTTGCAACTTGATTCACCCAAGATTAGCCAGCTGTCCTAAACAAGATTTTGTTTTGGCTTCCAAGTTTGTGTGACCTTATTAGGACACCCCTGGGGTGGGGGGTTTACTAGCAGTGCTCACTGTTAAATACTGGCTCAATTCCCACCCCCTGACCTTATTCTATAAAAGATCTGTGATTTCTTTGGGCATGAAGGAAATCCTCCCATTGGTGGGAGTGGTTGGCAGCCCCTGTTATGAGGTCACTAGCTATTCTATCCAAGGTGAAACATTTCCCTTTGACCTGGCAAGGCCATTTCTAAACTCACAGCATTTTCAGAGGAGGTGAACAGTGCCATCTTGCAAAATGGGGTAATCTGTTTGTTACAATAATTTTAAAATCCTAAACTCATTGAATAATGAACATATGATCTTAACTGCTTTAATTAAAAAGTATCATTCATTAAAAAAAAACTTCTGTCCCAGCAAAACTCATGAAAGATGTATTTTTGAGTGTACAGCTTGTGACCTGAATGTGTCAACCACTCTTCTTCACTTCTTCCTCTATAACCTTAGTGTGTCTGTGGCTCAGTGCATAATTTTAAAACTGGCTACAGGATAGTAGATATTTAGAACCTTGGATCATTCTATCCTTACACTTTTGGTGGGGGGCACTTTTTCTCTCTTGCCATTCTTATTTCCCTCTAGAGTTTTCCTTTTTACTGCTTGACCATACAACTCTTGGATGTGTGTAGGGATGGGGGTTCAGAAAGGGGTGGATGGTGATTGCTGTTCCCCCTTCTCTGGGTTCCTACCAACCCACAAATTTAGGAACTCTTCCTTTTCTGAAGTAGTAAGGAAGTCACTGCATTCTCCTTTCTTTACGCTCTCTCTGTCATCCCAGGACCAGTGCATAGTGTCAGGCTATACCTTTGGTCCATAGTTCCTGTTGGGTGGGGCTAGTGGAGCCTCACGCCTGTCTCTCTCTGCCTGCCTGTAGTTTCCACATGTTTTTCTCAATTTTATAATCCCCCTTAGGGAAGACTGTGCTCCTGGAGGGCAGTGGGGTACAGTCCTGTAACTGTCCCTCTGCTTTGGCTAAGAACGTCTCTTAGGTGAATGGTGATTGGTCATTTAGTCCCAAAGTCATGTCTGTTTGTGACCGTATGGACTTCAGCCTGCCAGGCTCCTCTGTCCTTGGGATTTTCCAGATGAGAATACTAGACTGGATTGCCATTTCCTCTTCAGATGATCTTCCCAACCAAGGGACCGAACCTGGATCTCCTGCATTGCAGGCAGATTCTTTACTGCTGAGCCACCTGGGAAGGAAGCCATTTGGGTTGCAGATCCAAGTGAAGTGAAGTGAAGTCGCCCAGTCATGTCCAACTCTTCGTGACCCCATGGACTGTAGCCTATCAGGCTCCTCCGTCCATGGGATTTTCCAGGCAAGAGTATGGAGTGGGTTACCATTTCCTTCACTAGGGATCTTCCCCACCCAGGAATGGAACCCGCGTCTCCCGCATTGTAGGCGGACGCTTTTACCATCTGAGCCACCAGGGAAGCCAAGCTACCTTCTTAAATCTTGCTTAGCAGTAATACAGCTAGTGTTTTGGTCTCTGACAACAGAGACTTTTGAATTTATTCCTCATCTAGCAGAGAAAGGAGTGCTATGACCCTCAAATACCAATAAGGTGCTATCAACGTAGATCTGCCTCCCAGGGAGAGAGACCGGGAGGAAGGCAACAGGAGTCTTATGGGCAGCAGAGCTTGAGAGCAACTTCATGGGTCCTGCTCAGGAAAGCAGAAAAAAAGCCGGATGTCCTGTGAAACGAGGGCATTTGTGATGTGGGCCACCAAGCCAAGTTTAGCTCTTCCTGATTCCAGCCAAATCACAGGAGGGGTGCCAAAGTTTCAGTGGAGACTCTGGGCAGGAAGCCAGGCTGGAGAAAGCTGCTAAAAACACACCCAGCAAGTACCAAGGGCACAGCTCAGAGACCCAAAAGATGGACATCCTCAGTGAGTCACGATGACAGAAATGGACAAGCTGGCCATGGCCCTGAGGAAGCAGGCTTGCTCACAGCTTCTAGATTGTGATTTCCAGTGTATGTGAGGCAGGAACAACAATGTGTCCCCAAATTGCTTTCTCCAAACTAAGAATCACAGCTTTGACCAACCGAGACTTCAGTGAGGTAAACTCAAGGATTCTGTTGAAAATAGGGGAGGGGCCCTTCTGATTAGGAAATTGGTGTGGCCACGGTAGGATGCAGAGAACAGAGTATGCACAGAGAAGCTAAAATGTCCTGCTTCACCCAGGTGTGTTTCATGAAGAACTCCCACATCCCCCTGCTAGCACTCACTTGGGGTGAGTGAAATAAGTATTTTTGGCAGGCAGGAAGGGAAAGGAAGGCCTTTATTATCCCCTCTTTGGTGATGAGAGCAAGTTTATTGAATGAGATGCCTTAAAACCAAAGGAAATGCAGCGTCTGATCCTGAGTGCTTCAGTGAGGCCTCTTCAAGACCCCAGGGAAACAGTGGACCCTGTCACCACAACCATATCACTAGGAGCAGCAGCTGTAGCCCCATGGGTCCTACAGTTTTGACTCTCTCTGCAGCCCTCTTCTTTCTCCTGTAGGTTTGTGCTTGCCTCAGGGAGTGTGGGGTAGGTGGGTAGGTGGAGTGGGTGAAAAGGGGGTCTCAGGCCTGCCTGCCCCAGTTGGGACTAACTGCGTGGCCGTTCACCTGTATGTGATGGTGACTTGTCCTCATCCTGCGGCCGAGGTCACCCTGGCTCCTGGACCCAGGAGGCTTATTGCTATCATCATTGTCATAGCCATTTTTCACAATCCTGGATGTGCATCTCTGCTCATTGCCAGCTGTGTAACCTTGGGCAAATTAGTCAACCTCTCTGATCATCAGTTTCCTTATCTTAAAGAGATACACTACTTCTTTCAGGATTTATGTACTTAGGCATGCTTAGCTGTGTCCAACTCTTTGTGACCCCATGGACTGTAGCCTGCCAGCCTCCTCTCTCCATGGAACTTTCCAGGCAAGGCTACTAGAGTAGGTTGCCACTTCCTCCTCCAGAGGATCTTTCCAACTCAGGGATTGAACCTGTGTCTTCTGTGTCTCCTGCATTGCAGGCAGATCGTTTACCACTTGAGCCATCAGGGAACATAAATAGTATATTTTTGTATCACAATACAGCATCTGGCCATAACAGGCATTCAATAAGTAAGAAGTCATTATTACTATTATTTTCAGTGTTATCATTAACATTGTTATTCTTGTTATTACTGGTAGCATTTTAAATTGCCTATGCTAATATGTTTGTCATACACCTCTATGTATATACAGTGGACCCTTGAGCAACATGGGTTTGAGCTGAGTCCACTTATACACAGGCTTTTTTCACTAAATACATGCTAAAGGGCTGCATGATCCATGGTTGGCTGAATCCACAGTTGAGGAATCTCAGATAAGGAGGGCCAGCTGTGAAATTCAGATTTTCGGCTGCATAGAGGCTTTGCTGTTGTTGTTCAGTTGCTCAGTGGTGTCTGACTCTTTGTGATACCATGCTAGCCTACCCTATCATCACCATTTCCTGGAGCTTGCTCAAATTCATGTCCATTGAGTCGGTGATGCTGTCCAAACATTTTGTCCTCTGTCGTCCCCTTCTCTTCTTACCCTCAATGTTTCCCAGCAACAGGGTTTTTTTTCCCAGTGAGTCGGCTCTTTTATATCAGGTAGTCTAAGTATTGGAGGTTCAGCTTCAGCATCAGTCTTTCCAATGAATATTTAGGATTGATTTTTTTTAGGATTGTCTGGTTTGATCTTCTTGGTGTCCAAGCAACTCTCAAGAGTCTTCTCCAAAACCACAGTTCATCACTTCTTTGGTGTTTAGCCTTCTTTATGGTCCAACTCTGACATTATTATATGACTACTGGAAAAACCATAGTTTTGACTATATGGACTTTTGTCAGCAAAGTAATGTCTCTGTTTTTGTCTAGATTTTCTTCAAAGGATAAAGCATCTTTTAATTTCATGGCTGCAGTCACCATCTGCAGTGATTTTGGAGCCCAAGAAAATAAAGTCTGTCACTCTTTCCATTGTTTCCCCATCTATTTGCCATGAAATGGGACCAGATGCCATGATCTTAGTTTCTTGAATGTTGAGTTTTAAGCCAGCTTTTTCACTCTCTTCTTCAACCCTCATCAAGAGGCTGTTTAGTTCCTCTTTGCTTTTTGACGTAGGGTGGTGTCATCTGCATATCTGAAGTCATTGATATGTCTCCGAGCAATCTTGATTCCAGCTCGTGCTTCATCCGGCCTGGCATTTCGCATGATGTACTCTGCATATAAGGTAAATAATCAGGGTGACAATATACAGCCTTGACGTACTACTTTCCCAATTTGGAGCCAGTCCTTTGTTTCATGTCCAGTTCTCACATTACTTCTTGATCTGCATAGAGGCTAAATGTCCATAAATCCTCACTGTTCAAGGGTCAGCTATATTCACATACATACTAGTTTCTACATCCAAACACTTACATCTTTGCATGGCTAGCACTTGTATTATGAGGCATAGCACATACAATTTATGTATAGAATATAACTGTTATATTCAGGGTAACAGGATCAATATACACTGGAATTTTATTCCTATAGCTAGTTTTGAGATAAAAGAGCAGTATTTAGGTTTTAATTCTCCATTTTCATTGCATAGGTGGCTTAGCCAACTGTATGGATGGCCATTGTCTTAGCCTAACCCGGCTCTTGTAATAAAATACCATAGACTGGGTGGCTTAAACACAGGAATTTATTTCTCACAGTTACAGAGGTCAAGAAGTCCAAAATTAAGGTGCCAGCCAACTGGGTTCCCTGAAGAGGTCCTGCTTCCTGGTTTGCAGACTACCACCTTCTCACTGTGTCTTCACATGACCGAGCTCTCTGGTATCTCTTTTTACAAGAACACAAATCCCATCATGAGAGTCCCACCCTCATGGTTTCATCTAAACCTAATAACCTCCAAATGCCATGAAGTTAGAAGGCACGCACTTCTTGGAAGGAAAGCTATGACAAACCTAGACAGCGTATTAAAAAGCCAAGACATCACTTTGTTGACAAACATCCGTATTGTTAAAGCTATGATTTTTCCAGTAGTCATGTATGGATGTGACAGTTGGACCATAAAGATGGCTGAGTGCCCAGGAATTGAAGGTTTTGAACTGTGGTGCTGGAGAAGACTCTTGAGAGTCCTTTGGGCTGCAAGGAGATCAAATCAGTCAATCCGAAGGAACTCAACCCTGAATATTCATTGGAAGGACTGATGCTAAAGCTGAAACTCCGATATTTGGCTACCTGATGTGAAGAGCCTACTCATTAGAAAAGACCCCGGTGATGGGAAAGATTGAAGGGCAGAAGGAAAAGAAGAAGGCAGAGGATGAGATGGTTAGATAGCATCAATGACTTAATGAATATGAATTTGAGCAAACCCCGGCAGATGGTGGAAGACAGGGTAGCCTGGTGCACCACAGACCACAGGGTTGCAAAGAGCCAGACATGACTTAGCAACTCAACAACAACAATCACAGTCAGGGGGATTAGGGCTTCAACATATGGCTTTGGGGAGACATAAGTTAGTCCATGGCAGGTATGTTTAGCTGTTTATTTTTCTTTTTCTTATTTAAAAAAAGTTGTTCTTTTTTTTTTTACTGAAGGATAATTGCTTTACAGAATTTTGCTGTTTTCTGTCAAACCTCAACGTGAATCAGCCATAGGTATACATATATCCCCTCCCTTTAGAACCTTCTTCCCAACTTCCTCCCACCCCACCCCTCTAGGTTGATACAGAGCCCCTGTTTGAATTTTCTGAGCCATACAGCAAATTCCTGTTGACTATCTATTTTACATATGGTAATGTAAGTTTCCATGTTACTCTTTCCATACATCTCACCCCCTCCTCCTCTCTCCCCATGTCCATAAGTCTATCCTCTATGTATGTTTCTCCATTGCTGCCCTGTAAGTAAGTTCTTCAGTACCATTCTTCTAGATTCCATGTATATGTGTTAGAAAACGATATTTATCTTTTCGTTTCTGACTCACTTCACTCTGCATAATAGGTTCTGGGTTCATCTATCTCATCAGAAGTGACTCAAATGCATTCCTTCTGATGGATTAGTGACATTCCTTCGTGTATATGTACCACAACTTCTTTATCCACTCATCAGTCAATGGACATCTAGGTTGCTTCCATGTTTGAGCTACTGTTAATAGTGCTGCAGTGAACGATGGGATACATATGTCTTTTTCAATTTTGGTTTCCTCAGGGTATATGCCTAGGAATGGGATTTCTGGGTCACATGGTAGTTTTATTCCTAGTTTTTTAAGGAATCTCCATACCGTCTTCCATAGTGGCTGTATCAATTTACAGTCCCACCAACAGTGCAAGAGTGTTCCCTTTTCTCCACACCCTTTCCAGCATTTATTGTTTGCAGACTTTTTGATGAGGGCCATTGTTGTGAGGTGATATCTCATTGTAGTTTTGATTTGCATTTCTCTAATAATGAGTGATGTTGAGCAGTTTTAAGTGTTTGTTAGCCATCTGTATGTCTTCTTTGGAGAAATGTCTGTTTAGGTCTTTTTCCCACTTTTGATTGGGTTGTTTTTCTGGCACTGAGTTGTATGAGCTGCTTGTATATTTTGAAAATTAATCCTTTGTCAGTTATTTCATTTGCTATTATTTTCTCCCATTTTGAGTGTTGTCTTTACACCTTGCTTATAGTTTCCTTTGCTGTGCAAAAGCTTTTAAGTTTAATCAGGTCCCACTTGTTTACTTTCTAGGAGGTGGGTCATAGAGGATCTTGCTTTGATTTATGTCATGGAGTGTTCTGCCTATGTTTTCCTCTAAGAGTTTCATAGTTTCTGGTCTTACATTTAGGTCTTTAATCCATTTTGAGTTTATCTTTGTGTATGGTGTTAGGAAGTGTTCTAATTTCATTCTTTTACATGTACCTGTCCAGTTTTCCCAGCACCATTTATTGAAGTGGCTGCCATTGCCCTGTCTTGCCTCCTTTGTCAAAAATAAGATACCCATAGGTGCATGGGTTTATTTTTGGGCTTTCTATCTTGTTCCATTGGTCTATATGTCTGTTTTTGTCCCAGTACCATACTGTCTTGATGACTGTACCTTTGTAGTATAATCTGAAGTCAGGAAGGTTGATTCCTCCAGCTCCACTCTTCTTTCTCAGGACTGCTTTGGCTATTCGGGACTCTTTTGTGTTTCCATATGAACTGTGAAATTCTTTGTTATAGTTCTGTGGAAAATGCCATTGGTAATTTGATAGAGATCACATTGAATCTGTATTGCATTTGGTAGTGTAGTCATTTTCACAATATTGATTCTTCCTACCCAGGAACATTGACTATCTCTTCATCTGTTTATGTCATCTTTGATTTATTTCCTTAGGGTCTTATAATTTTCTATGTACAGTTCTTTTGTCTCCTTAGGTAAATTTATTCCTAGATATTTAATTCTTTCTGTTGCAATGGTGAATGGGATTGATTCCTTAATTTCTTTCTGACTTTTCATGTTAGAATATAGAAATGCAAGTGATTTCTGTGTATTGATTTTGTATCCTGCAACTTTGCTAAATTCACTGATTAGCTCTAGTAATTTTCTGATACTATTGTTAGGGTTTTCTCTGTACGGTATCATGTCATCTGTAAACAGTGAGAGATTTACTTCTTCTTTTCTAATCTGGATTCCTTTTATTTCTTTTTCTTCTCTGATTGCTATAGCTAGGACTTCCAGAACTATGTTGAATATAGTGGTGAAAGTGGTCACCCTTGTCTTGTTCCTGATCTTAGGGGGAATGCTTTCAGCTTTTCACCATTGAGAATAATGTTTGCTGTAGGCTTATCATATATGGCCTTTACTATGTTGAGGTAGGTTCCTTCTATGCCCATTTTTTGAAGCGTTTTAATCATAAATGGGTGCTGAATTTTGTCAAAGGCTTTTTCTGCATCGATTGAGATTATCATGATTTTTATCTTTCAATTTGTTAATATGGTTTATCACATTGATTGATTTGCATATATCAAAGAATCCTTGCATTTCTGGAATAAATCCAACTTGATCATGGTGTATGAGCTTTTTGATGTGTTGCTGAATTCTGTTTGCTAAAATCTTATTGAGGATTTTTGCATCTATGTTCATCAGTGATATTAGCCTGTGGTTTTCTTTTTTTGTGTTGTCTTTGGTTTTGGTATCAGGGTGATGGTGGCCTCATAGAATGAATTTGGAAGTATTCCTTCCTCTACAATTTTTTGAAAGAGTTTTAGAAGAATAGGCATTAGCTTTTCTCTAAATATTTGATAAAATTCTATGAAGCCATCTGGTCCTGGGCTTTTGTTTTTTGGGAAATTTTTGATCACAGCTTCAATTTCAGTGCCTGTAATTGGGTTGTTCATAATTTCACTTCTTCTTGGTTCAGTCTTGGAAGGTTGAATTTTTCTAAGAATCCATCTATTTCTCCCACGTTATCCATTTTAGTACCATATAGTTGTTCATAATAGTCTCTTATAATCCTTTGTATTTCTTCATTGTCTGTTGTAACCTCTCCTTTTTGATTTCTAATTTTGTTGATTTGATTCTTCTTTTTTTCTTGATGAGTCTGGCATCCATTTGTCAATTTTGTTTATCTTCTCAAAGAACTAACTTATAGTTTTATTAATCTTTACTATTGTTTCTTTCATTTCTTTTTAGCCTATATCTGCTCAGATCTTTATGATCTCTTTACTTCTACTAATTTGGGGGGGGGTTGTTCTTCTTCTTCCAGTTGTTTTAGGTATAAAGTTATGTTGTCTATTACATATTTTTCTTGTTTCTTAAGGTAGGGTTGTATTGCTATAAACTTACCTCTTTTGCTGCATCCCATAGGTTTTGAGTTGTCATGTTTTCATTGTCATTTGTTTCTAGAAATTTTTGTATTTACCTTTTGATTTCTTCACTAACTTGTTGGTTATTTAGACACATGTTTAAGCTCCATGTGTTTGTGTTATAGTTTTATTCTTGTAACTGGTATTTAGTCTCATAGCACTGTGGTAGGAGAAGGTGCTTGATACAATTTCAATTTTCTTAAATTTACCGAGGTTTTATTTGTGACTCAAGATGTGGTCTATCCTCAAGAATGTTTCATGCGCACTTGAGAAGGTGTATTCTTCTGCATTTGGAAGGAATGTCCTGAAGATATCAATGAGATCCATCTCATCTAAGGTATCATTTAAGACTTGTGTTTCCTTATTAATTTTCTGTTTTAATGATCTGTCCATTGGTATGACTGGGGTGTTAAACTCTCCTACTATTATTGCGCTACTGTCAATTTCTCCTTTTATGTCTGTTAGTGTTTGTCTTATGTATTGAGGTGCTCCTATGTTGGGTGCATAGATATTTATAATTGTTATGTCTTCCTCTTGGATTGATCCCTTGATTGTTATGTAGTGTCCTTCCTTATCTCTTGTAATATTCTTTAAGACCTATTTTGTCTGATATAAGGATTGCTTCTGCAGCTTTCTTTTGCTTCCCATTTGCATGGAATATATTTTTCCATCCTCTTTCAGTCTGTGTGTATCTTTAGGTTTGAAGTGGGTTTCTTGTAGACAGCATATATATGGGTCTTGTTTTTCTATCCATTCAGCCAGTCTGTGTCTTTTGGTTGGAGCATTTAACCAATTTACATTTAAAGGGATTATTGAAATATATGTTCCTATTGCCATTTTCTTAATCATTTAGGGTTGATTTTGTAGGTCTTTTTTCTTCTCTTGTATTTCTTGACTATATAAGTTCTTTTAACATTTGTGGTAAAGCTGGCTTGGTGGCACTCAATTCTCTTAATTTTTGCTTTTCTGAAAAGCTTATTATTTCTCCATCAATTCTGAATGAGATCCTTGCCAGGTATAGTAATCTTGATTGTAGATTTTTCCCTTTCAGTACTTTAAATATAATCCTGCCATTCCTTTCTGGCCTGCATAGTTTCTGCTGAAAGATCAGCTGTGAAGTGTATGGAGTTTCTCTTGTATGTTATTTGTTGCTTCTCCCTTGCTGCTTTTAATATTCTTTCTTTGTGTTTAGTCTTTGTTAATTTGATTAGTATGTGTCTTGGCATGTTTCTCCTTGGGTTTATCCTGTATGGGACTCTTTGTGCCTTTTGGACTTGACTGACTCTTTCCTTTTCCATCTTGGGGAAATTTTCAATTATAATCTCTTGAAAAATTGTCTCATATTCTTTCTTTTTCTCTTCTTCTTCTGGGACCCCTATAATTCGAATGTTGGTGCATTTGATATTGTCCCAGAGGTCTCAGACTATCCTCAGTTCTTTCCATTCGTTTTACTTTATTCTGCTCTTCAGAAGTTATTTCTACCATTTTCTCTTCCAGCTCACTGATTCATTCTTCTGTTTCAGATATTCTGCTATGGATTCCTTCTAGAGCATTTTTAATTTCAGTAATTGTGTTGTTTGTCTCTGTATGTTTATTCTTTAATTTTTCTAGGTCTTTGTTAATTGATTCCTGCATTTTATCCATTTTGTTTTCAAGGTTTTTGATCATCTTTACTATCATTATTCTGAATTCTTTTTCAAGATGTTTGCTTATTTCCTCTTTATTTATTGGGATTTCTGTGTTTCTAGTTTGTTCCTTCATTTGTGTAGTATTTCCTTGCCTTTTCATTATTTTTTTAACTTACTGTGTTTGAGGTCTCCTTTTCCAAGGCTTCAAGGTTGAATTGTTTTCCTTTTGGTTTCTGCCCTCCTAAGGTTGATCCAGTGGTTTGTTTAAACTTTATATAGGGTGAGATTTGTGCTGAGTTTTTGTTTGTTTGTTTGTTTTCCCTCCGATAAGCAAGGCTAAGTGAGGGGTAATCCTGTTTGCTGATGATTTGGTTTGTATTTTTGTTTTTGTTGTTGTTGTTTAGATGAGGTGTCTTGCACAGGGTGCTACTGGTGGTTGGGTGATGCAGGGCCTTGAATTCAAGTGGTTTCCTTTGTGTGAATTCTCAGTCTTTGATACTCCCTAGGGTTAGTTCTCTGGTCCCCCACTGGCTGAGGGCAAGTCTAGTCCTACTAACACTCTTGTTTTTCCTCCTAGTTCCTTCATCCTACCAAGTTTTGTGTGGTTGTGTATATTCTTTTCCACTGGTCATGTACTCCTGTCTGCTCTCAGCTGGTGTTCTTCATGCATTTCTGTGTCTAAAGGTATAGTCCTGATGAACCCATGGAGAGAGATGTACTCCATGCCCACCTACTCCTCTGCCATCTTGTTCTCGTCTCTGTTTAGCTGTTTCTAACCTACACATAGATCAGTCCAGCAAAGGATTTGGGTATTTTTCAAGATGGTGAAAGCAACATAAGTGGAAATAGCATTAGGTAATGCATTCTCTTCAGGAAATAGATGTAGGGCAAAGAAATTCACTGGCTAGTGGTTAGGAGACCATGACTGTTTACTTTTGAATGTTCAGTCACCTTAGAATATCCATGCGTCAAAAGGCATGTGGAATTCAAACCTTATCTAGGCTGACAGGCTCAGATTCCTAAAGAGTATAAACCTTTGGCATCCAAACTAACAAAAATCATTAATTAACCAAAAGGACAAGACATGGCTTTAGAAATGAGTTATATGCTTTTCTTGTTGTGTGAACCTAGAAAAGTTTATATAAGGACAAAGTGAATGCACTCAACAATTGGCAAAGAACCAGAGGAAAATTAGAAAGTCTCAGAGCCACAAGAAAGAACAAAAACCATGTACTTATTGCTGTTGAGATGTTTTATTTAAACCGCATCACAACTTTCAAAGAAATATTATTGTCCCCATTCTATAGATGAGGAAACTGAGGTCTGGGGAGTTTAAACAATTCTTGCAGTGTCAACTTGACAGAGTGAAGGTGGGGCTCTGAAGCGGCCCTCTTTCAAATAAACCACATGCCCCTGCACTGCATTGTATTGGGTTGGCCAAAAAGTCCATTTAGGTTTTTCCATACTATCTTACAGAACAATCTGATCGGATGTTTTGTCCAAGCCAGAATCATCACCATAACTGCTCTAGTCAGTTGTACTGTATACGGACAGTGCCATTTTAAAGTACAGGAAATGAAGCAATGTAGAATGTGAGGGGTAGGGGTAGGGAGCACACGGACAGGATGTTCAAACTGGTCCTTGAGATTCTCTCTTAGAAATCTTGTGATGTATCATTGGCTATGTTTCAGAGTAATGCCTGGGCACTTTAACAAGTTGGCACTCCCTCAGTATCTGTGGAGGATTGGTTCTAGCACCCTTGCAGATACCAAAATCTAAGGATGCTCAAATCCCCTATAAGAAGGCTCAGTATTTGCATATGATATACACACATCCTCCTGTATACTTTATATCATCTCTAGATCACTTATAATAGCTAATGCCATGTAAATGCTATGTAAATAGTGGCCAATGTGCAGTGAATTCATGTTTTACTTCTTGGAACTTCCTAGAATTAAAAAAAAAAAACTTCAGGGACTTCCCAGGTGGTCTAGTGGCTAAGACTCTGGGCTCCCAAGACAGGGGGCCTGAGTTTGATACCTGGCCAGGGAACTAGATCCCACATGCTACAACTAAGATCAAAGATTCTATGTGCTGTGACCAAGACCTAGCTCAACCAAATAAAGAAATATTTTTTCATGTGTGTGTGTGTGTGCTCAGTTACGTCTGACTCTTTTGCAACCCCATGGACTGTAACACGCCAGGCTCAGAAAATTCCATGGAATTTTCCAGGCAAGAATATTGGAGTGGGATACCATTTTTTCCTTCAGGGGATCTTCCCAACACAGGGATTGAATCCACATCTCTTGCATCTCCTGCATTGGCAGATGGATTCTTTACCACTGCACCACATGGGAAGCTGTTTCTTAAAAGAATATTTCTGACCCATGGTTAGTTTAATCCATGGATATGGAATTCAAAGACACAGAGGGCCAACTGTATTTTTAATTTTCAATATGTTTTTTTATTTAAAAGATAGTGTACTTTTCAGGGTCAAAATTCTAAAATATAGCAATGATTCCATAGGTCTGAAGTATCTCCACTTAAAAGCACCTCATCTTTCAAGGTTTCAGTGAATGAAGCCCTTGCTCCCCAACCCTGTGTGCCTGAAATGAAGCAAAGTACTATCCACTGAATGATCCCCACAGCCACCCTGCAAGAAACCACTACCCACACCCTCTTCCACAGATAAGGAAAGAAAGTGATACTCAGAGAGCTGTCCAAAGTCAGTGGAACCAGAAATCAAACCCAAGCCATGGGCCCTGCAGGTGCTGTTCACACCACTGGCCTTTGTTACAAAGGTTCAGGTATGTTCCTGGGTGGGCAAGAACCTGGGGAGGGGGGTGGAATAGATGGGAGCCTGGGATCACTTCTCTTGTTAATTGCTTGAAAATGCTTCCCTCCATATGGGGTTGATGTCACTGACCTTCATACTCTCAGAATGGAAAGAGTGGCTATTAGTGAAGCAGCAACTCCTCCAGTGACATAAGTATATCCCCTCGGTTTACTCTGCCAGCCCTGAATCCTGCCTGGCAGGTGTGTGGCCACATGCCACATCCCGTCCTGTCCTCCCAGCTACAGCAGAGCAGACGGGCCACTTACACATGGAGTTAGAAGGTTTGCCTTCACCTCAAAATCTTCCCTCTATGTGAGCTGCAATTAACTCCGCTCGTTTCCATCCCACAGACTCGCCACCTCCTTCATATCCACCAGACAGTTAATACTTGCCACATAAAACATTCCTTTATTTTTTAGCTTGGGAACAAACTGAGACACATAGCAAGATTTAGCACTAGCAACAAGGATTCTTATCCTTATTGTATAGAGGAGAAAATTTGGGATCAGAGAGGTTAAGTAACTTGCTCAAGGGCACACTGTTGGGAGCTGCGCTGCCTGCCTGTCTGCCTGACTCCAGAGCCCACGTGCCGACACGGCCTCGACTGAGTTAGGGGCACAGACCAGACCAGAAGCATAGTGTTTCTGCATCTGTTTCAAAGCCCTCTCCAGTCATTACACTGCTTCCCTCCCTGAGAGGAACTGAGCATCGTGTCACCATTTTCTGACACATTTCAGTGCCAACATTGTGCGTGTTTTACTAATGTGTTTGAGGAAGTAGCTGTCAAGGAAGGTGCTGTGGGATGTAGAACCATGGGCTGCTGGCCCTGGTAGAAGCCCCGTATCTGATTTTCTTCAGATGGCTCTAACTGCTCTGGCTTTCTAGTTCCTAACCTCTGCCACTTAAATCAGAGTGAAACGTCTTTTGTAGCACAACCACCTTCCTGCAAAATTAATCCTCCAGCTGAAAGATCACACAGTTTTCTCACAAGTGAGTACCTTCACCAGTGCTCATGGGGCACTGCTGGTTGTCTGCACAGGGGCGGTGGAAGCATCACTGAATGTGTGACACATAGCTCCCAGTTGGAACATCATCACATCTGTCACACTCTGAGTTTACTCTTGGGCATTTGTTGGTTGTTTGCCTACTTCTGTTTTCCTTTCTCTAGATGACAGAAGCCTGATATTAATTAGTTAAAAAACTGTTTCCCCAGTCATGAAAGGGATTTGGGTAGACTGGACCCTCCCCCACCCCCACGCCCCAAGCTCCAGGATGACCTTGCTTGCTTAAGCTGATCAATTAGCAGGAAGTGGTTCAGGCACTGGCCTGCTACACAGACCAAGGCTGAGCAGAGTACTCCCGTTGATCCAAAATAGAGCCCTCCACCCATGCTCATCCACACCAAGTAGATCTCCTAGTTACTTCTGAGAAAATGAACATAGAAACTCTCCCTTGCCTAAATAATATAGTATGAGGGTGACAATTCTGTGGCCATGGCAGCCGCCTGCCACCATCAGAGGAACATCTGGAGGTGCCAAAAGAACTCTGGAATCTGAGGATAAACCTGAGCCTGTGGGAAACAGAAAAAGATGGAGAGAATCTGGGTTCTTGGAGACATGGCTGCGCTGCTGGATCAAGCCTCACCTGAAGCCAGGGCTCTCCTGGCCTTTGAGTTATGTGAACCAGGCAAGTCTCTCTGTAGTCTAAGCCAGCTTTCTGTCCCTGTAACACAGAGGGCTGTGCTCCTGTCCTTGAAAGTTGCTTCCATGACTGATTTGTCTGTGTTTCCGCCACATCTGCTAACACTGTGCTTTGCTCCGACTAGGGGCAAACATGCTTTTGCAAAGTAAAAACACTTCACTATCCATCGTTCGATGCATCTGTGAAACCAGCCTGTGGTGCTACGGTGCTTACTGCACTCCTGACACACACACATTTTTCATAGCTAGACCTGTGCACTAACCTGCCATGGCGAGGCTGAAAATATTTACGGTTTTCTAATGCACACTGAACGCTGCAGGCAGAGAGCACATAAGATAAGTGAGCTGTATCATGTTACCCTGAACAGGAATGACTTGGGTCCATCAAGCACTATTGCAGCCTTTCAGCCGAGAAAGGTGTGACTTTTTATTTGTTTCCTATTCCTTTACCCTAGAAGGAATTGTTACGTTAAAAAGAATTCCTTGGGAAACTTCTAATGAGTTAGAATTTTCTACATGACCAAAGGGAATAAATTCTTAGAATCCACTGCTATGGTGGAATCATTGCATACAACCGTTTTATTGAACAATGTATGTTTTTAGTGCCCATCTCTGAGGAATACAAAAACTTTTATAGCTTTTTGCACAAAGGGTTAAGATTTTGATGCCTGAAAAACACCTGTGTCACCTTGAGTGGGTTGTTTAACTTCAATGAGCCAGGTCTTCCTCTGTAAGATACAAGAGTGGGTCACAGGAAAGTTTCTCTGTTTTAATATTACTTAGCTGTTTACTATGCAAAATCGGCATTCTGAATATCCAATGGTGTTTTCTCCAAGGGACTCAGAAGGGATTGGAATTGCCCTCACCCAGGAAGTGCCTTGTCTGGAGACTGGAGCACATGGGCCCTTCATAAATGTTGGGGGAGGGCTTCCCTGGTGGGCCAGTGGTTGAGAACCCACTTGCCAATGCAGAGGACATGTGTTTCATTCCTGCTTGGGGAAGATCTCACATGTCATGGAGCACGTATGACTATTGCACACCACAGCTATTGAACCCGTGGTCCAGAGCCCATGAGCCACAACTACTGAAGCCTGCGTGCTCTAGAGTCCATGCTCCATAGCTAGAGAAGCCACCACAGAGGGAAGCCCATGCAACCAGAGAGTAGCCTCCACTCCCCACAACTAGAGAATGCCCTCACTCAGCAACCAAGACCCAGTGCAGCCAAATAATTAGATAAATCTTAAAAAAAAAAAAAAAGTCAGTGGAAGGAAATTTAAACAAGAAGGGAAGGGCTGGTGCTGGTTCTGTTTGAATCAATCTATCCAAAGAATTGCTTGAGATCTCCCTCTGTGCTTTATCCTGGCTCAGGGTGGAGGCAGGATGTGTACCTGGCCCTCAGCTCGGATTGGTTGTTTATTGGCAGAGGCAAACCAAACATGCATGAAATAGTACCAGACGTGACGGTTCACAATTAAATGCTGTTGTGGATGACAAAGACTGTGAAGAGCTGAAAGTGTTTATTGGGCTGGGATTCTTAGAGGGCGGAAAAGGTCAGGGGAGGTTTACAAAAGATGAAGGACTTGAGATGATCCTCAAATAGAAGGATTTGGAACATGTGTGAGTGTGTGTGTGTGTGTGCACGCGCGCATGTGTATGGAAAGAAGGCTCAAGGAAGATGAAATCTAATACTTAAGTCTCTGCTCTGCCTTGGCCTCTGGTTTAGTAGGCTGGGACTTCTGCTGCTGCTGTATCTTTAAAGCTTATTTTTCAGTGCTGTGGAAAATCACCAGGGTGGACAATTATGATTCTGACTTAAGCTTTGGCCTCAGAATGTGCACATTTCCTGTATGGCAGTGCAACGGCCACCAGGAACATAATCCGCACATTAGGGAGCCTGTAAATAAATAAACCTTTATATTCCAGATCAATCCATCCAGCCTGGGACAATGACTTACGGCTTGTACTGCTAGGTTAAATATTAATCAAGGGTGCCCAAGTCAGCTCACACACAATTTCTGGAGGAAACACACAACAGCCATGAGCCTGGCCTGTGAACACAGCATGCGCTGCTAAAATCAGATCATCTGGACGTGAAGCAGTAGAAAGAGGAGGGAGAAACCGTGGGGATGCCTTCAAAACACCACAAACCCACTCATTCAGATAACGTGGAATGTCACCCACAATCATTTTTAAAGTTAACACAAACAATCAGAGAGCTTCTCAAAGACTCCTAAGTCAGTTGGTCAGTTCAGTCACTCAGTCATGTCCAACTCTTTGTGACCCCATAGACTGCAGCACACCAGGCTTCCCTGTCCATCACCAACTCCCGGAGCCTACTCAAACTCATGTCCATTGCGTCAGTGATGCCATCCAACCATCTCATCCTCTGTCGTTTCCTTCTCCTCCTACCTTCAATCTTTCCCAGCATCAGGGTCTTTTCTTCATGAGTTGGTTCTTTGCATCAGGTGGCCAAAGTATTGGAGTTTCAGCTTCAACATCAGTCCTTCCAATGAATATTCAGGACTGATTTCCTTTAGGATGGACTAGTTGGATTTCCTTGCCATCCAAGGGAATCTCAAGGGTCTTTTCTAACACCACAGTTCAAAAGCATCAACTCTTTGGCACTCAGCTTTCTTCATAGTCCAACTCTCACATCCATATGTGACTACTGGAAAAACCATAGCTTTGACTAGATGGACCTTTGTTGGCAAAATAATGTCTCTGCTTTTTAATGTGCTGTCTAGGTTGGTCATGGCTTTCCTTCCAAGGAGCAAGCGTCTTTTAATTTCATGGCTGCAGTCACTACCTGCAGTGATTTTGGAGCCCCCAAAAGTAAGGTCTGTCACTGTTTCCCTTGTTTGCTCATCTATTTGCCATGAAGTGATGGGACTGGATGATGTTAGTTTTCTGAATGTTGAGCCTTAAGCCAACTTTTTTACTCTCCTCTTTCACTTTCATCAAAAGGCTCTTTAGTTCTTCTTCACTTTTTGCCATAAGGGTGGTGTCATCTGCATATCTGAGTTTATTGATATTTCTCCCGGCAATCTTGATTCCAGCTTGTGCTGCATCCAGTCCAGCATTTCAAATGATGTACTCTGCATATAAGTTAAATAAGCAGGGTGACAATATACAGCCTTGACGTACTTCTTTCCCAATTTGGAACCAGTTTGCTGTTCCATGTCCAGTTCTAACTGTTGTTTCTTGACCTGCATACAGGTTTCTCAAGAGGCACATCAGGTGGTCTGGTATTCCCATCTCTTGAAGAATTTTTCACAGCTTGCTGTGATCCACACAGTCAAAGGCTTTGGCATTCTCAACAAAGCATAAATAGATGTTTTTCTGGAACTCTCTTGCTTTTTTGATGATCCAGTGGATGTTGGCAATTTGATCTCTGGTTCCTCTGCCTTTCCTAAATCCAGCTTGAACATCTGGAATTTCATCATTCACGGACTGTTGAAGCCTCACTTAGAGAATTTTGAGCCTCACTTTGCTATCATGTGAGATGAGTACAATTGTGAGGTAGTTTGAATATTCTTTGCCATTGCCTTTCTTTGGGATTGGAATGAAAACTGACCTTTTCCAGTCCTGTGGCCATTGCTGAATTTTCCAAATTTGCTGGCATATTGAGTACAGCACTTTTACAGCATCATCTTTTAGGATTTGAAATAGCTCAACTGGAATTCCCCACTTGACTTCACATTCCAGGATGTCTGGCTCTAGGTGAGTTATCACACTATTGTGGTTATCTGGGTCATGAAGATCTTTTTTTGTATAGTTCTTCTGTGTATTCTTGCCACCTCTTCTTAATCTCTTCTGCTTCTGTTAGGTCCATGCCATTTCTGTCTTTTATTGTGCTCATCTTTGCATGAAGTGTTCCTTTGGTATCTCTATTTTTCTTGACGAGATCTCTAGTCTTTCCCATTCTATTGTTTTCCTCTATTTCTTTGCACTGATCGCTGAGGAACGCTTCCTCATCTCTCCTTGCTATTCTTTGGAACTCTGCATTCAAATGGGTATATCTTTGCTTTCTCCTTTGCCTTTAGCTTCTCTTCTCAGCTATTTGTAAGTCCTCCCCAGACAACCATTTTGCCTTTTTGCATTTCTTTTTCTTGGGAATGGTCTTATCACTTCCTCCTGTACAATATTACCAACCTACATCCATAGTTCTTCACACACTCTGTCTATCAGATCTAATCCCTTGAATCTATTTGTCACGTCCACTGTATAATCATAAGGGATTTGATTTAGGTCATATCTGAATGGTCTAGTGGTTTTCCCTACTTTCTCAATTTAAGTCTGAATTTGGCAATAGGAGTTCATGAACTGAGACACAGTTAGCTCCCAGTGTTCTTTTTGCTGACTGTATAGAGCTTCTATATCTTTGGCTGCAAAGAATATAATCAATCTAATTTTGGTACTGACCATCTGGTGATGTCCATGTGTAGGGTCTTCTCTTGTGTCGTTGGAAGGTGGCATTTGCTAAGGCCAGCACATTCTCTTGGCAAAACTCTGTTAGCCTTTGACCTGCTTCGTTTTGTACTCCAGGGCCAAATGTGCCTGTTACTCCAGGTAATTCTTGACTTCCTACTTTTGCATTCCAGTCCCCTATAATGAAGAGGACTTCTGTTTTGGGTGTTAGTTCTAAAAGATCTTGTAGGTCTTCATAGAACCGTTCAACTTCAGCTTCTTCAGCATTAGTGGTTGGGGCATAGATTTGGATTACTGTGATACTGAATGGTTTGCCTTGGAAATGAATGGAGATCATTCTGTTATTTTTGAGATTGCATCCAAGTACTGCATTTTGGAGAAGGAAATGGCAACCCACTCCAGTACTCTTGCCTGGAAAATCCCACAGATGGAGGAGCCTGGTAGGCCACAATCCATGGGGTTACAGAGTCAGACACAACTGAGCAACTTCACTTTCACTGCATTTTGGACTTTTGTTGACTATGATGGCTACTCCATTTTTCTAAAGGTATTCTTGCCCACAGTAGTAGATATAATGGTCATCTGAGTTAAATATTCTAAGAGAACTGTATCCAGGAGTACATATAATAATATCAGCTTCCTTTCTAAAATGCTCTATGGTTTATATTCCTTTATTGATATCAAGCTGAAGACCCTGAGAGGTAGACCTTATATCCATTTTAAGATGAACAAAACAGGTGTCAGAGAAATGAAATTCCTTATTATTAAAGTCACTAGTTGGAAAGACATGTACCCATTTTTATAATGAGATTTAAGAATGAACCCAAGGGTGCACCTAACTAACCACACAACAAGAGACTGTAATGACAGAATGTTGTCCCACACTGTAGCTTTCTGAAATAAATTACAGTACACCTAAACAGTGGAATACTTGACATTAAAATCTATTCTGAGGACCCATGTCTATTAACATAAAAAGATATTCATACTATACTGCTGAGTTAGAAAGCAGCCACTGATCAAATGTGGGTTATCTATTTGAAAATAAAAAATATTTGCATACCAGAAACAAAACAAAAACCAATGATGTATCTAAGTATAATCAAAAGATCACTAATAATGTAGAATTATGGGTGTTTTATGCTTACCTCTTGCTGATTTTTGTATCTTTAAATTCTTCTGGTTTGAGATTTTGCTTTTGAAATAGGCATTATAAATCAAAACAAAAAAGCAAGAAAGAAATGACAAATTCTACAGGAAAAGCTAAGAGTCTATCTGCACTAAAATGATCACCCCAAAGAGTTATCTCAGTATTTGGAATTTCTACCATTATCACTTCTTAGATGAGAGCTATTTCAAAGGACATATTCCAGGGGCAGTGCCACTAATTTCCACTCTCACATCCTTGTGGCTTAGAGACAGGTGAGCCAACTCCCATGAAGAGAGGCCTGGAGCAGGTGTTGCAGGAAATTCACATTTGCCCTGAGTACAGGGGCAGCCTTCAAGGAGGACAGGGCTTCTCAGGGAGGGCCTGAGAAGCATAAACTCCTGGATATCAGAAGGAGATAAAAGGAGACAGGAAAAGGAAGCAGAAAAAGTGATGCGCCTGCTCTTGGTGAGGGAGAGGGGATGATCGGATGGACTGGGTGAATCCACAGACCATCTCAGCAACTGGCCTGAGCTACTGTTAAGTGTTAGCAAGGTTGGTGTAAGTGGAACCATGTCTTTAGGCTGGTAAAGTCAAGCCCTGGACCTAGGTGCAGAATTAATCAGAGTGTGGGGCCAAGGGATTAACCTCTGTGAGGAAGTGGGGAGGTGTCAAGATGGAGGCTGGAGTGGATAGGAGCCCTTGAGGGATTAACCCTCAATTAACAGTGGCACCACCTGAGTTTTGGCCTTGTTATTTGACATAGTGGTTTCTGTTGTTGTTTAAATTCGTAGAATCAAGAGTTTCCATTATTGGCAACAGAAGCCTTCTAATGAACCCACACACACTTAATGAGCACATGTGTGTGCCAGGCATTGTGTCTCAGCTCTGTGTGTATTTCTTCATTCAGGTCTTACACAGCCCCATGACAAACACACCATTGTCAGCCTCCGCTGGAATACAAGGAAGGGTGGCCTGGGGAGGTTTAGGAACATGCCCTCATTGCACAACCGTGGAGAGGCTGGTGTGTGTTTGAAGGCAGACTAGTTGACTTGAGAGTCCACTCTGAGCCTCTCACAGTGGTTCTATTCACATTTCCCATGTGTAATTAGGTAAACATGTGCATTGCTCGGTTGATGTATTTTATCCAGGATTTCTTAGTAAGTGAAAAAAAAAGTATCGAGCCACAGTTTCAAAGCACGTTGTCTTCTTCATGCACTCTGGTCTTCTCTGCAAAAGGCCCAAATCCATGCATCTAGTTTGTTTAGAGGGAGATGCTGTGTAGGAGGGGGAAAGGGGTAAGTGGGGAGGGATACAGCCTAAGAAGTCCAACTCCTAGCTCTCAGGCAGGGTATCAAATTCCTTGAGCCTCAGTTTTATCATCCGAGATAGGGGTGGTGGGAGAGACTCATCTCCAAGACAGGAGACTTTTACAGTGCATAAAGTACCCAGCATTAAGTCTAGCTAGTTAAAAACCAGCCAGTTAAAGAGACGAAGGTATTATACTTACTGGAAAACATGGTCCTGGGCTGGTTAGGAACCCAGGCTTGGGAGTTCAGGCTGGCCAGAATTCTAATCTTGCTTTAGTTTCCTGCTTTCTCCCAAAAATGAAAATAATTAGCCACTATATATATTTGACTTCCATTCTGGACCATAAACTGAGATTATAATGAGTTGACTCTATACTATTCTCTATATATTTATTCTCTAGATAATAGTCTTATAAATTATAATCTAGTAGATAAACAGAGGCAAAAAAGCAGACAGCAATATGGTCTGTGAAATTCTAAGATGGAGAAATTAAGGGTTCATTGGACTGCATGGGAGTTAAGATTCAGCCTCGGCTTGGAGGGTCAGGAGTGGCTCCCTGAGGAAGGGGCTTTTCAGGTGAGCCTTGAACCATGAGTAGGAGGGCTCCAGGTTGAAGTTGGCACAGGGAAATAGCAAAGAATACTTGGGTCTCAGATTTGGGAAAGTAAAATATGACATTGCATATGAATTGGTTGATATAGTGCCAGCAATTTGTCTCTGCACTTTAAATGGTGGTAATTTCCTTATTTTATAACACTTGAAATATATGTCTTTCTCTATTCACATTTCTAGCTTCAGAATGAATGTTTTCGACTAACTCTGCAGTGGTTTTCTGACTCTTGGAAGCATTACTTTAGCTGCTCTCCTAAAAAATCACACCCTCCTCTGACGTGTTCAAGCAGCAGGGGGAAGGATGGCCTTCTTCCCTTCCTCACAGAAAGTAAGTGGCAGGGAGAACAAAGCCTCAGTAAGTGAAGATAAAGAAGGTTGGCCTTTTGCTGAGGTTGCAGAAACTCATCCATGACTCCCTTTACCAGTGGTCCCATTAATTTTCAGGTCATCAGACAGGAAGAGAAAGCATAGAATTTTATAATAGTTAAGTGGTCTGCTCATGTTCACCCTACAGACAAAGCCTAGGAGTGCATGGTTTTGCTTCTGCTCTCCGGGCAAGTAGCCTGCATCTTGACATATATTTATGGTGCTTCAGAATAATTTCTCCCTGAATCTGATTCTGTACACTCATTGGATTATTAGAAGAAGACAATATTCAGTTCTGGGGATAACATCTTGAGATATGAACCAAGTGAAGTGTTATATATGTATAGGAGAAGATCATAGGGAGGTAATTATAACAAAAGTCAGGAGGGTAGGGAGGGGGTATGTTATGATTGGGAATGGACAACCTGGAAGTCTAGCTGTAATGTAAATGCTCATTTTATAATTATTTTTAATTGTACCTTTATGTTTTTTACATACTTTTCTGTATATAAAAAATGTAAAAAATCATGACCTTCTGAACAAATGGTGGCCTATCAAGCAAATCATTAATAAAATCATTCTCTAATGAACTTCCAGAGAGAAAATCTTTCTCCAAGAGCCTCTGTTAAGTGCTTCATTTATCTCTAAATTCAAGACCTTTGCACACCACTGGTTTGGCTATAACCAGGAAAGGCTTGTTTTCAGATACATCAGTGAATCTGGCTCTAATTCTCTAACAAGCAGTTTAGAGGGCTGGAGGGAAGATTTTTCCTCTTTGCTAACATGTTGTTTGTGAACAAAACAAGTTGGTGGGATCTGGTGTGGACTAGAAAACCAGTTTGTTGCTGAAGTGAGGATAATCGTTTCTAGAGGAACTTGGAAACATTAACCAGACTCTTCCAGGGAGGGCCGCTTGACGGATTATATTTTTGCTCCTTACTTGTGCAGGTTAAGAATAAAACTGCAGATATGCCTTGAGTTTCCCCCTCTCCTACAATTAAAAATCTATTAAACAAAGCAATATAAGAGAAAGAAATGTTAAATCTCTCATGGGAAATATGACTTGTCTTGGGGAACCAGAGTTCCCTCACCTGTGCTGGTTCCTTTCTTTTCCACTAGGGTGTAAACTCCGGGAGGGCAGGATATGGTCTCATTCTCTGTCTATGTGCCAGGAATCAGTCTAGAGTCTGGGGATAGGCAGAGAATGAGACCATATCCTGCCCTCCCGGAGTTTACACCCTAGTGGAGAAGAAAGGAACCAGGACCTTAAAGGAACAGATCAGCGAACATCTCTATGACCATGTAAATCAAGAACATAACCAATAGGAAGAAACCCTTTCTCTTCTCTTTTTAAAAATTGCCAAATTTAACACAAATCTAAGTTAAATGAGATTCACAATCTATGAAAAAGCTAACTAAAGGCTTTTTTAAAAATAATAATAAAAAAACCCTATTCAAGCAAAGAAAGAAAAGAACTGCTTCAGGAGATTATACAATAAACAACTTGCCATACCAATGTTGGGAAAGCAACCCAGCTCTTCCACATGCATGCCGAGCCGAACGGCCAGATTCTGAGAGCCACGGCCTCCCTGCTGTGTTGCAGCGTGGAAACCCTCTGGGAGGGAGGCTGGGGCAGTCACCCTTCTCTCAGCGGTCAGTGTGTGGCAGTGTCCATTGACGACTATCTGAAAAGCCTGTTTTTCCCATGAGTTTTGTCCAATTTTTCAGTTGTGATGTGTATTCATTTCCTAGGACTGCTGTAAAAAATTACAAACTGGGTGGCTGAAAGCAACAGAAAACTATAGCAATTTACTCTCCCATAGTTCTGGAGGCCAGAAATATGAAATCAAGGTGTCAAAGGACAAGCCTTCTGAAGGTTCTAATGGAGAATCCTCTTCCAGCTTCTGGGGGCCGTTCTGGTGTTCCTAGAATGTTCTGGCATCACCTCCATCTCTGCCTCCGTCCTCACATCATCTTTCCTCTGTGTGCCTGTGCTAACTCTCTCATAAAGACAGTTGTGACATTTAGGGCCCACCTACATAATCTCCTCATCTTAAAATTCTCAATTTATACATCTGAAAGTAAGGTAACATTTTTTTTTTTTCCCTAAGGAAGGTAACATTTACTAGCCTAGGGATTAGGACCTGATATCTTTGGGTGGACATGATTCATCCTATTACAAGATGTAAGAATAGATTAGGCCCCTGTTACTCTGTTTTGTCCAGAAACAGAAGACTGGTGAGGAAGTACAAGATAGGGTAAGAAAAAGGTGTATGCAATGAGGAAGAAAGAAATCCCAGAGATTTTGTCCTCCAAATAATCTGTTATACCTAATATGTGTTGAGGACATAGGATTGAACAAAATATCCTTGCCTTCATGGAGCTAAGAACAGAATGGAATTAAGATCTAGGAAATGCAATGGTTGGTGAGCAAGTGGTGGGAATTTATCCTAAAGTAGTTTACTAAATCCTCACAAGATGAGTATTATTGTCTCTATTTTATGGATTGGAAAACTGACTTTCAAAAGGGTCCAGTGACCCACCCAATGTCACAGAGTCAGTAAGTTGTAAAGCTGGGAATCGAAGCCCAGTCTGGCTAACTCTAGAGCGAGGCCCTTCCAATGATCCTACAAGGCTTCCCCATCAATTAGTCTAGACAGAAAGAATCATCATGTTTTTTGGACTCAAGGCTCACTTCTTTGTTTATGAGGTAAAGCTTTCTGATCCAGGGAAAGGTCTAGATTGGTTTCACAAAATGGGCAACAGAAGCCGTAACTGGAAATATCCATTACTTGATAACTATTTCCACTATTAGTCTGAAAATGAAGGATGTTGTATCTCACCACTAGGTTATATGAGATCATGAATGAGCAAAATATGATTAGGATTGATTAGGAAGAGAAACACGGAATGGGAACCCAGCCCAATAGTTAACATTACCACTACTGACATCAGGCCAGAAAACCTTTCAACTTAGGGGCAACACAGCCAATTTAAATAAGTCTCTCAAACTCTAAGATACCTCCCTACCTCCTCTACCCCTCACCTCTATCACTGTGCTCTGCCAGATTAGTGAGGCCATTTCTAAGGAAGGAAAAGTATCCTAGTGAATAGCCTGCCTCTCTGTCAACAATGAACCTGCTTATTCTCACTATCCTTTCTTCTTGGGTCCTCTGTAAGATAAAAGGTAAAGTCGTTTATCATCTACTGCAGTACCTGGCATCAAATGTCAGTGACATCGATACAGGAGGATAAGAGAGCTCATTCAAAGTGAAATGGATGAGGCTGTTTGGCCTGTTTATCACCCAGCACGAGGGGAGGAAGGAAGGGAAACAGGGACGATGGAGCAATGTCCCTCACAAAGGGAGATGGGTGAGCCATGCCAACAGCCATCCCTTCCCAGGACACCAAAGAAGCCATTGTTACCAACTTTGCTTTCACCTCCCACAGAGACATGTGATCTCAGTTTAGAGGCTTATTTCCACTGCAGAACTAAGCAGTCCATCCTGACCCAGGGGAACCTGGAGTTCACACATGCCTGGCCAGCCCCTGCTGGAACACAGGCTCCGGTGAATCTCTGTCACACATGGAGGGTCTGCACCCCTCAGGGTGGCCTCCACTGCTTCCTACAACTCTTGGGTCTCTAAGTCAAAACGGTGGAGCTTGTGAAGTGGTGGACCACTTATTCTCTCCCCCGGCTCCATTTTATGTGGTCAGTTTTCCAGCATTAAGGCCCCCTCATCAAAACTGACGGAGAGGCAGATGGCAGGAAGATTTTGTTGCTTTGGATTCTTTGGCAGGTGGGCAGCTGGAAAGGTACTTGAGGCTGAGTTCCCTGGAGATAGCGCTCCACACAGATCTTGGCACTGGGAAACATTTGTATTCTTTGATTCGCCTGCTACTTGGTGGAGGAAATCCAGTTGCAAATTGGGAAGGAAAGATAGCAAGCAAGATGAGGTTTGTATACATGACCCAGGGACACAAAGCCACAGGAGTCAAGAAGTAAAGGGCTGGAGCCACTGACAGGAATGTCTCCTGTCTTGATGCCCCGAGGGAAGTGATATACTCACTAGGAAGCAGTGCTGACTAATGCCTGGAGACTGCACTTCCAAGCCGATGGAGTCTGGGATGAACAGATATAACACATGAACACACCCCTCACCCTTCCGGCCAATGTTAGTTTTCTAAAAAAAATACCTTTTGGAGAGAGAGTGTTTTTAAGCTACTCAGTAGCTTAAAAAATAGCAGTATGAGTGTTAAGCTGACATCTCGGGAAGGAGGCAGCTCCGTAAGTTGAGAAGATGTTTAGTGTGGGCTCCAGGCACCCCAGGCCAAATAAACAGGCCCTGAACTTTCTGGCAGCCCCAGCTGAAGTCCTCACAGTTCTTTTGTTCAACGAAACTGAAGAGCGCGATTAACAATTTCCATGACTTGGACTTCACTGCCTTCAAAGTTGCAAGAGGGTAAACAAGTAGGAAAGAAAAGGGAGATGCTGGTTCAGAGGAGGAGGAATAAGCCCAACCACAGGGAAAGTGGTCAGACATGTGATACCCTTTCCGTGAGATCCCAGGGAGACCCCAAATTGCCAAACCACTGCATCCGAGAAGGCATTGCTTGGGACTGGAGTTTCCAGCAGATTTGAAAGGGCTCATTTGTTTTACCAGGGGCTGAAGCTGATGGGGTAATCATCAGGGAAAGCTATGCATCTGACTGATGCTTGGGCAAGCAGTCTTTCCCCATCACCCAGGAAGCCCTCAGTAGTTTCCCACCACAATGTGCCACGCAGGCCCCTGTGTGCATGTGTTTGGGGTAGGGTGTCGGGGAAGGGATGGCCCCTCTGTGCTTTTAAACCCAAGCTGAGTTTTCTTGGCTTGATGTTTATACCAGAGTCATCAGAGAAAGGTGAAGTCATCAAAATTTTCTCTGTACTAAAGCCTACGGCTAAAGATGAATTTCTGTTCTTCCTGTAACTCAAGTCTCCCCAGGCCTCCCTACTCTAATAGGATTAGATTTATGGCAATAGCCTGAATATCACAGGCTTTCTCCCCTCTCCCTTCACTTTCCACTCCTCCCCCACACCCCCTCCCCTGCCAGCTTCATGGCCCCCACTAAAGTCTCACCCAGTTTCAGATACTCCCCATTGGGGTCTCCAGTGACCTCACGAACAACCCTTTTATGGTCTTCTGTTCAGGGTTTCCTGGTTGGGGACCAAGAAGCCACCTGAGGGTGGCTGAATCTCTCCTCACCTCCTCACGGCTCGGTGTCCTCTACAATCCAGATTCCCCCGAGGGTCTCCAGTTCCTCATGGCCCAAATCAGCAGGAGGCTGAGGAGCTACTGCACTTCCCAAAGTTCTCACTGGGTGATGCCACCTCCCCCTCGTTCTGTCACTTTTGCCTCCTAGGTAGTGATGATCAAGCTGCCAGGTCACGCATCACCTTATGAGAATGCATCCTTCAGCTTCTGCCTGTAGCCCTCCCTTTTCGGGCAGTGCAGACAAGAATTCAGAAGGCTAGGCAGGCAGATCAGCCTTCTCAAACGTTAGCGTTTATTAGGATCACCTGGAGGCTGTGTGAAGCCCTTCTGGGTTTTAAGCCCAGACTTTCTGATTTTGAAAGTCTGGAGTGGGACTCAAGATTTACATTTCTAATGAATTCCCTGATGATGCTGAGGCTGCTGGTCTGAAGATCACATTATGGGAACCACGGTTCTAGATCAGCACTGGGCTGACCCAGGACTCCTGTCCCAACCACTGTCTTGCTGGTGGCTCCTGCCCACCAATAGGATGGACATGCCTGGACTTTATGTGGATCTTTGGAGAGGGTCCAATTTAGGTTCAAGCTCTAATACCATCAAAGAAGATGAGAAAATGCCCATCCTCCTATTTTTGCTTTTAAAGTGATATTACTTACCTGGATTATGGCAATTTATGATTTGACTTAGGAATTTCAAACATGCATGTGATTTATGGGTGAATGGGGCTTCCCTGGTGGCTCAGGCAATAAAGAATTTGCCTGCATTGTGGGATACCTGGGTTCAATCCCTGGGTTGGGAAGATCCCCTGGAGGAGGGCATTGCAACCCATTCCAGTATTTTTGCCTGGAGAATGCCATAGACAGAGGAGCCTGGCGGGATGGAGTCCATGGGGTTACAAAGAGTTGGACATGACAACTAACACTGCGTGAATGGTTTAACAACACCATCCTGGGGGTGGAGTGGGTGGGGCTCACTTAAAATGTTGACCATAACCATTTGTGTGGCCTCCTCCCTCTCACTACAGAGAGCATTAATTTGGGGGATAGCCATATTTTTCTCTTGGTGAATTGGTAAAGTTAGGGATGTGTGGGAGGTCTGAATGAAGAAATAATAGAAGCTGTAAAGCCAGGGTGAGGAATGAGGGGAAGAGGACTAAACGGATGCCTCCACATGTCCAGTCTCTGAGGAATACACTCAGACCTATTGTTTCATCGTGGATTAAATGGGCTTAGTGCAAAGGGCATTCCTGGGAGTCTAAACCATGTCAAATGTTTCTGTGTTATGAGAAGATGCAAACTAACTTACCTACAAACTGGAACTCAACTTGCTGCAAATTAGAGATTTCAGTAAATGTGTTGAAGTTCTTTTGTCAGAGATGAACATTCTGTTGCTCTCATATATTTATCATCTGTCATGCTATGGGAGAAGCACACATTAAATCTGGCACTTGCTAGACTGTTGAATTATTACTGTTATGATTGGGTTTCCCACGTCTTTCCCATGGAAATACAGAGCTCATCACTACGGCATCTGCTGGGCCTGCGATGGATCAAAGCAGAAGTTAGGATGGAAAAGCGAGGCTCCTGGAGACAGCTTATCTAGTGTGAAGTCTGCCCTTCTGATTTGTCCCAACTTTGGAGTTTGGCAGCAATGGGACAGGCATGGAGCTCTGGGAAAGGAAGTGTGTGAAAACTGAATCTCCCCAATGTCATGAACCCCTGGGATCTCCAAGGTCATTTTATTTAATTCCTCTACACTGCAGATGAGAAACTGACATCCAGAGAGCCAGTGACCACACGTCCTGAGTGTGGCCACCTGGAGTCAGTCTGGGGCTTTAGCCATGGAGCTGCCTCCAGCCGGCCTCCTGCAGAGAGTGTCCAGTGGCCCACCAGAGCTTGAGGAAGCTAGCATGTGCTAGGTGAGATCAGTTGAGGAAACGCTAGCTTAATCGTTCAATGAGTATCTTTTTGGTAAGAGTCCTTTTAAGCTTTAGTATGAGATATGTGGGTCTCCAAGAGAGGATATGGTAGACAGCTTCTTGTTTCCCCTCAGCATTTGGTTGAAGTAACACTCCATGGCATTCCCTTTGGGAAACACTGTACCATGTACATAGATCTTAGAGACCCCACCGGATCTGTGCCCTTTAGAACAGCGCAGAAGGGCCTCCATCTGTGTCCTCCCACAGGCCCAGTAGGTATTCAGCACAGGCAGTTTGCCCCTTGTGCATCCTCACTGCTCCCCTCTTCTCCTAGCTCTGGGCATTCTTCTCCCTCTGCCCCCCTCGTCTGCTCCTCACTAGGTCTCAGCAACACGGTCTCCTGTCACCTCGCCTCTTCTTGCCTTCTTGCTCCACAGTGACCTGCCTCCTGTGGCCATCTTCTAACACCTCTGTAGGCAGCTGCTCCTTTTCTTTGTATTTCTAGCCCCTCCTGAGCCCACAGACACCGTGAACAAAGGAAGGTGCTTCTATTGGCCAAGAGATGCATCTTGCTTGCCCCATTTCACGACTGCTTACATTCAGTAGCACTAGAATTTAGGAAAAGCACACGCCAGGAAGGGCACATGGTGTCTTATATTATTAATAATATTAGTTGCCCTGTATTGAGTCTTGCCTGTGTGCCAGGCACTTTGATAAGTGCTTCACATATGTGATCACATCTGTCTTCACTATAGCCCTCTGAAACACACATGATTATTAAACCTGCTTGACAGACACATAAACCGAGGCTCAGTAACGTTACGTGTCCCAGGTCACAGCCGGGAAAGAAAAAGTCAGGTTCCCACCTAATGACTTCATGCACACTCTGTTGAAGCACTTCCTGCCGTTCAGAGCACTGCATCAGAGCATCCTATCCACATGAAATGTCCAGTCACTCCTCCAACCATTGCAGATGTGTTTAAATATATTGAGGTATACTTAGGGAAGAAATTCCTAAATGATCTGCCAGTATGTTTTCTTAAGGAAATAATATGGAGCAACAATAAACAATTACCCTGTTAAATTTTAGGTCCAGTTTAGTAAGTCTTTGTAATAAGAGATACATTTCAGATAGTTTTTAAACTTAAACATCCCAATAGAAAACTTGTTTCAAGGAATCACTGTGTATATATTTTTTTAGATTAAGCAATTAGACTGCTTCTAGAGCAGAAACAGAGAGTAACAATGTCATGAGTTAAAATTTCTTCCTTCTTACCAGAGCCTATGAATCCTCAGACAGTCAAAATACTAACTTATTACTTTGTTGTTGTTGTCTAGTCACTAAATTGTGTCTGACTCTGCTACCCCATGGACTGTAGCCCAACAGGCTCCTCTGTCCACAGGATTTCCCAGGCAAGAATACTAGAGTGGGTTGCCATTTCCTCCTGCAGGGGATATTCCCTGACCCAGGGGTCGAACCCGCGTCTCTTGCATTAGGAGGACAGTTCTTTACCCCTGCATTGGTGGCAGTAATAAGTTGGAAGTCCCAATGTATTACTAATATTAGAAATAATATAATAATAACTATTACTGATATCAATAATTAAGCAGCAGAGGAAAGATTTTTCATTGCACTTATGTGCTCAGTGGCATCAGAATTATGTACTAATCTGTGCAAGAGCTGAGGTGCCCGGGAAGGCATGCCATCACCACCTGCAACAAAGTTAAACTTGAAGTGCTTTCAGGAAATGGATGCATGCTAAGGACAAAGGCAAGAACAGTGTCAGCAACAGGCAGAGACTAAAAGGGAATTTCAGCTTGCCCCTCAGTACAACTGGCTCAAAATAGGATCCCTGAAATCGAGAAGTCAGAGCTAGCGGGAAGCTAGTTCTGGAGGCAGGATTGCACAGCTCCTCACAGTCGCAGGGCAGATGTTCTATAAGGGTTCAGTGCGGGGGCAGCAGCAGCTAACCGCTGCTGTGTCTTTCTTTTTAGCAGGCAATTGCCCGATGGCTCTCAGGACGCCTGGCAAATAACTCTAGCAAGCAGGTGCTGTTTCCCCAAGGATCAGCAAGAACTGCACAGAATTCCATGGTGCTCACTGCATGGCTGTTTAACACGCACAGCTGCCTGATGGCCCTCATTTCAGGGTGAGCTTCAAAAAGAAAGGACCTTATTTCCTTCTTCTCTGGCCCTGGTCATGCTCACTGTAAGCCTTAACATCTTTTCTGTCTTGGCTAGTTAATTCCCACATAATGAGTGGAAAAAGCCCTCAAGCATGGAGACATCATGAAATTGTGCTTTTAAAAGTGAGCTAATGACGAGGTAAAAAGCTTCCCTCTGGCAGGTTAACAATAAAAGGTATAAAAATAGCTAATTCTATTTTTATGTGCTCTAGGTGCTAAGCACTGTGTGCCTTACAATCATTTTTCCCTTTATTCCTCATGCCAGCCCACAAAACAGGCACTGATCGATCCTATTTAAGAGATTAGGAAACTGAGGCTGAAAGAGACAGAACTTGCTCCAAGGTCACACATTCAGCAAGTGGCAAAGTGTTGAAGCTCAAAGTACTAGAGCCCCCCAACCCCCAGTCTTGAGAAGTGGTCTCATTATGGAGAGCCCTGGCTCGCACAGAACAAGTGTATAACCTGTGCCTCAAGGTTATATCATTGGTCCCTTTTCAAATTCCCTTGTATGTGCCAACCCTTCTAACAGGGACCATGTCTACCTCTTTGAAATCACTCACTGCCTATCCTAGGATGCAGGCACATACGGGGTACTTAATCAGTCATCGCTGATTGATGCTTTGTGTTGTAAACAATGATTCTCTCCATGTGTTTAATAGACACACATTGAAGCCCACTTCTGTGCTGATGATGTACTAGTTTCTGTGGGAAATAGAATGAAAACGCTACTCAACTTGCCCTCAAAGAAACGACTTTGGAACAAAAAGAACATTGAGAGCTAAGCAATACATATGACAGCGTTGGGTTAGAATGTGTCATTACTATTTGAAAAGGGACTAATACACAACCTGGGTAAGTAAGGCCAACAACTCTAGCCATATCTGCTATAATTTTAGGCCTCATAACTAAGTCCAGACATAGCTTTTTTTTTTTTAAACCAGGTTCATATTCAGTAACAGTCTAAATATATACTTCAAATAGCAGTACTCCATTATACTACTTATTCATACTAATATATTCTTGTTCTGTTGTGATCCTACTCATTTAAAATGGGCACCACTCTCTCCTTATAATGGTTTTCAGGTATGTATTCAATTTACTTCTTTCCTCTGTAAGGAAAAATGGCTGTGGATCTCATACGGATGCTACTGAGCAGAATGACCTTCAGCGAGTGGAGATAAACAAGAGCTGCTTTTCATCTCCCAACCATTGATTTTCTGCAAGGCAAACCACAAAGCTGCTTTGAAGTCCCGGAGAGAGCTGCAAGGGAAGAAGGAGATAAAACTGAAGGGAAGAGTGGATTTAAAATGAAGTTAATCTCCATCATCGAGGTGTAGATGACTGTTGGCAAAGCTGAAACTGCAGGATTTTATCAAGAGAGAATAATTTAGATTATTCTTAAAAGAGAGTGTTTTAAGGTGGTAAAACTGGGTTAGGGGAAGGGGAGTTTAGAAAACAAAGAGAAATCTGAAAAGATCTTGGATAAAACTTATCGACTTAGCAAAAATGGTTGCTTTTCATCAAACAGTAGCCAATGTATGTACAATCTTATCACCATTCATAGAGCCTTCCCCTATGTGTATATTGTATAATAGGACCATATTTATGGATTGTAAGAGTAATCATTATTGTATCAAATTTCGTATTTAAAAACAACATGGTAGATAAAAAATTTGGCTTGATGGTTTTATAGAACAGTTAGGACTTTTATAGAAATTGTAAACATGTTACATTTGGGAGACGCTTTTCCTTTTATAAAATGCTTTTTCAAGAGCTCCAGCATAAGCCTGGGAGACAGGCTGAATCAGTGCTCTTACTCCTGTTTCATACATGAGGAACTGGAGCCTTCGAGAGCCTGAGGGAACTGCATGGGGACAGGCCGACAGCCATAGTGGAGAGGCAGGAGATTCCAGATTTTCTTACTCTTGGTCTCCCTCTGTGTGCTAAGTCGCTTCGGTTGTGTCCAACTCTTTGTGACCCCACGGACTGTAGCCCACCGAGTTCCTCTGTCCATAGGCTTCTCCAGGCAAGAACACTGGAGTGGGTTGTTACGCCCTCCTCCAGGGAGTCTCCCCGACCCAGAGGTCAAACCCGTGTCTCTTATGTCTCCTGCACTGGCAGGTGGGTTCTTTACCACTAGCACCACCTGGGAAGCCTTGATCTCCCTGTATGCTCCCTCTAATCTGTGGTTTCTTAAGGGAGAGGAAAACTCTAACTCTTTCTCCTTTCCTCTTTCTGAACTTGCACTTTTTCTCAGGGTGGTCTTCTGATAATTCTTCATGCGATAGTGTTGGGATCTTGAAACATATTAAGATTCCTTATTGTTGAGGTGTCTGGAGGTTAAATTCTTTTGTTTTTTTTTAATTGGTTTTGCCATACAATGACATGATGTCACCATGGGTGTACATGTGCTCCCCCTCCAGAACCCCCCTCCCTCCTCCCACTCCCCAGGAAATCTCGGTGCACCAGCCCCGAGCATCAACCCTGGGCTGACGATTGATTTCACATATGATAATTAACATGTTTCAATGCCATTCTCCCATATCATCCCACCCTTGCCCTCTTCCACAGAGTCCACGAGTCTGTTCTATACATCTGTTCCTTTTGCTGTCTCGCATGCTGGGTTCTCGTTACCATCTTTCTAAATTCCATATATATGTGTTAGTATACTGTATTGTTGTTTTTTCTTCTGGCTTACTTCACTCTGGATAATAGGCTCCAGTTCCGTCCACCTGAGTAGAACTGATTCAAATGAATTTTTTTTTTAATGCTGAGTAATATTCCATTGTGTATATGTACCACAGCTTTCTTATCCATTCGTCAGTTGATGGGCATCTAGGTTGCTTCCATGTCCTGGCTATTGTAAACAAAGCAGCGATGAACATTGGGGTACACGTGGCTCTTTCAATTCTGGTTTCCTCGGTGTGTATGCCCAGCAGTGGGATTGCTGGGTCATATGGCAGGTCTATTTGCAGTTTTTTAAGGAATCTCCACACTGTTTTCCATAGTGGCTGTACTAGTTTGCATTCCCACCAACAGTGTAAGAGAGTTCCCTTTTCTCCACATCCTCTCCAGCATTTAGATTTTTGGATTGCAGCCATTCTGATTGGTGTAAAGTGGTACCTCAGTGTGGTTTTGATTTGCATTTCTCTGATAATGAGTGATGTTGAGCATCTTTTCATGTGATTCTTAGCCATTTTTATGTCTTCTTTGGAGAAATGTCTGTTAAGTTCTTTGGCCCACTTTTTGATTGGGTCGTTTATTTTTCTAGAACGGAGCTGCAGGAGTTGCTTGTATATTTTTGAGATTAATTGTTTGTCCGTTGCTTCATTGGCTATTATTTTCTCCCATTCTGAAGGCTGTCTTTTCACCTTGCTTATAGTTTCTTTTGTTGTGCAGAAGCTTTTAATTTTAATTAGGTCCCATTTGTTTATTCGTACTTTTATTTCCGATATTCTGGGAGGTGGGTCATAGAGGATCCCGCTTTGGTTTATGTCAGAGAGTGTTTTGCCTATGTTATCCTCTAGGAGTTTTATAGTTTCTGGTCTTATGCTTAGATCTTTGATCCATTTTGAGTTTGTCTTTGTGTATGGTGTTAGAAAGTGTTCTAGTTTCATTCTGCAAGGATTCTTCAATATTCGCAAATCAATCAATGTAATACACCACATTAACAAATTGAAAAATAAAAACCACATGATTATCTCAATAGATGCAGAGAAAGCCTTTGACAAAATTCAACATCCATTTATGATAAAAACCCTCCAAAAAGCAAGAATAGAAGGAACATACCTCAACATAATAAAAGCTATATATGGAGGTTAAATTCTGATGGCAGTTTGGGAGGCCCTGCTCTGAGGACAGCCACAGAGGATGGAGGTTGAGCTTCCTAAATAGTGCTGCAGGAAGTGAGACTTACCAGAATTCTGGTGGGCTTAAGGGTACTTAGTGTTGTGAAAGGAAAGATCCTTGAGAAAGTTCAACCCCTCTCTCAACCGTAAGCACTAAACAATTGCCAGCCAATCTGAAACCCCAGCCCAGAATTCTTCCTCATTCCAGCCTTCCAAGATCTGGGTAAACAAAAGTATACATGCCATGTGAGGGGCAAAGTGTCAATGAGGAGTTAAGATATCACCTACCCTTGAGATACTGATAGCTGAATCACTCATGTGCTCTCATGGGGCAACAAAAACATGACCAGGGGCCAAGACCTGTCAGGTTTAGCATCTATGTTGGGAATGGCAGACTTAAGAGCTGCCAGTGGGATCTTTTGGTAATTTGTATGCAAGTAATTTGTATCAGATATTTAACTTAGCATTTTGTTCAGATCCTAGAAATCATCTTTTGGTTCTAGCTGGTAAGTAATAAAATTCTAATAAAATTTGAATCAGGCTTTACAACAAATGCTTAGCACCTTTTCAAAAGGCTCAGTTAATGTCCTAGGCAGGACAAGGTAATTCAAAGGGCTAAATAATTGCATTAATTTGTTTTTTATTTAATTGAATTAATTTAGCTGACAGTAATGAACTTCAATATGAATTTTTATATTACTTTACTTAATCAAAAGGGGCGGTTTTAAATTCATTTCAGAACGTTAATAATAACTAAAGAATTAATTATTTATGAGGCACTTAATAAATCAGCTTCTGCTTGAGCTATTGTCATCTTATAGGATAGTTTCTGTATAAGTATGTAATGTCTTGCTTTATGTTAAGTTATAAAAGTCACCACTGAAATTTTAAAATAGTTGTTATATTGTTGCATAAGATTCATGTTAAAATTACATTTCCAGAACTTGCAGTGAAATGAGTTGGTTAAGATGAAAATTATTTATTAAAATCATCTCCTTTATTTCATTCACTTACACATATGGACTTTAAAAAAAAATATGTAATTTAGAAGTAAGCATATTTTGGAATGTGCTTAAATGCCTAATCAGCACATTTCATGCTCAAGAGATTTCATAAAGTATTAGTTAAATAAATACTATAGGTATATTTATTTCTGAACTAGTTCTTCTGAATTAGGTCTTTTCTGTTACCTGGGATGCTATTAGACTTAATCCCTGTAGGATTCATATTAGTTAATTTAATGTAAAAAGTGGGAGGGCTAGTTTTAAAAATTATCTTGGTAGCAGGAAAATACTCACCTCAAGCATCTTTTTAGGCACCAAATGGTCATATAAATCAAGACTACCTGATATCAATATTAGGGCCTGCTGATATGAAAAATTCTTGTTACAAACTAAATATAGATAAACCACAATTTAGGGGGACTATCCAGTCATTGCTGTAGTAGCCCCAAAGTAGGGGTGAAAAACTTTTTAACACTGATCAGATTAATTAGATTAATTAATTAATCAGATTAATTTGAGAAAGTACAGAACTCAAACTAACCTCCTAGCTCTGAATCAATCTGTTTTGATGTCTTTTTTTTTCTACACAGATAAATAGATAAATCACTGGAAGTTGATTCTTTCCGTTTCTACCAGTTTCTCATGGTGGGGCCTTCGTGCCAAGCCGTATCTCAGGAAGGCCTCTGCAGAGCGCGTGGAGGTGTGGACAACACTTCTAGGACAAGAACCTCCTTCATAAACAGGAATCAGGCTCAGAATAAGGAGTTAATACTAAGTTAAGGATCAAACTAAGTTTTGGTCACTGCCTCCTGCACAATGTTACAAACCTCCATCCACAGCTCCTCACATACTCTATCAGATCTAATCCCTGAAATCTAGTTGTCACCTCCACTGTATAATCATATGGGATTTGATTTAGGTCATACCTAAATGGTCTACTGGTTTTCCCTACTTCCTTCAATTTAAGCCTGAATTTTGCAATAAGGAGTTCATGATCTATGCCACAGGCAGCTCCATGCAAATAGAAGGGGAAAAAATGGAAGTGGTGACAAATTTTATTTTCTTGGGCTCCAAAATCACTGTGGATAGTGACTGTAGCCATGAAATTAAAAGATGCTTGCTCCTTGGAGGAAAAGCTATGACAAACCTAGACAGCATATTAAAAAGGAAAGACATCACTTTGTCAACAAAGGTCCATCTAGTCAAAAGATATGGGTTTTCCAGGAGTCATGTACAGATGTGAGTTGGACCATAAAGAAGGCTGAGTGCTGAAGAACTGAGCTTTTGAACTGTGGTTCTGGAGGACTCCTGAGAGTCCCCTGGACTGCAAGGAGATTAGCTCAGTCAATCCTAAAGGAAATCAACCCTGAATATTCATTGGAAGGACTGATGCTGAAGCTGAAGCTCTAAAACTTTGGCCACCTGATACAAAGAGTCTCCTCATCAGAAAACACTCTGATGCTGGGAAAGATTGACAGTAGGAGAAGGGGGTGACAGAGGATGGGATGGTTAGATAGCATCACTGACTCAGTGGACATGAATTTGCCCAAACTCCAGCAGGTAGCAGAGGACAGAGGAGCCTGGTGTGCTGCAGTCCATGGGGTCACAAAGAATCAGACGGGACTTAGAGACTGAACAAAAACAAATGCTCATACTGACCACTGCATGAAATGTTTTATCCTATAATCTTGTATTACCATACATAATTAATGATGGTGTGTGAGCAGAGAGATTGCTTTTAATCCTTATTACATATTGAAATAAAAGATTCTCTTTTATTGGTTGTACATTAGTATGCAAATTACTCTCTGTGTCATTGGGCTCAATCCAGTCATCATTTTCCTCCCATGCCTTTCAGGTCCTTAATAACCCGATGTTGAATTCATGGAGATGAATGCATGGTACATAAGATTATTAGTGATCTTAAAGATAATTTTAGAAAAGATAGAATATCTGACAAGTAATAAATTATCAAGACTGTTTACCTCAGGCATAAAATAAATTTTTTTAAGATAGCAAACTATCTATGATCGAACTGACTACATGACTTAACTGACCTCTGACCTAACTTAAGTCTATTTCTTCTCTTTTATGATTAATAGACCTAGAAACTAGCTAACTAACCTCTCTCCTTGTAGTCCCTCTCTTTGGCTTTCCACATGTGACTGGGAGGCTGATACAAGGACTTCTCCAGTTCTTCAAGCCTGGTGCCTAGCAAAGACATATAAGGCAAAGGTTAAAGGCCAGCTTTGACCTGGTATATCAAGGACTTGACTGTTTATAGAAACACTGTGGTTCTCTACAAAAGAAGTGTTTTCTGGGTAATACAGTCTTGGAGTTGAAGAGGTAACTTAATAAACAGCAGGAGTTCCTGAGAACAGTGGTTCTTCCCTGTTTGGGGGAATGCAGATACTTAATTGTGTTTCTTTTCTTGGAAATCTTTACTGTTTTGTGAGTGAATATGGAAGAGGCAGTGAGAGAGGCATCTGCTAGGAGTTAATACTAAGTGACACTTTTACATCATAGACTTAGTTAACATTGAGCTTGGTCAACATTTTTTTGTGCTTCATTTTCACATCCTATGCATAATATAACACAGGCCTGACCTACACTTGTCCTGTAGTAAGTGTGTAATGGGTCAAAATTGGTATTTTTTACCTTCTCCATCTGTATGTTGTAGACAGAGAAATGTGTTAAGAATCAGGAAAGCAGAATTGTAATTTTGGATCTTTTATTAGCTATGTGACTTGCACAAAATCATTTCACTGTTGTTATTGTTTGGTTAATGATGTTTGGATTGGATGATCTTTAAATTTATCTTCATGATTTATAATCTACAGATAATATACTGAGCATAGGATGGTTAAAATCAGTAGCTTTCTGGTAAATATTATTAACTGGCTTTCAAAAAAATAAAAAGGAGTGAAACGAAAGCCGTGTTTTATGATGTCTGTGTATTTCTAAATACTCCTGCCATGGCCAATTTTAAGCTACCAAGGTCACTGAATGTGGAATTGGGAAGAAATGGGCACATTCAGGAGTTCCAAGCCACTGGGAACAGTTCTAACAAACTCTAAGCCTGAAAACAGTAAATTATTCTACCATAAAAGACTGAAGAGTATGCAAGTATAGTTGAGAAGAAATTAATAATGGCTACAAAAAAAGGTTCCAGAATTAATGAGAAAATTAATGCATGGACTGTCTCGATTTTTAATACTTAGATGATCACACTATAACAGCTTTTTGGAAGATCGGTAGGCCATGTAATGTTTTTCAGAGTCACAGCTACCTACTATGACAATAGTAGTTTCAAAAGTTGACTCTTTGTGTGGCAAGAAGCAGTATTTAGAATCTGATCTGAAGCTTTAAATGCATTTGCTGTAGCTCCAAGATTAGTCTTAAGCCAACACAGGACAGTGTTTACATCTCCATCACCCTGAGCATTAGTACATGAAATCAAGGAATGCCGGCAATACTGTACCTGGGTACCTACACATGCACTGCTTATTGGCCACTGTGAGCATCAGAACAGAGCGGTATTATTGAAATGCTGCAAACAAATGAAAACTAAAAATGAGTCCTCTCAGAGGAAAAAGAAAAGATATCAAAGAACATCACTCCAAGAGGAGACGTTAGGCCTGAAAGTCACTAGGACCAGCTACAAATATAACAGTCTATCTATAGAATATGGAATTTGCCAAGATCCAAGTTTAGTCTTCATGTGACAAGCACCTATCATAAGATATTAACAAGAAAATTACTCAGAGAAGATAAAAATACATGCAACTTAAAAAAAAAAAAAACCACGGCTAACTTTTTAAATAGCCTATTTACAATGTGTACTAGTCCTAACACCAAATGAGGTAAAACTCTCAGAACTAGTACACATTGAACACTCAAAAAGAAAAATCTATCATAATATCATTTTGCTTCCACTCTTCGGCTTAATGAATAATCAAGAAAAATGCATTCTTTGGTTAACAATAGGCAGTGTAGAGCCAGCAAGTGTAACAATGAGGTGACTGACCATTATGACTCTGACAGAGTGAAATGCCCACAACCCGTGGCCGTCAAGGCAGCAGTCTTCCCTCCTTGTCGTGGGTTTCACCAGATGAGACTACCGCCGGAGGTCCTCTTGAAAGACTATACCACACTTTTGCTATTAATGTCTAAAGAAGTATTTTTTGGTAACTATTTGGAAGAAGAAACAAAGGAGCCAAACAAATATCTGGTACCAACCAGGTTTTCCTGAAGTCCGATATAATTTGTTGTTCTCATTTTTTAAAATGATTTATTGTTTTTGGCTGTACTGGGTTTTTGTTGCCATGAGAGCTCTTCTGTGGTTGCTGAGAGCCAGAGCACTCCCTAGCTGTGGAATGCAGGCTTCTCACTGCGGTGGCTTTTCCTGTTGCAGAGAACGGGTTCTAGGGCGCGGGGACTTCAGTAGTTGCGGCTCCCGAGCTCTAGGGCACAGGTTCGTAGCTGGGGAGCACACACTTCCCTGCAGCATCTAGGATCTTCCCAGATCAGGGATCAAACCTGTGTCTCTTTCATTGGCGGCAAATTCTTTACTGCTGAGCCACCAGGGAAGGTCCATTATTCTCATTTTTAAATAGTCAGATGCCCTAAAGGCTGTCCTAGTCTGGGGACTTAATCCAGCCTTTCCATTGAATGCCTTCATCTGTCTATAACATGTTTTCCCCCAAAAATATCAGGCCATGACCATTTTCCCCATAGTTTCCTCGATTTGGCTCAAAGCCATCTCTAGTCATTTCATGGAGCAAAGAGTTCTCTGAAACTGTCACTTTGTAAAGGAGTCTTAGTATCAACTCCTTACCAGAAGACCCAAGGCCTCTATCCCTATGAACTTCAGCTCCTAGGGCCTATATTGATGTCTGATATCCCAGCTCCTCTTCATAGCTGACATCAGAAATTTGTTTTATTCTTTCAGTCTTGGTTAAGTATATTTTTATTAATATTTCTAAATTTAACATTTCTATGTTTTGGAAAGTGGATGCAACTAGCTTAGTTTATCCTGTTGTATAGAATTTTAGAGTTGGGTGAAATATCAGAGATCCTATCTTTACTCCATGAATTGAAATTTTCAATTTATTTATATATCATCAGGTACCAGCTGAGTTTGGCACTTGAAAAAAATGACCTGGATTTCTTATATTCATATGAAATCTCTAACCTAGAGATTCAGTTCTACATGAATCGAGCATCGCCAGTGTACTGGGTTGCTGGAGATAACAAAAGGTATAAATTACACACTCTGACTTTAAAGGGAGCTCATATTTTAAAAACAGGGGTTCCAAATGTGAACAGATAATTGCAAAATGATGTAATAAGTCTATTACTAGAAGTATGAATGGAATGCTTTGATAGACTTGAGGCTCAATGCAGCACACAGAAGGCAGAGAAAACTGGAGACCATGCTCCTGGTGCCAGATTATGAAGAATCTGCAAATGTCCGTGTGCGTGTGGGGGCGTGTGTGTCTATGGAGCTGGTGGTGGTGAGAAGGACACTCCAGGCAGAGGGAAAAGACTGCTGATGCCAAAATAAACTGCTGATAGTGACTGTGTAGGAGTCAATAATCTATTAAAAAGGACCTCTACAAGTCAAGGGTTATATAGGGTTTAATTCAACAAATAGCTGTGAGGTCAACTTTGTTGAAACCATCTGCCATCGAATAAAACACCCTAGATGTGGCAGGGATTGTATGCTTGCTTATTTTACTGTTGAGAATATTAAATATTATTCATAATTTGAATGTTTTAAAAAAACTTATAAGTTTTTCAAAATAAGCCTAAATAAGCCTAAATACCATTTTAAGAAAGAACAAAGGCAAAGTTGTAATGGAGGTTGGGTACTATGTGTTCTCACACAGCCACCCTCACAACTCAGGTCTTCACCCTCTCTCACTACCTACCACCCTATTCAGTTCAAATCTCTGCTCCTCATCTTTTTCTGCTTTTTCAGGAAGGCAAAGTTAAGACTCAGAAGCACTTCTTCCAAACACTCATCAGTGCTACACTGATTATGAAGTCAAATAAGTCATCAAAGACTGAAGGAATGGATAGGATGACTTATTTTCCTAACCAGGCTAGATGATAGTAAATGATGTTAGAGGAATCATGGTAAAATTTTCTTTTCTCATTAATTCTCACATTTTTCTTTGTATATTCTGTGGAGATCACTGAATAATACAACCATTGAGTATGTCAGTGTCTTGCAAGTAGTGGTATTTTATTTGGTGAATGACTGAATATAATTTAATTGAACAACAAAAAAAAAACAACACAGCTGCTGGGACAACTTGACATCTACGTGCAAGAATGAAGTTGGCTACCTATCTCACTCCATACATAAAAATCAAATTAAAGATCTTGGGAGGGGGTCAATGGGAATGCCTGCTCATAGGTAAAGGATTTCTTCTTTGGGTTTTGAAAATGTCCTGAAATTATCAGTGATTATTGCACAGGTTTGTGAATCTACTAAAAAACCATGATTTATACATTCTAAAAGGGTGAATTTTAAGGTATATAAATAATATCTGAATAAAAAATATAGATGACAAAAAACCCCAAAACAAACTGCAGTGATAAAACCATAGTCCAGAAAGTTGGACTGAGGTTCTTATTGAAATATTCTACTTACATAGTCCTAATACTGAAAAGAGGAATACAAGTTAAAGATAAAAGAACATGTTTTAGTTAAAATAATATTGAAAATAGTCAAAAAGACATACTGTATTTTAATAATTCTAAGATGCATATTTTTTCACATTTCTGAAATGGAAATGAATCCTATAATTGATAGGGTGTCAAAGTTTATTTGGCTGCATTTTTCTTTCTTCATGGTGCATAAAATTGTGATATATCTCAGATTCAATGAAATGCTTGATTTTTAGAATTATGTGGCAGAGCCTGCCAGCTGTCCTTCAATGTGTTCTTCTCTTCCTAGACAGTAATAAAAATTTTAACTGGGTAAATGACTGCCCAGTCAAAACTGTATTTCAAGTTTTCTTGATAGCTAATTGTGGCCACACGCCTAAGTTCTGGCTAATAGTATGCATGCAGAAGTAACATGTGCAACTTCTTGTTTGTGCCCTTAAAGAGAAGGAACATGCCTTCCCTTCTCTTCTTCCTCCCTATTTTTACGTTCTCTTCTATTTCCCCCTCCCTCCTCTGAGATTCCCTTCCTTCCAAACTGCAGATGTGATGCTGGGAATTGAACAGCCACCTTGATCTATGAGATAGAAACCCAGTGTTGAGGGTGGTAGAGCAACAAAAAAAGACACCTGAATTCCTAATCACTATGAATCCAATACACTAGATATTTAGTGTCAGCTACAGAAGCTGAACAATATTCTATATAATATGAATAGTTTCTGACTTTTATTTTTCTAGAACTGTTATTACTTTCTCCAATGGGATAAATAATGCTCCCTCTAAACACACATACACACATGTCTGGGCCAAAAATGAGTTACCAAATGTAATATGTTCTTACAAGGAATGTTTTGTGAATAGCTTTTCACTTTTCTTTATCATGGAAGAATGGTGTCGGCCCACATTCAGTCTATATTTCTAAAGCATACCTCTGTTAGGACTGTCTGTTCAGTGCTGTGGAAGACAGCCTTTTCAGTGCAACAAGATTTCTTGGTAATGCTAAACCTACCTCGTCAGTTGAATTCTTCTGGCTTTGTGTTGATGTGGTAAAAATACATGATCGGATTTCACCATTAAGAAAATTCTTTCAGCAATACATGTACAGTCAAGTTTGTTGCCTGGAAGCTGAACATTTGGGTCATGCGTTTTAAAAAATAAATGTCTCATGACAAAACTTTATGAAGACGTAACAATCTGGAAGTCTAGTTCTGTCAGAGTGGCAAGGTTGTGGACAGTTGTGTTGCTGGGGGTGAGGCTACTCTGTCCTTTTATCAGCCATGCTCTTGTTCTTCATATTTGAGGAGATGGAATGGTGAGGAGGCCTGTGGGCTTGATTTTATTAATGCCACCATCTAGAATACAGATTCTTGGATATTTCATCTTCACAAGATGAGCTGCAAACTGGAAAAAAACCCAAAAAGGACAGATTTATAAAGGATACACAAAATTGATATCTGTCTAATCTCATTTTTTTTCTCAATCTATAACAGATAAAACGATAGTGATATCACTGCTGTCACTGTTCTATCAACGAATCATTAATTTAGTTTTTAATATAAATTAAATCCCTCTTTTCAAACATATTCATGCTATGGGTATAAATGTGTCTCTTTAGTTCTCTTTTAAACTTGTTTGAATAGGCATGGTAAACAGTTCTAACAATATAAAAGGGTAAGCAGTGAGACCTAAACTCCTCTTACATTTCTCTTAATCCCCCACCCCCAGAAATCATTAACATTCCTATTTTTCCTTACAGTGACTGCCAAAACACTCTCAAATCTATATTTTGAACAGTTTTTATAGTATTTTCAACATATTAGTTATTGCAATTATGTGTACAATATCCCAGAGAGGGCCAATGTTGTTGTTTAATTGCTAAGTCATGCCTGACTCTTCTTTGACCCTATGGACTGTAGCCCTCCAGGCTCCTCTGTCCATGGGATTTCCCAGGCAAGAGTACTGGAGTGGGTTGCCATTCCTTTCTCCAGGGATTGTCCCTGGACATGGGATAGAACCCATGTCTCCTTCACTGGCAGGTGGATTCTTTACTGCTGAGCTACCAGGGAAGGGAGGGTCCATAAACTGGTTCTAACATGTTTTTGGAGCAACTGCAATGAACAGTTTGAGACTATAAACTTGGATAAATAGGAAGGACTGCTCCAAGAACTCTTCTAGATGCCTAGCAAAGCAGGGCTTTGAAAAATTATCAAGACATACACACATCTCCCTGGCTTGCCCATGTCTACGTATCCAGGGTCATTGATTATCTTTCTCTACTCCTTGTACTTCAGTTGTAGACTGTAATCAGTCCCCTGATAGGGATCACTTTAGGACTCAGAGTCTTTTTTGTTGTACACTGTCTGTTGGAGACAGGCTCCAGCTCCCACCAACTCCTGGGTTTTGTTTCTCCTCAAAACAACCCCCACTCCCACCTGCCTAATTTCTACTTATTTCCCTACTCAGGCAATTCCTTGTCTAGGAGCCAAGTTTGTATTAGGAGACCCTCTTCTCAACCCCCAGGTATTTTGTGCAAATCTTTATCTTTGGCTTATATCAATGTAAATTGCCTATTTAAGGGTTTGCTTCTCTAGCAAACTGTAAACTCCTCTTGGACGGTGACAGTGTTGTTTATGTTTATTTATTTTTTGGCCTCACTGTATGGCATGTGGAATCTTAGTTCCCTGACCAGGGATCGAACCTGTGCCCCCTGCAGTGGAAGTGCAGAGTCTTAACAACTGGACTGCCTGGGAAGTTCCCCGTATCTTTTTATCTCTAATGCCCTGGACATGGTAGGGACTCAATATATGCCTATTAATCTGAACTAAACTATGATACAGGACAAATAACTGAGGGCAAAAGAGTGAAGTAGAGAAGGTTTTCTTGGGCTCTCTGGCACTCTCTCTCTATATGTGGGGTCTTGTTCCTCCTTCTTGGGTGCTTGTGTCCTCAGGGTCTTCTCAATTACTTTATCATAAACTGATCTCAGATCCTTCAAAAAAAATGACTAATACTTGCTCACAATGCTATTGTCTCTTGGGAGTATTTGAAGCTTATCTGAAGCTTAATATTGGTGGAATCTCAAGCCAGCAGTCTTGACTTTATGGTTCAAGAGAATCAGCTGAGTGGCTTGGTCAGGGTAACTTCAAGGCTTCATACAGAGATTCTGCTAATAAGAAATAGATCTGGGGCTCAGAAATGTGTTTGTTTGTTTGTTTTTAAACAAACACCATTAGATTATTCTAAAGCAGGTCTGTGCACAATATTTTCAAAAATACTATCTTAAGCTCAAAGGATAAAGGTATTGGTAAGTAGGTAAAGCAGATGTTGCTGGATTTGGATCTTAGCAATGTTCAGAACAACTCACAGAAATGGACCTCAGTATTGCCGACCCCACTTATCTTCCCCATTTCTGTAGAGCCTTGAGAGAGTCAAAGGCCATGTACCTTTCAAACCCCAAACCCTGCCAGGGCCACTGAGGGTCTCCTTAATAGTAGTTAATGTTGAAGAGAAACAGTGCCCCTTGATCCAAAAGGTATCACGTGAGCTAGAGTGCAAAGGGAGCTGATCTTCATCCTGTTCTTCCTGCTTATTTCTCCTTGAATCCCAGTCCTTCAGAACAGAGGCACCAGATTCATCTGCCCTGAGTCGTTGCAGGCAGCAAGCCCCTGGTACTATATCATTACTGAAACACCTTGGCTTCATTCTCCCACATGCAGTGATACAACTACCATTTAGGTTGAAATTCTAAAATAAACATACCATTACTCAAAAGGTCTTGTGGATAAGCAGTCTTAGTGTTCAGTACTTTCAAAACACTGCAGAAGTCAGAAAATGAGTAAGACAGGACTTATTGTACATTTAACTAATCTCTCTGAAACTCTGCTGTAGAGCTGGAAAGCTCCCACTGTTATTTTAAGGAGGGACATAACAAGTAGGTTACTATTGAGCTGGAAAATGGTAAAGGAGAAGCAAGCAGAACTGAGCATTTTATAACAATCAGACTGCTGCAATGTGGGAGGTCTAAGAAGAAAAGCAGAAATGGAGCACAAGGAGATGGCACATGTTTAGGTGCCTTGAAAAGAGGCAAGCCTGTGCTTAAGAAAAAGAGCAAGTGTTGAGTTTTCAGGTTAAGATTATGAGTTCTGCTCCCCTAATCCTCTGCTTGTTGCTCCAATGATCCATATAACATACTAGCCTCTGACACTGAAGCCATGACAGCATCTTTCCACTTCTGTGATAGAAACAGCTCTTCACCTATTCATTCATTCCTTCATTTATGTATCAATCAAACGTTTCAATGAACACCCACGAAGTACCATGCACTGTTGCAGTTTTTGCAGCCCTTACTGTGGAGGAGACAGTAACAATATTAAGCAGTATTACTATTACACAAGCAGAAGTTCAAGGTACTTCTGTATTTAACAGAGGTTTGGAGGGGGAGCTGCTGCCCTCTCCCTCCTCCTCTTTCATTAGTGATGCCTGGAGGGAATGAGAACCCAGGTGTGACGGCCAGAGGCGTTATACCAATCTTTGAGGCTATAGCTGGACAGGTTAGGGAGGAAAGAAAAGGCTATGAATTCACAGTGTGAAAACAGCCACGTCACTTATGGAGAAGACACATGGCAGAACAGAGGGGAACCAGGCATACAGAGCTCAGGTTTCCTCCATCTTCTGCTCTCTGTCCGGCACCGGCTTTGGTGTGAAGGGCCTGGTGTAGACTGCAACTGAAACTCTGGGAGAGGCCTGACTTCAGGCAGAAATCACAAACCTAGACTTACTGAACAATATCCTAGGTGGAAGTGGCAATATATCATATTGGACCAGTGCTATGACGCCATCGGAATCATGTAGGTGCTTTTAGTAAACAGTGATACCCAGGCCCAGCCTATATCAGTAAGAAGTAGAGTTTCTCGGGATGAAGCTCCAGTGTCCTTTTTGTTTTATTTACCTAGAATCAAATGTGATTTTATTGTGTAACCAGATTGATGACAGCTTTATTAGATAACAAGATTCACTTGCTGTTCATGTTTGTTTGGGACCTCAAATGGTAATTCTTGTAAGTGTAGTCCAGTGTGGGGAGCAAGTCACTTTGCACTAAAAGAGGCCGTCATGTTGCGGGGCTGGAATTTGCAAGACCACGTCTTGTGTGGAGACAATGGGGTTCCTCAAACTGCACAATCAGTGTAGATCTTGGAAAAGACCCTGAGACTGGGCAAGACTGACAGCAGGAGAAGAGGGCGACAGACGATGAGGTAATTGGATGGCATCACCAACTCAAGGGACATGGGTTTGAGCAAACTCCAGGAGATAGTGAAGGACAGGGAAGCCTGGCGTGCTGCAGTCCATGAAGTCACAAAGAGTCGGAGATAACTTAGTGACTGAACAAGAAGAAGAAGAGGACAACATCATACGTGGAGCTGGCAGAATGTAGTATTTTCTGGGATAGAATTTTGGGAATTACGACAGCAGCGGCAGCTGCACTTCTTGTGGGATGTACTCCCATGTGGAGAGGGCAAAGCTCTTGCATTTTTATCATTCCTCTGGTTAGTGGGATCTGGCAGTGGTATTTATTTCTAGGGTAGGCACACTTCAAATCAGCCCTATCTGAAAATGGCAGGCTCTGGTAGGTGCCACTCATCTTGTTTTCTCTCTTTATCTTGCATCTTAGCTTGCAGTAAGAGGCTGGCATGTTTGTCCAAGTAAATCAGATTCTACTGTAGGAGGAGAGTGACTGGAGAAGAGGGATTTTTGATCTGCCACAGAGTAGTACAGGTTAACCAAGGCCAAGAAATCACAGCTGAGAACAGGTAAACGGTGTGAGGGGACTAGAACAGGATCATGTTATTTCTCACTGAGTATCCTAGGAAACTGCAGTAGAACGCATAGTAGCAGCAGGAATTTAAGAAAATGGCTTCTACAAGATTCCGCAAAGAGTGCACTGCAGATAATTAAGTTCCTTGATGTGAAAGTCTGGCCTTGTGAGCTTTAAGTTCATGGCAGGGACTTGATAATGCTCATGAATTGACCAACTCCCTGGTGAAAGTCAAACTGAGAAATACAATATGAACAAAATACAGGTGATTTCTCCATCTAGAGAACAGAGTAGCCTTGGGTCAAATATAACTCAAGTATTGTCCTGATCTCTGAGATTTCTGGGGTCATTAGTAAATGTCCTGATCCTTTTAATTGTACAACTCAGTGATCCCAGTTAGAAACATAAGAGTTCTGACAAGCATTAGTAGGAAAGAGGCAGAAATACTGTATGATTTCACTTACACGTGGAATTAAAAACAGTCAAGCTCATAGAAGCAGAGGAAGAATGGTGGTTGCCAGGAGTGAGGGGATCAATGGGAGGAGATAGGCAGATGCTGGTCAAAGGGTACAAAGTTTCAGTTGTGCAAGATGAACAAATTCTGGAGATCTAGTGTACATCATAGTGACTACAGTTACTATATACAGCAAGTATAACAGTACTGCATGGTATACTTGAAATCTGCTAAGAAAGAAAATGGTAACTATGTGAAGTGATGGATAAGTTACTTAGCTTGATTTTGGTGATCATTTAATAATGTATATATATCAAAACATCAAGTTGTACATGTTTAATATATACAATTCTTCTGTGTCAATTATACCTTATTAACACTGAACCAAAAAAGAGGGCTATATAAGGTGTGAAACCAGTTTCCATGGTATTAACATCTAATAACAATTAGGCAGTGGCTACTCTATTTCACTCACAGAAGCAAAATCAGCAGGAGGGCAAAACCAAGAAGGTGAACACAAGGTCAGTAATCATCTTACACCCTTACCAAAGGTGGCTGTGACAGGTAAGGAGCGGGACAGGAAATTCCAGGGTATTAGTCTAGCATGTTATATAATGCTGCTGCTGCTAAGTCACTTCAGTCGTGTCCGACTCTGTGTGACCCCATAGACAGCAGCCCACCAGGCTCCGTCGTCCCTGGGATTCTCCAGGCAGGAACACTGGGGTGGGTTGCCATTGCCTTCTCCAATGCATGAAAGTGAAAAGTGAAAGTGAAGTCGCTCAGTTGTGTCTGACTCCTAGCGACCCCATGGACTGCAGCCCACCAGGCTCCTCCGTCCATGGGATTTTCCAGGCAAGAGTACTGGAGTGGGGTACCATTGCCTTCTCTGGTTATATATTGAAATATGGTTAATTATGGTATAAGAAAAAAATGAGAATTTACAAAAACAAATATTATATGGTCTAAGCTTTCTGGTCCATTTTTTTTTTTTTTGAGATAACTATCGTAACGGTGCTTGGGATATTCAGAATCCATGCTATGGTATACATTAGTCTTCTATTCTTGGAACTCATCTTTGGGGATTAAGAAATGTGACAGTATAAAAATTTCATCTTAAAAAATATTTTTAATTGCTTTATTTTATGTAAGAGGACATATAAATAATTGCAGCACACTAACTCAATGTGTTTTCTCATTTTACTTTTTCTGTTGTCAATATTTTCTGTCTCCATTTCATTTCTCCCCATTCTCTTTCTCTTTACCTTTTCATTAAGAAAAATATATAAAAGTATGAAAACAGACATACATGAGTATAATCAGCCTGGAGGTAACAAACACCCAGCTTGAACAATTATAACTTGTAGACAATTTATTTCATTTATTCCCCCTACTCAAGCTCTCAACCACAATATCATCTTGATATAAATCCCATATATCATTTAGCACATAAATATGTATCTCTGAAATAAAATGACTTGAAAAATATAACCATAGGACTTCTATCATACTCAATATATTAACAATAATCCCTAATATAATTATTCAGTAAGTGTTCAAATTTCTAATTACTTTATATATGTTACCTACTCATCCATCTCTCCCAATATACTGTATGCTCCATAAAAGTAAGGACTTTGTCCCAGAACAGTGTCTAGTCCATAGCATTTTCTCTAATATCAGTTGAGTAACAGATCCATTTATTCAACAAATTTTTTCTGAATACCTACTATGTGTCAGGTATTATGCTAAGTACTGGTTAAGCTGTCTTACTGCCAATGGAGGAGATAGAAAGGACTTCTGGGCAGACAGCAAGGAAATTGGTTCTGGTAAGAGTTAAATGCTATTTTTTTTTATCCTTTACTAATAGGGTATTCTTTCAAATTTTGCATAAGATGAAAGAGGTAAGGTGATTTTAAAAAATGTCTTTAAAAGTTATCAATATAAAAACATTTATACAAAAAAGTAATTATGATGAAGTTTATATAGAAATAATAAACTTGGTGGTAATTTTTATGTAGAATCCAAAGAGTAGTCAGATGAGAGACAATGTCTTCTGTTATTTCCACAGTTAAGGAACCAAAGCAGATGAATGAATATGAAGATGATACACTGAAAGTTTCATTTCTACTCTTGGCCTCCATTCTTAGTCCCTTTTTTCTCAGTGGGTTTGGTAATTTTTAATGGTATGTGGGCCAAAAGATATGTTAATATTTTCACGTACAATTATAAATTTCTCTTCTTTGTCTCTTTTGTTCTACTGTCATATGTGATTCTAACAAAATCCCAGAGGAATAAAGGAAAGGAAAATAATTTTAATGTTTTAAAGTATACATTTTGAATAGAAATGACAATAAAAATAAATATTTCCCAAAGTCACAAGATGCGACAGCACAACAAAAATCAAAGCAACTTCTGCTCCATTGGTGGCTTTGTTTACAGATCAATATCAGATTTTTTTTTTTTCTCTCACACGTCCAAATGATATTTTCCTTCCCTTCCTTTTCCATTGTCCTTTGACTTTTGTTTCCCTTGTTGATCTTATGGATCACAGCCTGGTCTAACTCAATGAAACTATGAGCCACCCAAGACAGATGGGTCATGGTGGAGAGGTCTGACAAAATGCGGCCCATCGGAGAAGAGAATGGCAAACCACTTCAGCATTCTTACCTTGAGAACACCATGAATGGTATGAAGAGGCAAAAAGATAGGACACTGAAAGGTGAACTCCCCAGGTAGGTAGGTGCCTGATACGCTACTGGAGAAGAGTGGAGAAATAGCTCCAGAAGAAATGAAGAGGCTGAGCCAAAGCAGAAACAACGCCCAGTGGAGGATGTGTCTTCTGGTGAAAGTAAAGTCCAATGTTTGTAAAGAACAATATTACACAGGAACCTGGAATGTTAGGTCCATGAATCAAGGTAAATTAGAAGTGGTCAAACAGGAGATAGCAAGAGTGAACAATGACATTTTAGGAATCAGTGAACTAAAATGGACTAGAATTGGCAAATTTAATTCAGAAAACCATTATATCTACTACTGTAGGCAAGAATCCCTTAGAGGAAATGGAGTAGCCCTCATAGTCAACAGAAGAGTCAGAAATGCAGTACTTGGGTGCAATCTAAAAATGACAGAATGATCTCTGTTCATTTCAAAGGCAAACCATTCAATATCACAGTAATCCAAGGCTATGCCCCAACCACCAATGCTGAAGAAGCTGAAGTTGAACAATTCTATGAAGACCTACAAAACCTTTTAGAACAAACACCCAAAAAAGATGTCCTTTTTATCATAGGGGACTGGAATGCAAAAGTATGAAGTCAAGAGATACATGGAGTAACAGGCAAATTTGGCCTTGGAGTACAAAATGAAGCAGGGCAAAGTTAAACAGTTTTGTCAAGAGAACACACTGGTCATAGAAAACACCCTGTTCCAACAACACAAGAGATGACTCTACACATGGACATCACCAGATGGTCAATACTGAGATCAGACAGATTGTATTCTTTGCAGCTGAAGATGGAGAAGCTCTATACAGTCAACAAAAACAAGACTGGGAGCTGACTGTGGCTCAGATGATGAAATCCTTATTGCCAAATTCAGACTTAAATTGAAGAAAGTAGGGAAAACCACTAGACCATTCAAATATGACCTAAATCAAATCCCTTACAATTTACAGTGGAAGTGACAAATAGATTCAAGGGATTAGATCTGACAGAGTGCCTGAAGAACTATGGACAGAGGTTTGTCACATTGTATAGGAGGTGGTGATCAAACCATCCCCAAGAAAAGGAAATGCAAAAAAGGCAGAATGGTTATCTGGGGAGGCCTTACAAATAGTCGAGAAAAGAAGAGAAGCGAAAGGAAAAGGAAAAGGAAAAATTTAACCATCTGAATTCAGAGTTCCAAAGAATAGCAAGGAGAGATAAGAAAGCCTTCCTTAGTGATCAATGCAAAGAAATAGAGGAAAACAATAGAATGGGAAAGATTAGAGATCTCTTCAAGAAAATTAGATACCAAGAGAACATTTCATGTTAAGATGGAACAATAAAGGACAAAAATGATATGGACCTAACAGAAGTAGAAGATATTAAGAAGAGGTGGCAAGAATACACAAAATATTTATACAGAAAAGATTTTAATGACCCAGATAACCATGATGGTATGATCACTCACCTAGAGTCAGACATCCTGGAATTCGAAGTCAAGTGGGCCTTAGGGAGCATTACTATGAACAAACCTAGTGGAGGTGATGGAATTCCAGTTGAGCTATTTCAAATCCTGAAAGATGATGCTGTGAAAGTGCTGCACTCAATATGCCATAAAATTTGGAAAACACAGCAGTGGCCACAGGACTGGAAAAGGTCAGTTTTCATTCCAATCCCAAAGAAAGGTGAAGCCAAAGAATGCTCAAACTACCACTCAACTGCACTCATCTTCCATGCTAGGAAAGTAATGTTCAAAATTCTCCAAGCCAGGCTTCAACACTACGTGAATTGTGAACTTCCAAATGTACAAGCTGGATTTAGAAAAGGCAGAGGAACCAGAGATCAAATTGCCAATATCCTTTGGATCATAAAAGAAGCAAGAGAGTTCAAGAAAATATCTACTTCTGATTTATTGACTATGTCAAAGCCTTCGATTGTGTGGATCACAACAAACTGGAAAATTCTTCAAGAGATGGGACTATCAGACCTGCTTACCTGCCTCTTGAGAAATGTGTATGCAGGTCAAGAAGCAACAGTCAGAACTGGGCATGGAACAATGGACTAGTTCAAAATTGAGAAAGGAGTACGTCAAGGCTGTATATTGTCACCCTGCTTATTTAACTTATATGCAGAGTACATCATGTGAAATGCAGGGCTGGATGAAGCAGAAGCTGGAATCAAGATTGCCAGAAGCATCAGTAACCTCAGATATGCAGATGACACCACCCTTACCACATAAAGCAAAGAGAAACTAAAGTCCTCTTGATGAAAGTGAAAGAGGTGAGTGAAAAAGCTGGCTTAAAAGTCAACATTCAAAAAATGGAAGATCATGGCAAATAGATGTGGAAACAATGGAAAACAGTGACAGATTTTTATTTTCTTGGGGTCCAAGATCATGAAATTAAAAGATGTTTGCTCCTTGGAAGAAAAGCTATGGCCAACCTAGACAGCATATTTAAAAGCAGAGATATTACTTTGCCAACAAAGGTTCATCTAGTCAAGGCTATGGTTTTTCCAGTAGTCATGTATGGATGTGAGAGTTGGACAGTGAAGAAAGCTGAGTGCTGAAGAATTGATGCTTTTGAACTGTGGTGTTGGAGAAGACTCTTGAGAGTCCCTTGGACTGCAAGGAGAGCAAAACAGCCAATCCTAAAAGAAATTAATCCTGAATATATACATTGGAAAGATTGATGCTGAAACTGAAGCTCCAATACTTTGGCTATGTGATGTGAAGACCTGATTCATTTGAAAAGACCCTGATGCTGGGAGAGACTGAAGGCAGGGGGAGAAGGGGATGACAGAGGATGAGATGATTGGATGGCATCACCGACTCAATGGATATGAGTGTGAATAAGCTCTGGGAGATGGTGAAGGGAAGCCTGGTGTGGTGCAGTCCATGGGGTCCCAAAGAGTCTAACTCTGAACGACTAAACAACAACAATAAATCCAATCACTTACACTGAAGCAATTTTTTCTTATATATAAGATATTAATATTTTGTAATGGAGACAATGGATTTTTACAGTTTCTTGAAACAAACACAAGTTATATCTTTTAATGGTCTTTTGACAATCTCCTTTCAGGCTATCAGCTGGACTTTGTCTCCTCTCCTAAAACAATACATTTATAATAGGTGGTGAAGTGGTAATGGATCTGCCTGCAATGCAGGGGAATGTGGGTTTGATTCTAGGGTTAGGAAGATCCCCTGGAGAAGGAAATGGCAACTCTTGCCTGGGAAATTCCATGGATAGAGGAGCCTGGCAGGCTACGACCCACAGCGTTGCAAACAGTTGGACACTACTGAGTGAGTGAGCACACACAAAGAAAAGCCCTACATCTTTTTGTTTCGTATTGAAGAATACTAATTGTTTATAACTGGGAGGATTCTATACATACCCATATAGTTTTCACTCTCCTTTGAATTCCAATCTGAACTTCTAAATACTTGACTGACATTTTTTATAATAGTGTCCCATGAGCACTTCAGACTCAGTATATTCCAACATCATTATGTTCCCCCCAAACCTACTTTATTTTCTCTTCCTTATCTGTTAAAGGTATTGGCAACCTCCCCAAACCCAAACCTGCAAACTTTAAGGTGATGTTTTACTTAAAAAAAAATCCAAACTTCCTTTGGCTCCATATTCAATTAGGCACAAATCTGTGTTAGTTCTGTGATGTATCTTGGATCCATTCCCCTATTTTCCATTCCTCAGCTCATACTTCATTTTAGACCCCAATTACTCTTGAATTAGTCCCTTAGTGGTTCTTGCATTTTTAGTTCTTCCCGTTCCATTTTACCTAGTACCCTGCTACCTACATGGTAACTTTATGGAGGACCCTTAGGAAATCCCCAGTAACTGCTGTGTAGAGATATGTTCCTTTGTAGGGCTACTGCCCTTCAGCCAGATCTGCGGATTTCTTATAAGGAATAGCTTGCTTATTTATAGTCAGTAAGGGCAATCTGTAGTACCTAAAAGTTCATATTCAAAGTTTCGTTTTGATAATATTAAGGCTAAAGTTTCTTTGAATTTTGAGAATGACAAAAGAAATTCATTTTCTTTAGATTAAAGGTTAATGAGAAGGTTGTCCTTTAGTATCTTAAATAAGGTAAAAGAAGATAGTGACAGGATGTTACCAGATGCCTTGAGTCACATAATAATAGGAGGGAGGCCATTTCCTGAAATCTCTTGAAAGTTGCAGAGCTTTGGCTGTCAGTCTCAGACAGACTCCTCTGTTGTCTTTTCTCAACAGCCGTTTGAGCTTTGCTAACACTGGGGGCTTAGAAACTATTTAGACAGTGGGAGACTGTAGGCTTAAGACAGAAGGTCAACTAAAGGTAGAATCTGGATAGAATCTGGCACTGAAATAGATTGGGAATATAGGAAGAGTGAAATTCTTTAACTGGTTTCTAGTACTTAGTGTTTTAAAATTTCAATTTCATTGGGAACATGGGCAAAAGTGAAGGGAGACACTTAAAAATAACTTTCCAAATGATTTTCTAAACTACAGCTGAGAATGTTACTTTCCTTCTTTAAGATCTTTAATAGCTCCCCACTGCTAAAATGTAAACTCCCTAGCATAGCATTTAAGGCCTTCTATAACCAAATACCCCACCTATCTTTCCAGCCTTATCTGTAGTTAAAATGCTCTTCAGAGAAGCCCTGTGCTTTCTAATCAGCCTGGGTTATTTCCTTTGCCTGGAATGTTCCCTCCTGACTACGCCCTCCTCTCAACACTTTTCCTTACTGAAATCCTACTGATAATTCAAGATCTAGGTCTATTATCACCTTCCCATGAAACTTTAGGAATTCTTCACTTAACTTGAAGAAATTCCTTCCTTCTCATTAACTTTCTAGAACTTTAACTATAAATCTCACAGCACATGCCATATTCCATTTTTGAGTTTTAATCAGTTGTATATGTGTCTTATCTTTTTAATTAGATTTTTTCACTTCATACATGTCTTATCTTAATTAGATTGCAAGTTTTATACGGCCAAAGACTGCCTTATTTCTGCTTCCTCATAATAGTTTCCATCATGTAGACACTCAATGTTTGTTGTCTTAAAATAAATTTGTAGTTGATATTAGAATCTTTTCTACTGTCTTTCTTTACAAATTTCTATTAGTGCACCATATACTGCAAACTATTATTTTTAAGATGTTCATTCTTAACTTAGTCATTAATTTAACCATCAAATATTTATTGAGTGCTTGCTATCTGAAAGGTATTATGGTAGGGGCTGGGGGATGACAATGAATACAGTGTAAACCCTGTCCTCAGTGAGCTTGGAGTTTAGTAGGAGATGCAGGTAAGTGGGCAGGTGACTATAATGCCATTTGATAAATGCTGCTGTTGCTGCTGCTAAGTTGCTTCAGTCCGACTCCGTGCGACCCCATAGATGGCAGCCCACCAGGCTCCGCCGTCCCTGGGATTCTCCAGGCAGGAACACTGGAGTGGGTTGCCATTTCCTGCCCCAATGCAGGAAAGTGAAAAGTGAAAGTGAAGTCACTCAGTAGTGTCTGACTCTTAGCGACCCCACGGACTGCAGCCTACCAGGCTCCTCAGTCCATGGGACTGTCCAGGCAAGAGTACTGGAGTGGGGTGCCATTGCCTTCTCTGGATAAATGCTACACAGGACCATTATTTAAGATTGTACAAATGTGCCTGACTTGAGAGAACATGGAAAAGAGGTAAGTGAAGCATGAAATATAGCCCCATCCTCTCCGATCCAAGTTTTGTGGCTTTACATGGTGCTGTGTTCCTAAATGAACACATTTATCTAATGCACACAGAAATTCTGTATATGAGAGTGGTCTCAATGCCACTATAATAAGTAAAATATTTTCTATGAGCACTTGGAAAGGCTACTTAGTTCCAGACTTGAGGAATTAAGAATGAATTCCACGAAGAAATGCTATATGAACAGCTTTTCAAGACAAAAGGGTGAACAGAAATAAGAATGCTTCAAATAGAGAGAAGTACAAAGAGACAGTTAGTTTATAAGGAACTATGAGTTGTTTAATTATGGCTGGAATCTAAGAGCAGTGAGAGTGAGCTTGGAAAACAGAATCCAGTTCAAGAAAGGCCTTATAAACTATGATTAGAGTTTGAATCCTGATGGCAATGGGAAGTCATACAGGCATTCTGACAATGATCAGATACCATTTCACAAATCTCATTGGTTGTAAGGTGGAACTGGGGGAAGAAGGTTGCTTGCAGGTAAGGACAGTGGGAAACTGTAATAGGTTAGGCATGAGATATTGATCTCAGTGAAGACAGTCTGGAAATGAATATGAGAGAATTTCAGACGTACTTAACAGGATGATAAGACAAATAGACAAATAGTAATTTTCCATAAAGTTTATTCCACTAGTAAAGAAGGATAGAAAATTCACTATTTCAATCAAATAGGTTGGGTGGTATGGAGGAAGGTGTAGGAACTTTGTAGCTGGACAGCACGGAGTTTGAATCAGGGTTCTATTAGTACCACTGGTTAGCTGTGGGATAAGTCACTTAAGCCTTTTTGGCCTTAGTTTCTTCACCTGTTAAATCTGTAATAATAATATATTTACTAGTACACTTAAAGTGTTGTTGAGAGATTTAAATTCGATATTATATGTGTAAGTGCTTGGTTCATACTAATAGTTTCTATAAAGCTAGTTTCCTCCTTTTCTCCTCTTTCTTTTCCCCAAATGATCCTTTAATAGGAAAGCCATTTACAGCATCCTGAAATTGTACAGATTCAAACTTAAAAAAGCAGAGTTCTTCCCATATGGAACGTAATGTAGGGCTTCACAGTATAAATGGTGAACTGTTTATGTTGGGGCAGTAATTTCTACTAGTGACTCTTACAGTTTACTGGGTCACATATAGTTCTGGCAATCAGAAGAAAGCTTATGAACCTAGTTTCTGAAAAAATATATTATACAGCACATATGTATATAACACTTTGCACAAAATTTTAATTAATTCAAAGAATTTCTAAAACTCATGAATTCTAGGTTAAAATTTTTCCTTTACATTAATTCATTTAATTAAAAATTTTATGATGGTTAATAGTGACCTAGTATTTATGCATAAGGCAAATTGGGATCTTTCTATAGATTTACAGATTGGTCTTTAAAAACAGCTTATACTTTCAAACAAGTTCTCTTAAGAATGGCTATATGGCAGTTTTCTGAAAAGCTGACATTAAAGAAATAGGAGAAAACATTTTGGATATGACATAAAGGTTTGTTTCTATGACACAAAAGCATACTGGCTTGTATTAGAGGATAAGCCTCTTTTGATAAAATTCCATCATCTAATACCATCAATGTATCAGGAGCTCTAATGAGTTTTGTGGCACATTTTCCTATGATCTGCAATACTGGGGACCAGAATTTCAGCAATAATCATTTATTCACTTCTGTTTACACTAGACAACTGAGAACAGTAAACCCATACTGTGTCCAAGGTACTAGTCATATTACATACAGTATACCATGCTCTGAAAAGGATGTACACAATAAAAACTTAGATTCAGAAGCAAGAGCTGTGGTGGATCACGGCCAAACCCCAAACTTTGTAGGTCAAGAGGGAGGGTGAGTATGGTTAGTTTCTCATTCAGCCACAAACATTCCTGTGGTAAGGAATAATTAATTAAATGGCAGGCTATGGAGAGCAGGTTTAGGTATACAGAATAACACATATTTAGACAAAATAACTTTTTCCAATGACAGGTCATGAATATAGTGCCAGAGATCACAAGATTCAGATAATGACTTGGCAGTTTCTTTTTCTGGAAATTGGAAATGAGCTCCCTCTGTTTTTTAAAAAATTGCTTATACACATAATACATTCAATAAACATGTTAAAAAACCAAAGTCTGGGTTAGCTGTTTTAGGGTTCCCGTTACTACAACTCCTACATTGCTTTTCCATTCACACAATTGTTGAAAGGTTATGAGAATAGGGATTCTCAGGACAGGTTTTATTTTAGTTCATGGGCTTTTTAAAGTAAATTATTCTCTATCGCTTAACAAATGTAAAGTTATATAGAAGAGTTTTCACTGTTACTCTTAAGCCTCAATATGATATCTAGTGTCTTCAAGTTGCATTAATATCTAAACTGTTTCCTTATAATCTGATATAAACCCACAGACCAAAAAATTTGCTGACAAAAAGGCAAGGAAAAGGTCAGGAGAAAAGCCAAGTTTAACCATAACCAGTGCTTACAGTTCTAACAAGACCAAGAAAGAATTCCTTACATATTTGTAACTTATAAAGGAGATTCACTTCCTATTGTCAAAATGCCTAAGGTGCAATTATAAAGAGACCTAATGTATTTTTTGACAGAAGATTTCATACAAAGAAAAGGTATTATATCAACTGGACAAACTAGACAGATACAATCAGGAGCTAGAGAAATTTACTATAGGGATAACACACATGCTGAATTGGTTTAAGGAGTTCTCAGAATCTTTTGGTCCCCTTTGAACACACACTTGGAGGAGGACAATCTCAAATGCCTGAGGCCAAAAGCTAAGGGAAGAGCTTGAGCAGAGAGGAAGAAAGGAGACGGAGCTAGAGAAAAACGGAAAAGGCAAGGAATACTAGTGATTGTCTCAGTCTCACAAATCTTGGTTTAGCTTGGTTAAGGGATCCAGGAAGTAATAGGGTGGGACTGGAGGGCAGGGGCCTCCTATTACTGCAATACAAATTAACTTCCAACCCGACAGCAAAAGGTCAAATAACCTTGGCCTCCAGGGGACTATATAAATGAACACAATTGGAGAATCATCTTATTTTTAAAAATAGCTGCAACAGTATGCTTTGCTTATTATAAATCTGCTTTGAAAACAAATGCCATATTTTAAATTTAATCCTTACATGCCAAGGATAGAAAACATCAGCTACACACAATGTTTAGTCATAGAATTGCCACAAAAATCATCTCTTGTCTAGGCTTCTGAATCAAATGCTATTCAGAAGTGTTTATGTTTTGCTCTTTTGTTTTGGTTTTAAAGAAAAGAATAATAACACACATGGTTTATTACTGAAGATAGCTCTCATGTTCTCTGATGAATATTTCTTCTGATGACAAAAGAAAAGCACTGGTTTCATGCCAAGAGGCTATCCAAAGGGTTGTTGACAAGTCAAAGTGAAATGCAAAGATTCCTTCAATTTCTTTCTTAGATAACTTTTTGATGTGATACACTGGCAGTGATGAAATCTTTGTGGTCTTATAACCACTAAATATAATCTAGATAGAGAGTGATTATTGTTAGAGTTTCACGTGTTTCAGTGACTGACACAGTAATATGATGTACTGCTGAAAGGACTCATTGAAAGTAAACACCGACTGGAGTTTCATTTTGCTCTGGTCAATGTTGTTGGCCATTTTCCTGTCTGAGACCTATCACTAGCTCGAGTTGGATCCCACTGCATTATCTTTCCACAAGGGAAAAAAGGAAATCCAGTAACACTTTAAAGCATACTGTTGTGCTAAGTCACCATTCTTGCTAAACGTTATTATGTACTTACGGGGGAGCCCGGTGGGCTGCCATCTCTGGGGTCGCAGAGTCGGACACGACTGAAGCGACTTAGCAGAAGCAGCAGCAGCAGGAAAGAAGTGGATTCACCATGATGTTTTGTCAAGCTATGATGTATAAGACTTTGACCTAGGCTGAGGGTAGGACAGTGTGAGTAATGGTTGCTAAGAGAATGAAAACAAATCATACACTTGCCCATGGATAATATTTGATTAGTGCTTAAAATAAAAAATTCTGTTAAAATTGAGTAATCCACTCTAGGATATAACAATGAACTTTCCTGAGTTCATTTAATCCAGGATATGGGTGGTAGACTATCTCTGCCTCTCCCTATTGATTTGAAAAGCTATTGCCTTAATTCTTTGATTTATATATGCTTGCTCTCTGAGATTAATTCAGCACGTTTCCTTTTATGCCCAGGGAATCTAATTCTAGTTTAACAATTGCAGATGCAGTTTCTCATGTGAGTTTCAAAGACATGATTATTTCTGCAAGAAGACAAGAGTGAGATCTTGCCATGTTTTTCATTTAAATGTGACACAAAACTTGAATTGACTTTACCCTTCTTTTCATACAGGGGTCTTCCTACTCCCATAAACCCTAGCGACAGATGCAGCCTGTTAATGCTTGGGTTGTCAAATGCTTGCTGACTATACAGCAGCAAGGATCAGCACAAAATCTGACCCACCCTTGAACAGTAGTATACATTTCAGAGACTAGAGATTCCACTCACTGGAGACTATCTGAATTTCCTTGATGCTGACATAACTTTGTTCACAAAATATCTGGAAATGCTTGATTCTATCATAGTTCACTGCTTTATTTAACCTGAAGGTTAAGGTGAATTAAAGATTACTGACAAGTGAGATTTAGTAGGATTTAATTCTGGTATGAAGATGCCTCTACATAGAATACTAATTAAGCTAAGATCTTTGTAGTCCTCCTTTTTTGTCCTATTCTGAGGGGGGTGGGAGTGAAGAGTAATGTTTTATCCAGATAAAAAATGTCAGATTCTATTCTAAAAGTTTTTTGATGTATTTAATGTGGGAGCAAGGTCAAAAACAAAAACCTTATGAAGTGGTAATTGTAAAGAAGCTACCTCATAGCAAAAAGGTGCTAATCAGTTGTAATCACAGGAAATAGTTTATGAATATATAGTTAAAATGGAATCATATATCTTCTGATTATAGTTTCTCAGTTACACAAATAAGTGATATTTCTCAGATCTGTTCTGTCTTCTATGTGATTTTAGACAATACATTCAATACATCTGGTCACTGTCGAGTACTTCCTTCATACCTGTATTACAAAAATTACTCTAGTCCTAATTGCTATGTCAAATGAGTGATTTAATACTACCATATTCTAGATAAGTGGTTCATTTATTCTCTCTTGCATTTGTTCAATGACATTTTGCTAGGTGTAAATCCACTATTGAGAGATTTTTCTTTTACTGAACTATACTTGATTTCACTTACTATTTCATTTGATGAATTTTCAGTCTAACTTTATTACTAAGTTTTAACAGAAGATGTAAAACTAGAAAAATTATAATCAGTGCCTACTGTTTTGCAAACAGAAGGTTCCAAAGTCCAAATCATAAACATTTTGTGTTTGACATAAAATCAGAAACATCTGCAAAGATAATTTGTAACCATACTAACTAGAATTGGTACCTCTGCTTTCTTTTCACAGCATTCAACTACGGCTTTCTTAATCTTTTCAAGTTTAAGAACTGTGCCAGTTGCAGTGCATTGATTTCAGCTTAGAAGAAAAGCTGCTACTTGTTTAGAAATAACTGTTTTGGTTTTGATACACATAGAGGGAAAATATTAGACCTGATCAGAACAGCTTTTACGAAAGATCGTCACTATTTGACCAAAAATTGTAGGGCTCATATAAACTGGGGACAGTGGGGGTATCATGAAGATATCAAACTCTAGAACTTAAAGAAAATCAATATAAAAAATTTATAACATAAAATTTTCCATCTTAACCATTTTAGGTGTAAAATTCAGTGATATTAAATATATTCACAAAGTTGTATAACTGTAATAGGGAAGAGTCTATTTTGACTATTCCATGCTAGATCTGTTTCTTTGGCTGCTTTTGTTATTATAATCACACATAATGGCCTGCCTCAGAGAATCCTGCCCCTCTGCCTGACAGTTAAGCTGAAGTGCCTTTGTTCAGAACCCTGTCCACCTGTAGAAGGCAGGAAGGAAGAAATTAACATGTCCCCCTGCCTAAGGCTTGCTATTTTAGGAGATACTTAGAAGATTAAATGGCCTTTTTACTTTGCTTCCTCACCTCCTTCCATTTCTTGTCCATAAAAGAATGTGGCATCCAGACTCCAACAAGATGGTTATTTTGAGACATTAGTCTGCCATCTACTTGGTCAGCTGGCTTTCTGAATAAAGTTGTATTCCTTGCCTCAACACCTCATCTCTTGGATTCACTGGCCTCTCGTGCAGTGAGCAGAGCAAGCTTGGACCCAGTAACATGACCACTGGTCATTGCCATTTTTATTTTTTCAATCATTAATGGGAAACCTTGTACCCATTAAGCAATAAAAAAATCCCATCCTTTCAGCCCTTAGCCACCTAGTAGCACTAATTTACTTTCTGAATCTATGAATTTGCCTATTTTAGATATGTAAGGGGAATCATAGAATATTTGTCTTTTATGTGTTTGTCTTATTTACACTGTTTTGAAGGCTCATGTTAAATAGATGGGGAAACAGTGAGAGACTTTAATTTTGGGGGCAATCACTGCAGATGGTGACTGTAGCCATGAAATTAAAAGAGGTTTGCTCCTTGGAAGAACAGGTATGAGCAACCTAGACAGCATATTAAAAAGCAGAGACATTATTTTGCCAACAAAGGTCCGTCTAGTCAAAGCTATGGTTTTTCTGGTAGTCATGTATGGATGTGAGAGTTGGACTATAAAGAAAGCTGAGTGCTGAAGAATTGATGCTTTTGAACTATGGTGTTGGAGAAGACTCTTGAGAGTCCCTTGGACTGCAAGGAGATCCAACCAGTCCATCCTAAAGGAAATCAGTCCTGAATATTCATTGGAAAGACTAATGCTGAAGCTGAAACCCCAATACTCTGGCCACCTGATGTGAAGAGCTGACTCATTGGAAAAGACCCTGATAATGGGAAAGACTGAAGGTGGAAAGAGAAGATGACAGAGAGTGAGATGGTTGGATAGCATCACCGACACGATGGACATAAAGTTTGAGTAAACTCTAGGAGTTGGTGATGGACAGGGAAGCCTGGCGTGCTTAAGTCCATGGGGTTGAAAAGAGTTGGAAGTGACTGAGCGACTGAACTGAACTGAAGGCTCATCCATGTTGTAGTGTGTATCAGAACTTCATTCCAAAGTACATTATATGTATATACCACACTTTGTTTATTCATTCATGTCTGGAGGGACACTTGGGTTGTTTCTACTTCTGGACATCATAAATAATGCTGCTATGAAAACTGGCATACAAGTATCCTGTTTAAGTCCATGTTTTCAATTCTACTGGGTATTTACTTAGGAGTGGAATTGCTTATTATACAGTAATTCTATGTTTACATTTTGAAGAAATTGCCAAACTATGAAACTGTTTTCTACATAAGCTACATTACTTTACACCCCACCCCCACCCCCAGCCCCCAGCAATGCACCTGGGTTCCAATTTCTCCAAGTTCTTGCCAACATTTGGGTGCAAAGTGGTATTTCACTGTGCCTTTGATTTGCATTTCCCTAGTGACAAATGGTGACAGGTATGTTTTCATGTGCTTATGGCCATTTGTATATCTTCTCTGGAGAAATGTCTAAAATGTCCCAAAATTTGTGCACTTAAAAATGTGGTTGCCTTTCTTTTGTTGAGTTGTAGGAGTTGTTAGTGAACAGAAATATAACTAATGTTTGTGTGTTGGTTTTGCATTCCAATAATAATCCTTTATAGATACATAATTTAGAAATACTTTCTCCCATTTTGTGGGTGGCAAGGATTGTGGCAGGAAAAGGTGAAGAAAGATTCAACCCACAGCCTCAGAGGGAGCATGGCTGACACTTTGATTTCAGACTTCTAGCATCTAGAACTATATTGTTTTAAGCCACTCAGTTTGTATTATTTTTAATGGCCTAGGAAACTAATGTATGTTCATTTTTGATACCTTTTATTTCTTTTTCTTGCCTAATTGCTCTGGCGAGAATTAACACAAGTCCTTCTCAAACCCTTCCAACAAACTGAACAGGAGAGAACTCTTCTTAACTCATGCTACAAATCAGCACCATTCTCCTGTTAAAGTCAAACAAAAACATTGCAAGAAAAGAGAACTACAGAAAAAAGCCCTTGATGACTACTGATGTAAAAACTTCAACAAAATACTAGCAAACTGAATTCAGGAGGCTACTGAAAGGATTATGTACCATGACTAAAGGGAATTTACATTAGGAATGCAAGGATAGTTAAATATATGGATATCAATCAACATAATAATACCACATACATAGAAGAAAGGGAAAAATCATAATTATAATTATCTCCACTGATGCAGAAAAAACATTAAATAAAATTCAACACCATTCAATGATAAAATACTCAATAAACTGAAATAGAAGAGAATTTCCTTAATGTGACAAAAGCTATGTATGCAAAAGATCCAACTAACATCATATTCAATTGTGAAAGACTGAAAGCTGTTTCCCTAAGGTCAGGAAGAAGACAAAGATGCCTGCTCTTGCCATTTCTATTCAAAAAAGTATAGAACCTATTTTTTTTCAGTGTTTCTGTGGAAGAGTGGGAGATTAGCACTGCTCACTCTGCCATTTTGCTGATGTTACTCTCAAACTCTAGAACTTTTATATAATAATCATATACAAAGCAGTACTTACCAAATTCACATATATGTAAATTATATAGTACTGGAAAATAAAATCAATAGCTGAAATTAATTGAGTGCTTACTATTATCAGGCTGTGTACTGACCCCCTTATTGCCTAATCTGCAATCTTTTCAACAATGCCATGAGGTAAGTTTTCTTTTCCGCCTCTTATAAAGGGATCGACGGTGACTTAGGGAGGTTAAACCATTTGCACGGTTTAACAGCTAGTAAGAAACAGAACAGAGCAACTAATATAGTCTGACTAAAAAAATTATACATTTAAATAGCATCCTTGTAACAGTCAGGGTTCCAACAAGCCCTCAGGATAAATTGAGGGGTTTTTACTTACAGTGAGATTAATTACAATGCTATGGAATGTAAGAGAACCATATAGGATGATGTTGTAACCCTGCAACTACCAAAAAGCAGAGCTGTTGCCACCCCTGGAGCTAATGGGACCAGGGGCTGGAAAGTGAGTACAGAGAAGGCTTATTGTAGAGAATCGTTAACCTTTAGTAGAGGAACACTGTAAAACTGAGACAACTTTGAGGGGAGAAACCAGGGGGATAAATATCCTGACCTCCCTCCCTCCCAAAACTTGTCAGAGGTCCCCATTAGCTCAATAAATGGAAGCCAGAAGACATGGAAGTCTGCCATCTGGTGCAGAGAGCAGGGTGAAGAAGCGTGAAGAATGGATCTACAATGGGAGGTAGGGTAAGTAAAAGATATCTAGTACCATGGATACACAGTAGAATTCTAGCAAAAATGCTTTAAGTTGAGATGCCTCCAACTTAGAGGAGGGTGAGAGGAGAGGAGGCATTAGTAAAGTTATACAGATCGGTACAGCAGACAAAAAGATGATGGAACAATACAAGCAAATGAATATCAAAAGTTCTCTTTAGCCCCACGATGAGAAAAATTATAAAAAGTACATCTGTGGACAAAAGAATGTCATTAGCTATTTCAATAAACAAAGGATGTTGCAGCAATAAAACCATCAGCCACTTAGAAGCCCCTGATGATGTATGCTGAAGGGAATTACAGGTGGAGAAAAACAGGATACTGGCCCTAGATAGCTAATGTATATCAAAGGAATAATTTCAATAAGCCCAGACTCTCACATCTTGCCACACATAGAAAGGGACTAAAATCATTAGTACCACTGAAATGTATGTTTTTGTGATTAGCAGTAATCTTTTGATGTTTGACTACACTTTTTTTCCCCTTCAGCAAAAACTCTATTTCCTGGCTCCTCCCTTCCCTCTTTGGAACATTCCATAAGAGCTGAGAGGCTGTATCTCCAGCTTAAGTTCTCACTAAGTCCACTGAATAAAACATGATTCTCAAATTTTAGATTGTGCATTTTTTTAGTTGACACATCTCTATACAAATATTTAAAACTGTTCCTCAAAAATTACTTTCTGACATTGGATTGAAGCATTAATAGCTAAGCATACAATCTGTTCAGTCACTTGTATGCAAGTACGAATAATCATGTAGAGTCTGAGGAAGAAGGAACTACTATGATAGCATCTGGTTTCTGATAAGGAAGACACTGGCTAATTTGTTAGGAATGTGACAGCTCCTTATATACCATTATTATCATATATTCTTATGACTTCATCTAAATAGTCTTGCTTCCAGATTTCCTTCATTTGTTGAACTTTTAAATTTATTTGCATTGTAATACACTAGCATTTCACAACATGACATATGATCTATAGTTTATTATTTAATGTTACCCACTTATTTGTATATATGTTTTGACCTTTATGATAAAGTAAACTTAGAATAAACATAAATCTAGAGATTAATACAATGAGTGGGATGTTTGGAGGCATTTGACACATTTAAGAAGATTCAGTTATACAGGTCCACTTGATACCATCTTTCAAATGATACCATCTTTTCAAAGGCTTTCTGAAAGTAGAGCCTTAAGCTTGTTAGCACTTAAGAGCATAATTGGGAGGAACGATTGTGATCCATGAAAAATCAGAACAAGTCTGTTTTGAAAAAACAGGACAAATGGCAGCATTCAGACTCAGAAGCCTTACTTGCTCACTAAGTTAAGAGTATGGGCTTAGAGTCATATAGATCCATGTTTCAGTCCTGGCTCTGACACAAGCAAATTAGATAAACTCCAAATCTAAGTTTTGCTTGTACATAAAATGTGTAAATATCTTCTTTGGAGAAATGTCTGTTAAGTTCTTTGGCCCACTTTTTAATTGGGTTGTTTATTTTTCTAGAATGGAGCTGCAGGAGTTGTTTGTAAATTTTTGAGATTAATTGTTTGTCTGTTGCTTCATTGGCTATTATTTTCTCCCATTCTGAAGGCTGTCTTTTCACCTTGCTTATAGTTTCCTTTGTTGTGCAAAAGCTTTTAACAGACATTTCTCCAAAGAAGATATAAAAATGGCTAACAAACACATGAAAAGATGCTCAACATCACTCATTATCAGAGAAATGCAAATCAAAACTACAATGAGGTACCACTTTACACCAGTCAGAATGGCTGCCATCCAAAAGTCTACAAGCAATAAATGCTGGAGAGGATGTGGAGAAAAGGGAACCCTCTTACACTGTTGGTGGGAATGCAAACTAGTACAGCCACTATGGAAAACAGTGTGGAGGTTCCTTAAAAAGCTGCAAATAGACCTGCCATATGACCCGGCAATCCCACTGCTGGGCATATACACCGAGGAAACCAGAATTGAAAGAGCCACGTGCACCCCAATGTTCATCGCTGCATTGTTTACAATAGCCAGGACATGGAAGCAACCTAGATGCCCATCAACTGACGAATGGATAAGAAAGCTGTGGTATATATACACAATGGAATATTACTCAGCATTAAAAAAAATTCATTTGAAGCAATTCTACTCAGATGGACGAAACTGGAGCCCATTATCCAGAGTGAAGTAAGCCAGAAGCAAAAACAACAATACAGTATATTAACACATATATATGGAATTTAGAAAGACAGTAATGAGAACCCAACATGGGAGACAACAAAAGGAACGCAGATGTATAGAATAGACTTGTGGACTTTGTGGATGAGGGTAAGGGTGGGATGATATGGGAGAAGGGCATTGAAGCATGTTAATTGTCATGTGTCTAATCAATCGCCAGCCCAGGATTGATGCTTGGGGCTGGTGCAGCGAGATTTCCCGGGGGGGAGGGAGGAGGGAGGGGGGTTCCGGAGGGGAAGCATATGTAAACCCATGGTGATATCATGACAATGTATGGCAAAAACAATAATAAAAAAAAATGTGTAAATAATGCCTCTCTCATAGAATTGTTATGAGGAATAAAAAGAGATAACACATAAAAGGACTTGTCACAGTGCCAAGCATACAATCACCAGTCAGTAACTGGGATGATTATCACTGTGAACATTTCTTCCTGAAAGTTTCCTTGGCAATCTAGGAAAAGACTAGGAAAAGACACTAGGTTAAGACTCAGTGCTTTCATTGTAGGGAGTGTGAGTTATACCTCTGGTCAGGGAACTAAGATTCTGCATGCCTCATGGTGCAGCCAAAATACAAAAAATTTTTTAAAAAGTCCAGCTCATCTGGAATAATAAAAAACAATTCTTCCTAAGGCTGTGTATTATGTGGAACCCAGAAATACGTGATTATGAATACTATTTCTGTGAGATGAGTATTGATATGCATTGTAATGAAAAATGGATATTTTTCATTGGAATGATATGGCAATATGGATTAATGTAGCAGCAGCAATATTGTGGTAATAGTAGTAATAATAATAATAAAAGTTGATTTACATAAAAATAATTGAGATACCAAGGTTTTAGTTCCAGAATGTTCTCAGTTACTTATTAAAATTGCACATTAGTCATTTACTATACTGACTTTCTCTGAAATAGGTATATTTAGATTCCCTATAAGGTATTAGATACAGTAACATAAAAGAGAGATGAGTGATTTAAGACTTATATAGCTAATATCCACTCAGATATTTCTTTAGTTTGGTCAACTAAGCTTTTTTACCAAGAATGACTTTAATTTAGTGTCAAAAGCCAATACTTCTGAAACAAGATTATTAGATGCTTAAAACAGCCTATGACAACAGTCTTAAAGTTCTCACTAGACTACATTTTCATAGATATCCTTTCTGGATTATTCAGTTTATTTGCATAAGCTATCTTCAGGGAGCAAACTATCTCTGCTACTTTTTTAGGAGCATTTTCTTCTGTCTTTTTAGAAAAAGGGCCTGTCCTGGTTCAATGTTGCCTACATGTAGATATGTTATTTTAAAAACAGCTTTATAGAACTCTGATGACATACAATAACTCATATTCAAAGTGTACATTTTGATGTTTGACTGGGGGATTTGTAAATAAATACATTTGGCTCTCATATTTCATATAGCCTCTAACTTGTCTTTTATGAAAAGTAAAGGTTGATGTTTGGTAGAAACCAACACAATATTGTAAAGCAATTATCCTTCAATTAAAAAAAAATAAAGGTGAAGTTTTTGACCTCCAGAAACTACTCTGTTTCATATTTCAAAAATTTTGAGAACATAGCCAGAAGAGAGCAAAGCCATTTTACTGTTTCATATACTCCTCAATTCCTGGAAGTTGATATCCTTCCCAAATTCTCTATTATCAATAAAGTTTTTGAGCCTGTGAGAAACAAAACCCACAAATCCAACACATTCCATCATGATCAGCTTTCAGAACCACCAATCAAGTCCCACTGTTTTCCTCCAATGAAAGGAACTGAATTTACTTCTTGTAATCTAAACAGTTAAAAAACAAAACATCAAAACCAAAACCAAACATAGTAGGCTATCATTTGAAGTTTCCTAAGCTTAGTATTGATCCTGATGCTGTCCAGCAAGGAAAAAAAGCTTGAATTCTTTTACTGGGAAAAGGCAGACAATCTCTCTGATTTAAGAATATAAACAGATATTCAAAGCTCATTTGATTTGCAACCTGAAGAAATGACTTTTAGACAACCTGTTGCAGTAGGCAGGTAAATAACGCATCATGAAGTCCATACGACATTTCTGAGCACACTTACCTCTGCTGTGTGCTTTGCCACATTCCCCACGATGACAATGACCTTCCCTTTGAAGCTCTGGAGCATGGCAGTGTAAGGTCCCTGGGTGAGCTCCCCTTCAGCAGTAAATGCAGTGCTGAATGGAATGCTGATGCTGCCTGAAATGTGACCCCGAATAAAACTGAGAAAAAAGGTTAAGGGAAACATTTATTTGTGTGCAGGTTTGAATGTGTGAGAGAAGCTCACAGGGAATTAATTCTCAGAAGAGAGTACCATTAAAATCAAACACAAATGGAGATAAGACTTGAAAATCCTCTGAACAGACAAAACCAGTTTAGTCATATAAGCAAAGATTAATTTAGCTTATTTTGCAAGACAAGCGAGGCTAACTTGACCTGGGTCACTTCTTGTTTATGCTTCTGAAAATCTTAAGTGAAACTTAAATTGTCTCCCTAAATTGATATTTCATGCTAACCATTTCCCTTTTATTTAAGAAAATTCCAAGATTATAACCAGTCACTGAAAAATAGTCACTGTTGCTTTTTAACAATATTCCTCTGAGCCTTACTCCATGTTTTGGTTCAAATGCTCCTGGTTTGCAAACTGTCTTTTGGTGTGTATACAATAAACTTTTATTAATTAATACTTTATTAATTAACTTTTATTAATTACTACTTTAGTTATTCATCAGTTTTACTTCTTTTTTCCCCCTGAACTTTTGACAGAAAGGAAAAAGATTAGCCAAAGATGTAAACGAGACTTTCTTGATTAAATATTGTGAAAGTGATCAGAATGCAGCAAGTCAAGGGCAATCACATAGGTTGTACAACATTCATGGCTTTCAATTCATTATTGCTATTATTACCACTACTGTGATTATTTTAAAGCTCTATTACAAAAGAGTGCAATTAAAAAGATGATTTTTCCTATAGAGTCTATAGAGAAAGATATTATTATATCAACCACTTTTTTAAAAAGCATAAATTAACAACTACAAAAACTGCTCTGAAAGAGATGTATATGATGCTTTGATAGGACATGTCAACTTGAGGAGGACAGGGAAGGTTTCCACTTAGGAAATAAGTGATGGCTGAGGTAAAATTTGAATAATTAATAAAAGTTAGGCAACAGAATAGAATACAGATGGTATAGGGTGGTGGAAGGGACAAACATTTCAGGCAGAAATGTGAGGTATGTATTGGGGAGGCACATGACTAATCAAGAGAAAGGAAAGAAGGCCAGTATAGTGGAATGCAGAGAGCAAAGACAGCCTAAGACTAGCCTGGAAATGAATGCAGAGGCCAGATCATACAGCACCTTGCCGATCATGTTAAAATTGGTCTTTCTCCTAGAGCAATGAAAGTCAGGAAGTATTTTAAGTAGATAAGTGACAGATCACATTTGCACTTTGGCAACAAGTTCGAGAAAGGCTAGAAGGAGAGTGAATGTGAAGGTTAGTTTGTGAGACGTCTGTTTAGGCTGTATCTTGTCTCCTCCTTAACAGTCATTGATGATGATCATGAAGAGATGTTTATGTTCAATGGAAGCATCTCCCCCTGAACTTCCACTTTAGATATGTTCTTTACAAAATGGGAAAGTCAGTGTTTTAAAAAGTTATATCACAAGCAATGAATATCTGCACCCCCCCCCAAAGAAAAACTCATCAGTCATTGCTGTAGAAGGGCAAAAATTATAATTATTTATTGACATGACAGTTTCTCAACTGCCCCAGTTTGTAGGTTCGTCTTTAGAGTATTACTTCTCTCTGTTTCTGTCAATCTCTCTTTTCCCCTCACTAACACAGAATGGAAGAATTTGAGGCTCCTACTCTCAAGATTGATGGTGGAGGCTGAATGCATATCTTAAAACTTCTAGTCAGCTGTTACTTCATTTTTCTTGAAAGAGAAGCATTTGGCACTAATAATGAGGGAAAGGATGTAAAAAGGTTCTGGAAAATGAAATGAGAAGAATAGACATCATTTCAGGTACACTGTTTAGTTAGAATGTTCTAGAATGAACAGATAATCATAGGCAGATCAACCTTCAATTTCATCAGCTCTAGTTTTTTGAACATTTACAATGACTCAGTATTCAAAGAATCAGCTTCAGTTTTCATGAACAGAAATGACTTTGTCCTCAGCATATAATTACTACAATAGCACTTGAATCTTTAATAAGGACATACCTTAAAATAAAAACTTTTGATTTTTTCTCAAACTGTGAACATGACAACTCAACTATTTTCAGCCAAGGAATCTACATTTGCCAGCCTGAATCAACTGCCAGAGAGAGTTTCTGTGTTTATCAAATAGCCAGTATCAATCATGGACATTCTTCCTTTTTAGTGTTTTTTCAGTAGCAAAAACAATACAAATCTATACTAGTTACATGCTCTAGCAGACACGTTTGCACTTCCTGCCCAAACCCCGCTGTCTTGTTTGAAAAGACCTTAACTACTACTGACCCTGATGAAAGGACGAGCCTAGGCTGTCATGTTTGTGTCAGGTGACACTGCCACAATCAAGACTGACAGGATAGTAGGAGGGGGAGGGCGAAGGTGGGTATCTGACACAGGCTGAGCCAATCAGATTCTCTCTCTCCAAAATCAAAGACAATGCTCAGACTGTGTTAAACTTATTTGAGTGCCTTCTCTATACATAATTTATTCAGCCACATGTTAAAGAATTAAATAAAATTATTTATTTTACAAGATAAATTCTATAAATATTTGGTTTAAAAAAAGTACCCACCTGTATCCAAATACCCAATATCTAATATCTGTATCTAAAATCATATACAAGCATATAGATGAGCTTCTGGGTTCAATATCACAAATTTATCATGTGCTTTTAAAGAAGATCTTAGTCCAAATTGCCTTTTAGTCACTACAAGTATGTCATAAATTTATCATTCTAGAATTTGCTTTTGTGCTTTATGGTTTGATGTTTAAAAAAATTTCACTAGATTAAATGTTAAAATGCTGACAAAGTATGATGGCAACAGAGTCCTTTGGGTAGGAGAAAAGTTAGAATCCAAAATACAAAACTATTTCAAACTTTTTTAAGGCTATTTTAACACTTTGGACAATAAGACACAAAAGAAAAAAATCTTAGACCACATTTGTCTTGTTTTTAGTTTAGTTCAATCAAAAATATGCTGGAAAACATATAAAAGCACTCATCCAAGAACACTCTTGTCATAAAACTTATAGTGCAAATAAGATTGGGTAAACACGGATGCTTGTAGACAGAATGGTCAAACCTCTAAATAGCTATTAACCATGTGGCTGGCAAACAGCAGAGGAGAATCAGACTGGTCTAGTTACACATTAATACATTTACAATGAACATTCTCTTCTTAAGTAAGTTGGGCAACGCAGACAAATTTGGTTATTTAAAGATCTTGTTTCCTTGGTAATTATTTATATTTCACTGCCTACAACAGAAATTCTTGTATGACACAAACATCATATGATGAAGTAGGACTTTTTAAGGCAATTTCTAAACACACGAGAGGCTGTGAGACTGTACTGTAAAGGCAGGTAGTCAAAGATTTTTTAAATCTTCAGTCTTTCATGATCATAATAAAGTATTAAGTTTGAAAAATAAAGTATGTTTGCAAAATGAACAAAGAACAGATTCTGTATATTTTGTGTTAATAGGACAAATTAAGTACAGTGAAACAGAACATGATTTCTGACATATAGTGACTCTGATTAATCCTGGGCACAACATGGCAAGGAGAGCAAAATGATATAAGAATACACTGCGATATGCACTTCTTCCATTTTCAAAGGACTTAGGTTTTATTTCACTGAACTGCAGTAGAGGACAAATACGTGTAAGTTCTTTATCTGACTCATTGGAAAAGACTCTGATGCCGGGAAACATTGAAGGTAGGAGGAGAAGGGGACAACAGAGGATGATGGCCATGGAAGCCTGGTGTTCTGCAGTCCATGGGGTCGCAAAGAGTTGGACAGGACTGAGCAACTGAACTGAACTGAGAGACGAACATGCTACAATATATTTTTTAGAACTGTGACTGTTACTTCATTGCTTTCCTCATATTCTACACAAAAGTTTGAATTCATTGCATTTTCATTTTGCATTTGGGCTTCCCTGGGGGCTCAGGTGGTAAAGAATCTGCCTACACTTAAAGAGGTTCTATAGTGGGTGTACTACCTAGCAGATGGACACTATACTATTTTAAAAATGATAACCTTAAAAAGCTTCAGCTTCACATATCCAGTTTAGAGACCAAGGCTATAGAAGCCCAAGTATTTATGTGGTAATTAGCCTCAATCATATATACATCTTGATCGTGTACTTATAACAATGTCCACCATAATTTTAAGATTGATTTTGTCAAAAAACACAATAAAAACAATGCCACACATAAACACTAGCTATTATTTTTTCAGTGTTTATAAGACATTTTTGCTATTAGGATTTTTAAGCATGAATGATGAATTTGAAGGAATTAAAAGACATAAGGCATGATTAAAGAAGTTGATAGAAATTACAATGAAATCTCTTCTATGGAGTAGTAGTAGCTATAAAAACACAAAAGCATCTGATTACTATAGCAGTCACTGGGTACTGTGTTGGTACCTTAAATATTTTTGTGTCTGATAAAGGAGTTGGGTTATTAGAACAATATTAACAGGTAAGGATGATGTGCATTACCTTGTACATTTCTAAGATATGAAGACTTTCTTACAGTCAGAAGTCAGTCTATATGATGGTACAAAAAGATGCATCACACTTTAATGAAGAATGCAGAAAAAATATCAGTTCTAAGAATAATATGGATACACAATATAGGTAAGTTACATAGGCAAATTTTTATATTCCAGAAAAATTCTTTACTTTACTAAAAGATTTTAAAATTCCTTTAAGTAATTGATAGTTTCTGTACTGAAATAATCTCATGTTTTCTAAATTCTAAAGATGAACAGCATTTCTCACTTGGTGACATCACACATCCATACACAAAGCATACATGTACCTTACCAGACCAAGAAGGTATGCTTAGTTATATGTTGGCTTCTTTGTTTGCTATGTTAGCAAATTATAGTTAGTGTTACGGAGGTCAAAGGCTATACCTTTAGTATATCAAAAGCCAAAAGCTTCCTATTATATAACTAAGCTGTATTAACCGATATAAAAATTATAACCTTGAGATATCATCATTTTTCTTTGCGAAATCTATTGCTGCTTTCTTTGAATAGGATTACCTTCTGGCCTTCCTAGCTTGTGGCATCACTACCTACCAATATTTTTAAGTGTCATGACACATAATTATCTTTTGTCAAAATACAGTATGAGGAAAAAGAAATAGCAACAGGAGTCATTTCCCTGGATTTTCTCCAGCATAGAAAAAGGCCCCCAAAGGGCCCAAGAAAACTAGATTAGTTTAGGGCAAAGCTAGAGACCTCAGTCTCTGTGACTGCAATTATGAAGGAATATTTAAGTACATCAAATCTCTGGGTGATTCCATCCTTCTAGTCTTGCCTGCACCATTCTTTCTATAGTCATTCTTCTCACTGAAACACAAATCTGAGCATGCCACTTAACTGATTAAAACTCTTTAATACTTTCTCATAGCCTATGGAATAAAACCTGGACTTCCTAGCACATGATACAACATTCTCTGTAAGTTGCCTTTGCCTACTTTAGTCTCACTTTCTAACCTCATATATTCCAGCCTAGTATATCCAGAGTACTTGTAATTCCCTTAATGTGTCTTCCTCACATTCTTTGCACCCACGCACTGTGTGTTTCTTAAGTCTCAAGGGTCCTCTTTCTCTTCATTGCTCGGGTGACTTCCACTTGTCTTTTGAGACCCATTTCAGGCATTATCTGGCTTAGATGACCATCCTTATATTCCCATGGCTTTCTAAGTATGGCTCAGACATACAGCATTTCACACGGTACGGCAATTATCTATCTCATTTGTCTGCATTAGCCACAGACTGTGAGTTCCTGTTGGGCAGGGGCTCTGATTTAACCAAGCAAAATAGGTTCTCAGGCTGGATTGGCTGGCTGTTTAAATAAGGTTGATGGAACTCACGAACTGGGGCAATGGATCAGTGACAGAGAAACTAGGAGCTCTCCTGCTCTGGTAGGTAGCTCAATGATAAAGAATCTGACTGTAATGCAGATGTGGGTTCGATCCCTGGGTCAAGAAGATCCCCTGGAGATGGAAATGGTAACCCACTCCAGTATTCTTGCCTGGGGAATCCCATGGACAGAGGAGTCTGGCAGACTAGAGTCCATGGGGTTGCAAAAAGTTGGACACCACTGAGCAACTGAACAACAAAAATTGATGTACTTCTCAAAACTATTAATCTAGACAGCGGAGACCTCTTCAGTAGTGGCTGCCATATACTCCCACATTATACAAGGTCCATTCAGCTATGGGAATATACTTGATTAGAAACTGTAATTCAATATCTTAAATCTAGATCCAAACAAAAATCTTACTAAGCCCCTTTATTATCACTGTGCTCTGAACACAAGTACCTCAATATTACTTTGAAGACTTTTTTAGAAATTAATTCTTCAGGACATAGAGACAAAAGCAATTCTAGCATTTACTAAAGATGAATAAAGTGGTGTAATAAAGAAAACAACTGAATTTATGTGCTTTTTAAATTAAAAAGTGTAAGCCCGAGGTCTTTCTTATAGCTTCTGATACTTAAAAAAAGTTAAGAGTTTTAAAAATAAAGCTTCAAAACCAACCTTGACTTCAAGCAAATGAGAATAGACCTTCAAAGTATTTCTGTTCATAGATAACAGTTGGACCCATATTATATGACTAAAGACCACTCTAAATATGAAAGGAAATCTGAAATGAAATATTTAGAAATATTAAAGAAAACAGCAGTTTAACGTGTGTATTATCTTTATAACTATGAAGTACTTCTGAAATTTATGTACTACCTGAGGAACATTTTCTATTGCCTCTTTAAAATATTCAATTATTGTTTGCTCTGAAATCTCCATTATGTATTGAAGGACAAAAATAACTGTCCTGAACCTTTACCTAGATTAACAATCCATGTTTCTTTCTTATAAAAACAAAAATAAAATCAGATTTCAACAAAAACTTAGCTGTTTAGCCTCCCTGATACAAGCCGTTTAGCTCTAATATTAAGAATATGAACTAGATTATCTCTAGGCTTCCTTCGTATTCTAAGTTGGTATTATATGTCTACTACAAGTGTATGAAGTCTCTCTTCATGTCCTCCAGCTTCCCTGTTCTAAATTCCCCTCCCTCCTGGTCTCCTCCAAGGTTAGAGGTAGTTCTCTCAGACTGTTGCCATGCTTCTCCTCACCTACAATCACAAAAATTGATAACAGATGAAAACATTATCTCTTGCAGGGTATTTTCATTTTAACTGAGAATGTTTATATCATAAGCTAAATGACTAAAGGTTTAACAGAACTTCAGGTGATGGGGTTCAGGACACGCCACCCCAAATTACGGCATTTTGAATATTTTAAGCCGAAGGAATTTGAGAAATGTCATATGCAGGAAGGGCTTTCTGACCTTCCCATGCATCAGGTCATAAAACCTTCAATTGAGAGATGCCCTGCTTATATGGGGCTTCCCAGGTGGTGCTAGTGGTAAAGAATCTGTCTGCCCATATAAGAGACGCAAGTTTGATTCCTGGGTCGAGAAGATCCCCTGGAGGAGGGCATGGCAACCCACTGCAGTACTCTTGCCTGGAGAATCTCACAGACAGAGGAGCTTGGAGAGCTGTAGTCCATAGGGTCATACAGAGTTCGACACGACTGAAGCGACTTAGCACACACGTACACTCTTTATATTAATACCTAGAGGAACATCCTCTATACAAGACTGAGGAATACTAAGGAACACTGAGGAACACTAAGAGGAATTTGAATGGACAGGTCTTGCCCAGTTTTCCTTGATTCACTACAAAAGTTTACAACACTTAGCTCAAACCCCTTTTTCTCTATCACATTTTCCCATGGCTGTCCACTTTTCATCAGACCTAGCTTAAAAACACTCAGGCTTAGCCAATTCTTCAGGTGTTCCTTATGAAGGCTCCCATGTCATGTAAAACTTTTATTAAATAAAATCTGTATACTTTTCTGTTGTGAATTTGTCTTCTGTTATAGGGGCCCCAATAGAAAAGAACTTAGAAAAGTAGAGGAAAAAGATACTTTTCTTTCCCTATGTGCATAACAGAGTTCTAGGTAAGGTTGTCCTTTGAATTCGTTGGTAAACAGTAACTTATCTTGCTGAAGGGTAAGACTGCCTCCTTCCTTTTCATAAATGATCATTTAAATTATTTCACATAGGTGAAGACAGATGACATGAAATTTAGCTCTAGACATTTACTCCTGAAATTGTTTTCAGGAGAGTAAATGTCTGAGGAAAACAAAGTTTTCACCAGCATAAAGATGTATCACCTATATGAAGAAATGTATTAGCCAAATTTTCCTGCTAAAATGATCCATAAAAGCAAAACAGAGGATAAAAAATGATTGTGCGTGTGCTCAGTCATCTCTGACTCTTTGCTACTCCATGGACAGTAGCCCGCCAGGCTTCTCTGTCCATGGAATTTTCTAGGCAAGCATACTGGAGTGGGTTACCATTTCCTATATTGGGAGATCTTTCTGACCCAGGGACTGAACTGTGTCTCCTGCATTTCCTGCTTTGGCAGGTGGATTCTTCACCACTGAGCCACTTGGGAAGCATAAAAATGACATAAGACTATAAACAGTTAAATATTATACATAACACTTAAAAAAAATAACTTTCTTAGGGGAAGAAAAAGATGTTACAGAGTTTCTGGTTTATCCCCCTCCCTACCCTCTGCTGTGCTGTATAGGACTATAATTTGTAGGCACTGGAGAAATAAAACTATTTTAAAAATATACTAGTGTTAAATATTTATTCATTTCTTAAACAGATAGGAAAAGTCATGTTAATCCCAGAGTTTAACTGAAAAATTAAGTTAGTCTACAAAAATGATTCCTTCAAACAATATGAAGATTTCAACAGGCTTAATTTGTTAGTTTTAAAATAACAGCATCTTAGTGACAGTTTTGGAAAATTTTAATAAAACATACTTTGAAAGCATTAGATCTTATAAATTAAGTTACTACAGTAGGAAAGAACCTTTCTAACATGCTTCCTCTCTCAAAGCATTCCAAATTTTCTTTACAGTATTTAAAATAACTCATTTTTCTTTGATTCTGTGTCTGCGTCTGTATAAAGATAACTATTAGATTTATTTAATTGGGATTAAGCCCCCTACATACAGAGGCACTGAAGTCTTAATAGTTGAGTTTGTGTGTAAGATCTGAAGGAATGTATACCATGTATGGGACTTCCCAGGCAGTGCAGTGGTAAATAATCCATCTGCCAATGCAGGAGACACAGGAGATGCAAGTTTGATTCCTGGCTCAGGAAGATTCCCTGTAGTAGGAAATGGCAACCCACTCCAGTATTCTTGCCTGGAAAAATTACATGGACAGAGGAGCCTCACAGGCTATAGTCCATGGGGTTGCAAAGAGTTAGACATGACTGAGTATGTACGGACATACAGTGTACGAACACATAATTTGAAATCAATACACGTCATTCAGTCATTAATTTATATTAATTGATGTATCTCAATCTTGTTTATGCTTGCTGAACGGTTCTATGAAAAATCCAAGCAACCACCTGTATAAAGCTTGGAACATGAGGCTAGCTCTACCAACTGTCAGTTATACGCCCTTGTGAAAGTCGATTAGCCTTTTCAAGTCAAGCCTCTGTTTATTCATCAGTAAAAGAGAGATATTATTTTATGCCATGCTTGGGACACTGTGAGAACTTAATGATCGCTATTATTGGAAGTCAACTCACTTAAACCTATTAAATCTCAATAAATTATTCATTCCAAGTGTCTCTCATTTTAAAGAAACAGGTCTGGCATAACACTGCCACTATGTACATTTATGTCTTCAAAAGGACGGTGAAAAGTCTTTAAGCAACAGCATAAATCTCTCATTGTGAATATTTTGGAATAGTGATTACAGGTAGTCAAGTAATTAAATGCACATTAATAACTCTAAAATCACACTGTAGAGACTTCTGATTTCATGTTGAAGCCATACCTTCTGGCTTCAGTGACTATGTCTTTTGAGAAAAGGTGATATCTGAGAAGACCTGAATGATGTAAAGAGGTGGGCTATAAAAGATGTGGGGAGAAATATTCTAGGCAGGAGGAGAGAGGGCAAAGATCTTAATGTATAAATATGCTTTGTCATTTTGGCCAGCAAGTACAGTAAGAGAGAAAATCAGAGGGGATAAAGTCATTGAATTCAGGTCTCTACCTAGTTCCAACCTTGAACCAAAAGTGGTAGAATGACATAAAGACACCCCTACATTGGGAAACTCACCTGTATTTATGACAGAACAATTTTCAGGTGAGTTGCTCTGATTTCTGATGTTCTATTTATATTTATTCTGCAGAAAATAGAGTATTAATGAGAATTAAAGTCAGACTACAAGCTTTGGAAAACTTGGATTGAATGTTCCTTTCATACTGTGTGTATTTAAGAATTTCAAGTGGTTAATAATGTAGCTTGAAAGGAAATACCAGGAGAGTTCAGGTCAGTTGCTCAGTCGTATCCGACTCCCTCTGACCCCATGAACTGCAACACAGCAGGCCTCCCTGTCCATCACCAACTCCCAGAGTTTACCCAAACTCATGTCCATTGAGTCGGTGATGCCATCCAACCATCTCATCCTCTGTCATCCCCTTCTCCTGCCCTCAATCTTTCCCAACATCAGGGTCTTTTCAAATGAGTC
>ML662439.1:11030443-11052839 GCA_007570785.1 Antilocapra americana
GACTCATTTGAAAAGACCCTGATGTTGGGAAAGATTGAGGGCAGGAGGAGAAGGGGATGACAGAGGATGAGATGGTTGGATGGCATCACCGACTCAATGGACATGAGTTTGGGTAAACTCTGGAAGTTGGTGATGGACAGGGAGGCCTGCTGTGTTGCAGTTCATGGGGTCAGAGGGAGTCGGATACGATTGAGCAACTGGACTTAACAAAACTGAATACTGGAGTGGGTTGCCATTTTCTTCTCCAGGGGATTTTTCCAACTCAGGGATCGAATTCTTGTCTCTTGCGTCTCCTGCACTGCCAGGCAGACTTTTTTTTTTTTTTATTTTTACCACTGAGCCACCTGGAAATGCACACATAGGAAACCATTAATCTTTTCCTTCACTACAACTTGCTGGCTCAAATGTGATAGAAAGAAATGAGGTAGACTTTTCCTGATGAGAGTACTGTTTATCTTTAAAAACAGCAAAAGCACACTTCATTTTTCTTTAAGTATAATTACTGTTGTTGTAAATTGCATTAATTAAAGCTCTGGTAATATGAGAAATTGTTTTGTGACTCAGTACTGAGCTTTTCTAACATGATTTATGTTACTTATGAATGGTTGGGTGGAAATTAGATTCTCAGAAATGAAGAACAACATAATGCTTTCTTAGATAATTAAAGCAAATTGACAACGTATCTTAATTGTAAAGGAGGTAAAATCAGACTCTAGACCACTGAACCTGTCTGTATATGTTTGTTACATGTCATAATACTGATTTGGACTTAAAAAAAAATCACTCAGTTGTGTCCGACTCTTTGCGACCCCATGGACTATATAGTCCATGTAATCTCTAGGCCAGAACACTAGAGTGGGTAGTCTTTCCCTTCTCCGGGAGATCTTCCTGACCTAGGGATCAAACCCATGTCTCCCATATTGCAGGCAGATTCTTTACCAGTTGAGCCACGAGGGAAGCCCAATTCAAACTAAGAGCCATTCACAATTATTCTTCATGTTATTTGGTAGGCAGGAGGATCCTCTACCCTTCACAAAAGGCAACACAATAATACATCTCAATTCAACACAAACTTGTTGCACACTAGTAGTCACTCTTGAAAACTTATTTAACATAATTTGAGATTTTAATAACTTTCAAAATTCACTTTATTTAAAATATGGGGATTCAAAGAATTTTTACTTATATGCTTAATATGCTTTCAAGATTGAGTCTATTATCTCATTTGCTTATTTTCTCTCTTTCCTCAATTTCATAGTGGACTCTCACATATATAATTTCCAATTTAGACTTTCTAGGCAGGAGAGAATCAAGCCTCTGAATCATGTAACAGACAGACTTATTTTGAAAAAGAAAATTGTTCTCAATTGTTTTTGGAGTTTGAATGTCAGCCCTCATCCCTTGGGTTTCTGTGACTATGTATGCTATAAATTCTAAGAGTAAAGCACTTCTTCTCTCACTTTATTAGCTTTTAAATAGAAATGGAAGTTGCTAAGTTTTATGAGTTTATCGCACTTAATAAAAAATAGGAATTAGGAATTTTAATTTTTTAGTATCAGAAATTAAATCTACTTAAACATTCTGAAATTAAAACTGCTTCAGAAAGATCAGTTTTAAAATCAGCAAGTTATACAATCTATGCTTCTATTTTCTTTTTCATTAGATTGTAGGCTCTATAGGTATTTTCCTCAGATTTCACATGAAGCTGTATGTACATTTATGAAGATAAAATAAAGAACTCTTGATTACTCTAGTTCTGCTTTCAGTCATTCAGTGCTGAATGGGGCATTTCTAAAAGAGGTTTTGTCTGAACGGAAGGTGTGCCTGACTGATGAAGGAAAGAATTTAACCAAAGTATTCTCTATGAAGAACTGATTGATGAAAGAAAGATTTGACCTTGGTGTTGGTTCCAATCAAATGCATCATTTGTGAGGAGTTTCTTCAAAGAAAAGACTGATTGCCTTATGAAATGGTAAGAAAAGAAGGAAATAGTCACTGACAAGTTCATAACTTTCTGAAATTTGAGTGTGTATCATCAAAGAAATTTAATATGTTGCAAGCATGTTCATCTACAAATTAAATTTAGGAGATTAGTAAATTATACTTAGGACAAATCATACAGCTTTGCTTTATGAAGAAAATAATTATAATTCTAAAAAATTCAGAATCTAGTTTTTCTTTTATTAGACAGTTTTATACACAATTTCACTATTCATACAATTTCCACTTAGAGGCATAAAAGTAAAACTTCCTTTATAAAATTTAAATCTTCTTTAGTATCACTGACATTGGTATTTTCCTGTGTGAGTAGGATTTCAAATTCACAGAACATTGTTTATGGACAATGGACAAGAATTGAGGATAACTACAGAACAACTCTGAAAATTTCTATTATCATTTCTGCCCAAGAACTTGTATATACAATGCACATTAAATTTAGATGTCCAAATATCAGAAATCAATTGTTACGAGAATGAGTTATAAAAAAATAATATTCCATTTCCAAACTAGAGTCAAATTTATTTAGCAATGTTACAGACAAAAACTATCTTTCAGTAGAGTGAATTCTCTGAAAGGGCTATCTAAATGTGTCAGTGATAATGCTGAGCAAGCAAGCAAAAATCTAAACCTGGTAACATGACGGTTATTTTCCTGTGTCCATTAAACTACTAGGAGAATCACTCTGTCATGGTATCTAACAGTCTGAAATGGTGGACTTGACTTTTTTTGGTATATGGTGTTAGAGAATGTTCTGATTTTTCTTTTTTTTAAACATGTAGCTATTTAGTTTTCTCAGTATGACTTATTGATGAAATTGTCTCTATTTTTATCACTTTTGTAGTAGATTAATTGACTATAGGTGCCTGGGTATATTTCTGGGTTCTCTATTCAGTTCCATTGATATATGTGTCTGCTTTTGTGCCAGTACCAGGTTTGATTACTGTAGCGTTGCAGTATAACCTGAAGTCAGGGAGCATGATTCCTCCAATTCTGTTTTTCTTTCTTAAGATTGTTTAACTATTTGGGGTCTTCTGGGTTTCTATACAAATTTTAAAATTATTTGTTCTAGTTTTGTGAAAAATGCCATTGGTATTTTGATAGGGATTGAATCTGTAGATTGCCTTGGGAAGTATGATTGTTTTAACAATGTTAATTCTTTCAATCCAAGAACTTGGTATATCTTTTCATCTGTTTGTGACATCTTCAATTTCTTTCATCAGTGTCTTATAGTTTTTCAAGTATAGATCTTTTACCTCCTTGAAAGAAAGTGAAAAATGAAAGTGAAGTTGCTTAGTCGTCTCCGACTCTTTGCAACCCCATGGACCCCATTTCCTTCTCCAGAGGATCTTCCCAACCCAGGGATTGAACCCGGGTCTCCTGCATTGTAGGCAGACGCTTTACTGTCTGAGCCATCAGGGAAGTCCTTTACCTCCTTTGGTAGGTTTATTCCTTATTTATTATTTTATTCTTTTTGATTCAGTGGTAAATGGGATTGTTCCCTTAATTTCTCTTTCTGATAGTTCATTGTTAGTGTATAGAAATGTAATATATTTTTATATATTAATTTTGTAACTGAAACTTTACGAAATTCACGAGCTCTAGTAGTTTTCTGCTGGTGTCTTTAGGATTTTCTATTATAGTATCATGTCATCTGCTAACAGTGATACAAAAGCTTTTTCTGTTTATTTTGAGAAAATCATATGGTTTTATTCTTTAATTTGCTAATGTGATTATCACACTTATTGATTTGCAGACACTTAAAAATTCTTGTATCCCTGGAAATACTAACTATGAGAATAAAGAACTGGTGTCTAGAACCCTCCTCCCATATTTTCTGTCACACGTCCTGGCACTAATTTCTACCTAGTTACCAAGGACAGAAATCTGAAAACCATTGCTGACTTTTCATCCTTCCTTATTTCTCATGCCTATATTACAAATCCCCAAGTTCTATCAAAATAACTCTTGAATTCGAATCTGTTCCCTGATTTATTGCCCTACTTCAGGGCTTCCACCATCCCTCAAACGGAGTGTAGAAGCTGTTTGCCTCTCTTGCTGTTTCTTTTTTTCCTCTAATATTCTCTTCACATAAAGTCATCCCTTCTAATCCATATTGCAAATGCTATGTGAGTTAAAATAAAAACCTGGTCAAGGCTTCCCTGGTGGCTCAGATGGTAAAGAATCGGCCTGCAATGAAGGAGACCTGGATTTGATCCCTGGGTCAGGAAGATCCCCTGGAGAAAGGAACGGCAACCCACTCCAGTATTCTTCCCTGGGAAGTTCCATGGACAGAGGATCCTGGCAGGTCGCAATCCCTGGGGTCATAAAGAATCGGGACACAACTGAGCAGCTAACATACACTTAAGAATCTGATCATGTAGATTTTATAATTAAGAACACCTCACTGGCTTCTAGACATTGATGGAGTGAAATCCAAATTCTTTGGTATAGAATATAAAGTCTTTTATGAATTGGTAATCTGTCTGTAGTAGGCAAGAGACCATAGGCTTTGGTGTCAGATTACCAGGACTCAAATTTTGGCCAGCCCACTCACAGGGTATGACTTTGGACATGACACTTAAACTCTCTTCCTAATTTCTTCATCTATAAAGCAGGGATAACAGCAGTTATTGAAATCCTCCTGGGCTGCTGTAAGAACTAAATGCCAACCTATATAAAACATTTAGAATAGTGTTTGATACACTGTCAGAGTTTAATAAATGCTTGGTATCTTTCACCTTTTTTCTCACCCCTCACCACCTTGTACCTTGTGCTTTGGCATTAGCAGACTATCTGCCTTTTTATACCACTGTGCCACCTTTGTCCACGTTGCTTCCTCTGCTTAGAATGCCACACCTTGTCCACTTAATAAATACCTGCTCACCTTACAAGTATCAGTTCAAACATTACTCTCTCTGTGAAGAGAGTCTTTTTAACCTCTGACAGGCTCATTTAGTTTCTCTCCTGTGTCCCCACAGGTATCTGGTAAATGCCTTTATTGTAATAGGATTATTTACTTCCATCAGACTAACAGCTCCTCAAAGACAAGGAAAGTTACTTTTACACCTATGATTTCCCCAGGTTTCAGCATATTATCTGACACATAATATATTTGTTGAATACAAATGAATAAAACAGTATTTCTAAATTTTCTATTACTTTTCCTGAGCAATTTTGTGCTATGGGGTATGTACACATTTTCTCAAAACATGTACATACCTGCATTATAGTAATTACTACACTTGTAATACATCACCTTTTCTTCACTTGAATTACAAAATCCTTAAATGTAGGTTCTATGTGTTTTCATATTTGTATCTCCAAAAGACAGCATAAGGTCTGGCACCAAAAATTGTTAATAGGTATTTAATGAATGAATGGGTGAATAAAAATGTGATTAGATAACATTACAAAGCAAAGCTATTTGTCTGGATCACTAGACAGCCTCTTCAGGGATGGCAAATCAGATTCTCTAGCCCCTGGGCACTGCGATGGTTAATCAAGAATACTGAAACCTATGTCTGCCTCAATAATTTCTCACAGCTATCTCTCCTTTCCTCAACTGAAAAACTGAAGGTGACAGCTGCTACCATATAAGCTTACAAAACATACTCTAATTAATTGAACGACTTAGGTGAATATAAAGAAGGCAAAAACAAACACACATACAACTATCCTAAGTAGGTAATTCAATGATAATAAAAAATATGAATGAAGGAAAAAATAGATAAACACTAGAGCTGAAACTTAGGGGAATGTTAATAAAACTGGAAAAGCTGTATATGAACGATGTGCATTATTATAAACGAGAAAAATACATGAAAATATGCTTCTTTTCCTTTCTCTATTTTCTTTTTATCTCTCTTTCCCTTTCTTTATACCTTTCTAATCATCTATAAATGAGAAAAATATAAGCATGTAATAATGTTTGAAAGAATAATTGATTCTAAATATTTTCAAAAGAATAGAAAATATGAACAGACCTATCTATTCGTAGACCAAGGTAAAACTGAGGAGAATGATGACCTGTGTGTGTGTGTGCTTTACAATACAATAGACTATTTACAAAGTCTAAATAGACTTTGTAAAAACAACTAAATAGACTGTGTAAAAATGGGTAAGATTTTTAAAGTTTTTAAACAATTGCTTTAAAGAGAGGTGCCAAACAGTTTTTCCCCAATCACTTCTATCTTATAACTATTCCAAGGCAAAGAAAACATTCAAAGATCATTTTATGAAGCGACCTTAACCTAATACTTAAATCTAACAAAAATGGCATCAAACACAAATGCATGCACAACCCCTCAATATTCCTTATGAATATAGATATTCCAGTAATGAAGGATGGTTCACTATAAGGACAATTTGAAAAGTAATTCATCACCTTTAATTAGTCAAAGGATACAAAGTATGTAATTCATCATTGTAGGTGACACAAAGCCATATGTGATAAAACTTCACATTTATTTCCAATTTTAGAAAAAGAAAAACTCATGGTAAACACACATCAGAAGGAAAGCTAATCTGAATGATGAAAGATTTCATTAAGACAGATGTTCTTCATCTCAAATATTTGACATTCTACTTAATGATGAATCATACAGGCAGACTTATTGGGAAAAAATGTATTTCTTAGATAATACAATAGTCTTAGAAAATCCAGACTACTCAGAGGAAAGTCTAATAAAACTGGTAAGAATTTGGTAAAGTTTTACTCACAATATATATATACAACAAAATCATTAGCTATTTTCAATAGCAGCAGAAGCCAGTCAAAAAACCCAAGGAATATAAGCTTTCAATCGCAATGTCAAAATATTCCTCCAAAAAAAAATACTTAGAAATAAAAGAATAATATTTAAAGAAAATGAAACAGTTGTGTGATGGGCATTAGAAAAACCTGAGACACATAAAATGCTATCTGGAAAGAAAGATTCAGTATTACAAGATCTTTATTTCCTCTTCCAACAATGTATTAATGTATTACAATTTAATCAAAACTCTAAAAGGATCTTTCTTTTAGATTTTGAAACAAAAACTCTAAAGTTTATTTGTCTAAATAGGTGAGAATGTGAAGAAAACAATGAAAAATAATAAAATACATTGTTATGTGCTAAAACTGTATAAAATACCACCACATGATACTGCACCAGAATTGACTAGGAAACTAATAGGCCATAATGGGGTGTATAGGAAGACCTCAATAAATAAAAGAACGCTGTAAAGAATAGGATTTTATATCAAATCACTGGAGAAAATGGCGTATTATTTAGGATATAGTGTAGGCATCATTTATCACTTAGAATAAAATAAAATCATGCTTCTATCTTATACTACAAAGTAAAATGATTTATAAGTTGAACAAAAAATTACACGTAAAAAGTAGAATCACAAAAGAGTAAGAATTGATGACTTAAATTAATTTCAAGCATACAGCAAAAGCTGAACTCTTAAATAAGAGAAATACATGTGAAAATAAATAATTTAAGATGCCCTTAATATATAAAGAACTCTTTTAATCAATAAGACAAACCAATAACAAAAGACAGCCTGCTTAGTTAAAATGAAGGGTGAGGAGATATACATATATACTTGACAAAAGAAACACAAATAAGTAAAGAAAAAGTTTTTACCTCAATCACATATATATAAAAAGCATATGTATAATCAAAGACATAGAAAAAGTAGGTAAGTGTTCTGGATATCTTTTGCTTGGCTCTCCAGATTCCCTCTCTGTTGGTTCCTGCCTGTTCTCTACTGCTGGGAGGCCTCTGTTTGGACCTAGAAGAGGGACCCCAGGTCCTCTGGCTTTCAAGGTGGTTCAGACAATAGAGAGAATAGGTCAAGGTAATATAATCTCTTGGTTCTGTACTTGAAAATTCACCTTCACCTAGCTATGTTTGTTGACCAAAGGTCACTGTTCCTCTCAAGATGGCTTTCCCAACCTGCTTCTCATTTCCCGTGTTCTGATAATCTCTTCCTTCCTCATCCCTTTGGTCTTTAGGTGGTAACAGTGCTATTGCTAATTCTCGTAATTTACTGCATTATCTCTCATATTTTCACCAACATTCCACCATCATCTTTGTAACTATTATCTCTCTAAATAAACCATTCTTGAATTATCCTAATGTGAGTGTATAATCTTTTGCTGTTGGTTGAACTCTGACAGTAAGCGTGTAGGGAAGAACTCAAAAACACATTATGTTTTAAGGCACATGAAAAGATGCTCAACATCAGTAATTATTAGAGAAATGCAGATCAAAACTAAATGAGGCACCACCTCACACTTGTCAGAATGGCCTTCACTGAAAACATCTACAAATATTAAATGTCAGAGAGGGTGTGGAAAAAAGGGAACCCTTGTACACTGTTGGTGGGAATGTCACTTGGTGCAGCCACTGTGGAAATAGTATGGAGGTTTCTCAAAAAACTAAAACTAGAGGTACCATAGGATCTAGTAATCCCACTCCTGGGCATATATCTAAACAAAACTATAATTCAACAAGATACATGCACCCCCTATATTCATAGCAGTATGATTCACAATAGCCAAGACATGGAAACAACATAAATATCCAATGACAGATGAATGGATGAAGACACTGTGGTACACATATAACAATAGAATACTACTCAGCCACAGAAAGAACAGAAAAGTCGTGCCATTTGCAGCAGCAACACGGATACAACTAGAGATTATCATACTAAGTGAAGCAAGTCAGATAGAGAAAGACAAATACTATATGATATCACTTATATGTGGAATCTAAAATATAACACAAATGAATCTACCTGTCAAACAGAAACAGAATCATGGACATAGAAAACAGATTCGTGGGGGCCAAGGGGGTGGGGCCAGGGAGAGGGATGGAGTGGGAGCCTCTCCATAAGCTTTCATATGTACAATGGATAAACAACACGGTCCCACTGTAGAGCACAGGGCTTCCCCGGTGGTGCTAGTGATGAGAACCTGCCTGCCAGTGTAGGAGACATAAGAGACGAGGATTCGATCCCTGGGTCGGGAAAATCTCCTGGAGGAGGAAATGGCAACCCACTTCAGTATTCTTGCCTGAAGAATCCCATGGACAGAGGAGCCTGGCGGGGGTGCTACAGTCCATAGGGTCACAAAGAGTCGGACACAACAGAAGTGACTTAACACACACAGACACACACTGTATAGCAGAAACTATGTTCAATATCCCATGATAAACCATAATGGAAAAGAATATTTAACAAAGAATGTGTAAATATGGATAAGTGAATCACTTTGCTGTACAATAGTAATTAATACAACACTGTAAATCAACTATACTTCCATAAAAATAAATAAAATACACGTTTTAGATATGTGAATCAACATAGACTTTCTGGAGGAAAAAATCGTAATATGCCTCAAAAAACTTTCAAATACGAATGCAACAGAAATTTCTTTTTAGAAACCTCTTCCATGGATATAATCACAGATTGTACCAAGCAGTATGGGAAAATATTAAAAATATTATTATTTGTTAAATTATGAAAAACTGGAATACTATAAACACATTGTAAACACATAATAAAAGGTGATAGGATAAATAAATAACAATAGATTCATGTAAAGGAATACCATTTACCCATTAAAATCACATTTTAGAAAAATATTTCTTAATAGAGGACACAATAAAGATGTATTATCAAGGGGAAAAAGATCCTATACAACAATAAGTTTGGAACTTCCTTTGTGGTCCAGTGGTGAAGGAATCTGTCTTGCAATGCAAGGGACGAGGGTTTGATCCCTGGTTGGGGAACTAAGATCCCACATGCTGCAGAGCAACTAGTCCATGCACCGTAACTAGAGAGTCTGTGGGCCACAATGAGTGATCCCCCATGACACAATGAAGATCCTGTGCCACAACAGAGACCAGACCTAGCCAAATAAATAAGCAGATAAATAAAATAAATACTTTAAAAAACCAATAAATTCCCTACAATACCAGTTTGGTGACATATATCCTAGTGAATATGTGTGCATGCATAAACATATGCATGTGTATATAAATATATTTTCATATATATAAGAATGATGCATAGAAACTGTAAAAGTCTGTGAGTCAGTGGAATTGACAACTTTTTATCTTAATGCTTTTCTGTGTTTAAGTTTTAATCATTAAGCATGAGCTATTTTTGAAAATTTAAACATTTATAAAAATATGAGATTTATTTTCAACCAGAACTATTATATACTTCTCTTAAATACTTCATAACTATGAATCTAATCTGTCTGAAGATAATTGTTACCAAATATTTACAGCAATATAAAAAGCCTTCACAAATGAGAACTCATGGCTTATGGTCACCATTGTAGGTAACCAGATCTAGCACTACAAAATATGCAGAGAAATGTATGTTTAAAATATGTTAGAGAAAAACAATAACATCATTATTATGCTTAAATTCAGATGAAGTTTTTAAATGATTAAAAAAATGTATCAGCAAGTAAGGCAGGCTTTCATGCTTTCAGAAAGGAGACAGGCAAACATTAACACAGACAACTGGAGAAAAAATGAGGTTTACTGCCACGTTTCATTGGTAAGGACTACCTGGTCTTCTGCATGAAAAAATATTTGAATAAACTGATCTTTATCCACCTCTTCGTTAAATGTACGAAGAATTTAGAGAAAAGGGCCTATTGGCTACATGGAAGAATGTTTAATGTACTTTTCCAAGCTTCTATCAATATAAATGGAAATTACATTACTGTCACTAAATAATTATACAGGTTTTCCTAGTTTAATATAAGATATTAGAAATTATTTAGATTACTGCTTACTGGCTATTATTTTTCTTAGCAAGAATTACATTTCCTTTAAGAGTAATATATTTTGATCCTGCACTCAGAAACAACTCCCGATGTGATCATACTCATAATGTATATTAAAAGGTTAAAAACAACAAACACCCCTCCCTATGGAAGGAAGCAGTTTTCATATATTATTTTGTGTATGTGTGTGTTTAGGGGGGAGGGTGAGAAAGAAAGATAAAATCTTAATATAAAAAATTAGCCTCTCTAAAGCCATTTGGAGATTAAGGATTTCAAATGACATTTACAGTGGTGGTTAGTTGCTAAGTCGTGCCCAGGTATAAATGAGGCCAGGAGTGGTGCTCAGGAAATACATGACAGATTGATAGTTTCTTGCAGCTTCTGAGGGTTTTTCTCTGGGACAGGATGATCTCAAAATGTCTGTAAGTATTGATTCTTTGAGTCAATTTAAAGTTTCTTCATTTTGGAAGCAAAGCAGCATTTATTAAATATCTACTTTCTAATTCAAGAAAACTAAAATGAGGTAGCACAGAAAGTGACACACATTGCATACATTTACTATAGAGAGAGATCTACCTTATTTTGAGCAAAAACACTTAGAATTAGAAAACCAACTGTAATACTAAAGATAAACTTCTAAAAGAAAGGTGGAAATTGGAAAGCATGAAAAGCAAAAGTAGGCATGTTTATAAGACAGGGAACATCACAGGGCCAGCTATCTATGTATTAAATAATGTATATTTCAACACAATGAAAATACTTTTTTTTTTTTTTAATACACTTTCTTAAGGAAAACTCTACTCCGAAGATCCTTCAAGTGACATATCATGTTTGAGGAGGGAGACGGGATCAATACAAACATGCTGCTGACAACAAAGAGGCAGGTATATCAACAGCTTAAATTGCTTATATTCCTTTTGTATCTCTCATAGCAAGAGATGAGAGGGCTCTGCCCAGAGAAGGTGCTGAAATGTTTGATAAATGAATGTATGCGCATGTAACAGGATGCTGAATGATGTTGTTCCTGGGTTGAAACGAAGAGGCTCTAACATGCTAAGGAGAAACAGAAACTGCCCACAAAAGCCACCAACTTCTCCCTTGCCCGCCCCCTCCTGGTCCTCCCTGCCGGGGGCTAGGACAGAAGTGACTAAAATGACAACTTCCAATTATTATCCCAGTGTCCTCTCTCCTCCCAAGTTACATAAGGAGCTTTAGTAGGAGGTGGGGTGGGTCACAGTATTCAAGATAAGATGCCCCTCCCTTCTCACCCTGCAGGGTAGAGAAGTAGGTGTTTCTGGACACTTAAATCACCACCTCTTGCTCTCTTACAAGGTAAGTGAAGGGGAGTACCCAAGAGATTTGGGCATACTTGAAAGAAGGGGCAGTGATATTCTCTTTTGTAGTAGAATGTCTGTTTATACACAACACTTAATAATCTGTCGTGTACCTGTCTGAGCAGGCAAGAAGTAGGGGGATGTGGTAGTGCTGAGAGAGAGGGTGTTAGATGCTTACCTTCTCTGACCATATAATTCTAAGCTGTACTGTGAGAATAATGACACCTCACCAATTCATTCTAAGGATTGATTGATATAATAAGGGTAAAAATGTTTGGTAGACTGTGTATCTTTATATGAAATAAGTTGTTTTTAAAAGTTACATCCCAAATGAAGCAGCTTGAATTTCACAGTAGTCTTAATATAGTCTAAATTTTTAATAAATCGTCAATTAAAAAATATTTAATCAACCAGCTTTGTGCTGAGCCATCTTGATAGAGATACCATTTTCACCTCAAAGAGTCCCTAATCTAATTGGAAAATACTAACATAAAAGCAATAATATAACTATACAATAATGACAGAAAACATTTATATTGTGCTTGCTATGCGCTGGTCACTGTGATAGGCACTTGAGTTTTATAGCTCATATCAATCTTGCAACAATTCTATGAGGTAGATTTTATTATTTTGATCATGCTACAGATGAGGAGATGGGGCAGAGAAAGGTTAAATAACAAAGGCCACATAATCAGTAAGTAACAGAGCCCAGATTCAACTTCAGTCTGGCTCTGGAGTCTGAGCTCTTAACCACATTATTACACGCTTGTCTCATAAGATTCAGTGTATGGAATCACAGCTACATACTATGAGAATACAGGGAAAGGAATAAACACAATAATGAGGAGAAGTAGTTAGCAAAAAACAGGTGGAAGAAGCGGGACTTGAGTCAGGAAAAAAAATCAGTAAGGTTTAGAAAAGTAGAAAAGAGGAAGAGGAGTGTTGCATAAGTAGGTAATTATAAGAGTTCTAAGGTGTGAATGAGCAAGGAACTGGTCCATAAATAATTACTGAGCACCCACTAGGTATATACAATGTGCTTGGGATACATTTATGAACAAAAAAGATACTTGTTCTGATAGAACTTAAGAGTCAATGGGTATGAAAATGGTAATGAACATCTGTCCTGAGAAAAAGAGCGAAATAGAACTGAGTAAGTGGGTAGGCGACAGACCATGAGAGCTCTGAAGGCAGAGAAGCTCAAGGACATAAGAAATAGATAAGAACGGTAGGATTTTTGGAGGAATGTGTTACATGTTAACAGCAATATTTTAGGAAGATTAATTTGGCCATATTTTACAGGATAAATTAGAGATGGGAAAAATAATAGGCAGAAAGTCTCATAATAAAGTGAATTTTATAAAGATCTAGATTAATTGATGACACGGGAAACAGAGAGTTTTGCTCTATTCATTATCTTTTTTTCTTTCACTCATTCCCTTAGCCTAGAAATTCATCCAATTTTCTCCTATCCATAGTGAAAGCTAAATGTAAAAATAAAGAATTACTCTCCAAGGGGCAAGTACTTTCCTAGCTACTATCTATCTTCTCACCTCTACTTTCTTTTCATTCACTCCTGAACTCACTGAAATTTGGTTTCCGTCATGATACAGGAAAAGCAGTGGTTTGTTTGCCCAGAAGCAAGTGGACAATTTGGAAACATTTTTTTTAAAAAGGTACCACATGAGTAAAGATTAAAAGCATGAATAGGAGTTTGTGAAGAAAGGAAGTGGGGGTTTATATGCATATTTTGTGTGAAGCAATTCAATCAAACACACTGAGAAGGTTTTGATTCTAAAACTTTGGTTCTACCTCTAGGAGGTATGCTGAATACACTTCTCATTTAAAATCCTTTCCACATTTGTTTCAATTCATCCTGCTATGAACAAGGCAGAAATTTGTCAGAAAGCTATTTTCATTTTGAAAGAATTTTTTTAAAGTTTAGTTCACACAAGCATCCAACGAGAGTCTCTCAGGTTTACAGACCCTGTTCCATACTGACACTGGTCTCTTCCAATAAATATACCATGAGCTCCTTGAAAGCAGGGACTAGGGCTTGTTTTTATACTTCCACTAACTAGCAGAGAGCCTGAAATTCAGTAGCTGTTCAGTAAAATTAGGTGTATTGATTAAAAGTAAAAGAAGAATACATGAGAGGCACTGTAGGAAAATTTATGAAACAAAAGGACAGGGATGAGCAAAGATGGCGCTTATGTTTTGGACACTCTTGGGATAGCTGCTGGAAGAGAGAAAGAGAGGATACACTTCCCTGGCCAGCTGGGCCTCTCAGCCCCACCAGTCCTTCCTGGATGGAGCATCTCTGCCCCACATACAGGAGAAAAGAAGACAGTAACAGTGACAGACCGTAGTCAAGGGGAAGACAAGTTCTGATTTAGACTCATGAAACAGGGTGCACAGGGTCTATCTACCAAGTTGAAGTGTTGAGATGTGGCTGGAGACAGAAACTGGTGTCTGGGAGAAGACTGAAGGCAGGAGGAGAGGGGGATGACAGAGGATGAGATGGCTGGATGTTATCACCAATGCGATGGACATGAACTTGGGCAAACTTTGGGGATGGTGAGGGACAGGGAGGCCTGGCACACTGTAGTACGTGGCGTTACAGTTAGACATAACTGGGCAACAGAACAACAAACAACAATGGCTAGAGGATCATATTTTTGGAATTATCAGCATAAGAACTGCAGATTAGGTCATAAGAAATAATAAACAAATTTTGAAGAAAAAGGGAAAGGAAAAAAGTTGCTTTTGTTAGGTACATTCATATACTGCTGAGTAAATCTTACGTTATGTTAACTATTAGTGAGGCTTAGAATACATAAAGTTGAGAGTTTTTAGAGCAGTATCCGGTAATTCTTATTTTCCCACATGTCTACCATAAGCAGACTCTGCTTTCTTAGTAATAGATATTTCTAGCTAACATATGAGGGGGGACCAGCAATGCCATTAACTACCATTCTCAAAGGAACACTAACAAAGAAAAATAATCCTCAAAAGCTTTATTGATTTGCAAAGATATTTTAAAAATAAATTGTTTAAATGGCATTATAGTCTTTTCACTTCTCCCCCTTGCTTGTAGGGAGACTAGGAGAGGTTACTGTTTCTAAGATACAGAAACATAGCATCTGAAATGGAAGTCTGAAATAAAACTGTCACGTTCTGGAAGCTGCATAATATAGCTCTCATACTAGAGAGAATATTTTTCTCCCTCAAATAAGTGAGATAATGTACATGAATATGAAACATATGGAGACAGAACTTTTTCAGTGATTAGGGATTTTATGCTAAAATTTTCACAGATGTGCTCCTAAAAAATTGTGTGTAAGCTAAATTTCTGTAAGGAAAGTAATTTTCTCTTTGATATACAATATCAATATTTTGGAGATATTTCATCTCTCTGGATCTTAGCTTTTTCTTGTATAAAACGAAGGGCCAGGAGCAGGCATCTTATGTTTTTTTCAGCTCTAGAATCCTGTGACAATTTTTTTCTGATTGATTTTCAACTGTTAATGGGTCAGAAAATTTCTTGCCTATCTCTTAGGACAAAAGTTAGAAATATGTACATAACACTTAATGACATCAGAGGAGTTTCTACTTAAAGAGATTCAGGAATCATTCTGAGGCTTAGTACTGTTTGTATGTATAAGCATACATACACATCTAGATCAATAAGAACTTATGCATTTCAAAGACAGGTAACTAGGAAATATTTTGTAGTTTAAAGTGATTGAAGTGAGGGTGGAAGACATGGAGGCAGTAAGTGGAGAACTCTCATCGTGACCTAGGGATCAAAAACATGGACAATTTTTAGATGATATACAACTCAGTTGATTTAAATTTTCCAGTTGTATATCATCTAAAAATTGTAATTTTGCTTCTTTTCCAATTCTATCCATCTTATATATATCTATTGTCTAGTTAATTTACCTCAGTCTTCAGAATAGTATTAAATAACAATGGTTATGATGGACAGAACTTCCCAGAGGGTATAGTAGTAAAGAATCCGCCTGCTAGTGCAGGATATGCAAGAGGCGCAGATATGCTAACGCTGTGTCAAAGTCTCACCCTGACGTCTGTGGGGAAGTGTGCCCTGTCTCAGATCAGTCCAGCTGCTGGCCTGGGCCTGTTCTAAACAGGATACTCTACCTTAAGACATGACAAGTGTTATTTTCACCAAAGATGATAAGACTTCTTATCTGTTTTCTTCTTTTGTGTTTTCTATCAAGAACTCCATCCTCAATACCCTCCTATCCAAACCTTGTCAACATCTCTTTTCCTTCCCAAGATCCATCCCCACAACCCAACCTTCCTCAGTACAGTACACTCGAGAAATCTACTGCTCCTTCAGTCATTATTTGATTCCTGTCTGGCTCTGGGCATTTTTCTGCCCTTGTTTCACTCACTGAATTAAGAGGGCACTGCTCCATTCAGAACAGACTGTGAACACTGAAGTATCTGCAGTCAGAAAAATGGCATTTACTAATTTAATGATTTAGCAAAAGAAGACCCAGGGATTTCTATAACTCAGAAGAAGACATGTCTTTACTATGCAACCAGAATTTTGCTTTCTCACACTTCAAAAAAAAAGGGGCAGCAGTAAATGTTTAAGATATTCAATATGTAAATATTTCAAGTTTTAGACTGCTGCAATGAAACAAATGGAATTTTAAAATGAGAAAAAATATGAATGGTCAAACATGGAAAGCAATGGCAAACATGAAAAACTATCAGTAAAATGTATGTTATGAAGGAAAAGTAGATGCAGTTAACACGCCTGATGAATAATGAGTTGTGGATTAATGCTTTGTTCAACTGAGAGTTCACTGCTGCTAAGTCGCTTCAGTCATGTCCAACTCTCTGTGACCCCACAGATGGCAGCCCACCACGCTCCGCCGTCCCTGGGATTCTCCAGGCAATAACACTGGAGTGGGTTGCCATTTCCTTCTCCAGTGCAGGAAAGTGAAAAGTGAAAGTGAAGTTGCTCAGTCTTGCCCGACTCTTAGTGACCCCATGGACTGCAGCCCACCAGGCTCCTCCCTCCATGGGATTTTCTAGGCAAGAGTACTGGAGTCGGTTGCCACTGCCTGAGAGTTCACTAGTAAAACCTTATTTGTAGTAATTACTTCAACTAAATACTTGTATATTGAGAGCACACTATTTCTTGGCCATTGAACTGGGCCCTGGGGATCTTTAAGGTACACGTAAATTATCAGAGATGTATCTTATTATTTCATTTATTAAGAGGCTACGATGCATCAAGCATTATACTAAGCTACAGGAACACAAAAATCATTAATATGCAGTTCTTACTCTTCAGGAATTTAGTTTAATTAAGGAAATGTAGGCACATACAGTGACTGAATAACTGAATAATCTTCATGATCATGCTAAATGGATTAAAATATAGTGTTAGGCTATTATAAACGACTAACAAGATTGATTATATGTATAGAAAATAATCAGCTAAATTATTAAACACGAAAGAATAACAGATACTATGGATTTCAAAAATAGGAAGCCTTTACCTGTTGCACTTCATTTTCCTTATTATGTTAATAGATACAGCTTTGCCATGTAATTTTAATCCAGCCAGTCCTAAGTGTCGGACTCTGACAGACTACTCAATGTGAGAAGCTCACTTCCTTAACCTCAGAAACAAGTTCTCATTAGCTCTATTCAATATGGAGGAGTTCTCTCTTTGACAAACAGAAGGAAAAATCTGACTTAGCTTAGAGAGAGATCAAAGATATTTTCCCTCTGAGCATCAGCTCTGTTTCGGAATGGCTGTTCTTATCAAGATTCCACTTTTAACATTAGAGAGACTTCAGAAGTCTTGCTGGAGTAGTTTTTGTCCTCTCACCTAACCAAGATATTTTTTGCCAAGGACTCTGAGCTTCCTCTAATACAGTTCTTCTCTGTATAAAGGTAAGTGAGGTAAGTGAAGTCGCTTAGTCGTGTCCGACTCTTTGCGAGCCCATGGCCTGTAGCCTACCAGGCTCCCCCATCCATGGGATTTTCCAGACAAGAGTACTGAAGTGGATTGCCATATCCTTCTCCAGGGGACCTGCCAACACAGGGATCGAACCTGGGTCTCTCGCATTGCAGGCAGATGGTCTGGGCCACTATTAATTAAAATACAGTACTGATGAAATCAACTTAAATTAGAGTTTAAGAATATGCCTCCCTGGCTTTGCCACTTCTTTTGATCCACTTATCCCTTTTCCTCCTTCAGCAACTTACAAAGCTACATTTTATAAATATGAAGTCATACATTTTTCCTCATGATATTTACTGCTGCTGCTGCTGCTAAGTCGCTTCAGTCGTGTCCGACTCTGTGCGACCCCACAGACGGCAGCCCACAAGGCTCCGCTGTCCCTGGGATTCTCCAGGCAAGAATACTGGAGTGAGTTGCCATTTCCTTCTCCAATGCATGAAAGGAAAAGTGAAAGTGAAGTTGCTCAGTCGTGCCTGACTCTTAGAGACCCCATGGACTGCAGCCTATCAGGCTCCTCTGTCCATGGGATTTTCCAGGCAAGAGCACTGGAGTGGGTCGCCAGTGCCTTCTCCGCATGATATTGTAGAGTAATTTTTGGAAGCACTAAATTCATCACTTAAATAAAATGTAACAATTAAATACAACTTGTACACATACAATACCATGATATCAATAGTTAACAAGAAGAAATGATCTCTGGTAGGCTTAGACTATAGAACTCAGGAAAGGTATGTTAAAACTAAAAGGATATTAAAATGTATAAGCAGAAAAACTGTAATGAGTAATTTAAATTTTAATTTCTAATCTGTGTATTTAAGAACTCCTTTATTTCACTGTGAATAATTACAATGACCCAGTTTCTTCCAACTCTTTACATACTTAATATTTACAAAGTCACAACACATGTGTTATAAAATCTTAGCCTCTGCATACCTAATACTCCAGAACATTAATGGTGGAACTCCATAGTGTTGCAAGTTCCCTCCTTAGCAGAGGAAATGTGGCCTGTTCCAGTGACCCTGCTCTTTACCAAAGCAGAGTATGCTTTGGAAAGAGTAAGTAAAACAAAATTAGGTGAATATGAAATATTATTTTTATTTTCTATAAATCTTTAGAATGGTGTTGAGATTTCTCATGGTGACAAAAAAGAAATTATTTATATTCTTTACTTGTATAAACTCTATCAATCTTCCAAAAGCTAGCTGAAATAAAATGACTTGTAGGGACAATCAATCAATACCTAATATACATAAGGTATCATGTAAGTGGTAAGAGAAATATCTATTTGTGCTGTACTAATAGGTTTTGATTATTTTCTAGATATTCTAGAATTTTTATTGGAAATGTATTCTTTATCTGAAGAGTTAAAAAAGAAGTTGTTTATTTTATTTTTTGGTTTATTTTTAACTTCTAGGTAGTAAGAAAACTTGTTTCATTTCTATTGCTTTCTTTTTTATTTTATTTTATTTCTATTACTTTTTGCCAGCCCAAGAGGTGGCAAGAATACACAGAAGAACTATATAAAAAAGGTCTTAATGACCTGGATAACCGCGAGGAGGCTCAGATGGCAAAGAATCTGCCTACAATGAAGGAGACATGGGTTCAATCCCTGGGTCAGGAAGATCCCCTGGAGAAGGGAATGGCTGGAGAATTCCATGGACAGAGGAGCTTGGCAGGCTACAGTCCAGGGGTTGCAAGAGTTAGACATGACTGAGCAACTGACGCTTTCTTTCTCACACTCTCTCTTTTGTACCCCACATTCAATGAGTCAGCAATATCTGTTGGTTTTTCTTTCAAAATATATTAATACTTACTACTGTAATAGTAAGTTTGTATACTTTTAAAGGACAGAACAGCCTGTCAGCTACAGTCCATGGGTTTGCAAAAGAGTCAGACAGACTGAGTGACTAAACAGCAAAAACAACAACACTCTTCTCCACTCATTCCATTCTCTATATAGTATCCTTACTGTTCCTCTAACATTCAAAGCAGTGCTACTGCCTTGCACTTGCAGATGGAACATTTTTTCCTCAGGAAATATATATAGCTCACTCTCTCACTTCTTTTAGGTTCTCTTCCCAAATGTCTCCTTATTAGATAGATTTTCTTTGAGTCTCTCACATAAAATAGTAACTCATTTCTAATGTTCTCTAGACTCCCACTTCTTGGCATTTTTCCATTGTCCTTTTCCTCTTCTCCTTTTAAAAAATGAAATATAGCTGGAATACACTATTATATTGGATTAAGGTGTACTAGGCAGTGATTTGACATTTGCAGACATTATGAAATGGTCAGTACCATAAGTCCGTGAATTGAAACTCGTTCAGTCATATCTGACTCTTTGCGACCCCAAGGACTGCACAGTCCATGGAATTCTCCAGGCCAGAATACTGGAGTGGGTAGCCTTTCCCTTCTCCAGGGGATCGTCCCAACCCAGGGATTGAACCTAGGTCTCCTGCATTGCAGGTGGATTCTTTACCAGGTAAGCCACAAGGGAATCCAAGAATACTGGAGTGGGTAGCCTAACCCTTCTCCAGGGGATTTCCTGACTCAGGAATTGAACTGAGGTCTCCTGCCTCGCAGGCAGATTCTTTACCGACTGAGCTATCAGGGAAGACCATAAGTCTACCAGCTATCTAACCCTATACAAAGTTATAACAATATTATTGACCATATTTCTTATGTTGTGTATTATATCTCCATGGTTTATTTATTTTTTTTTATATAATTGAAGGTCTGTACCTTTTAATCTTCTTCACCTATTTCACACACACCCCTCTGCCACATCCTTCTCCTCAGGCAGCCACCTGTTTGTTCTCTGTATTTGTAAGAATGGTCTCTCTTTGTTCTGTGATTTTTTTGTCTTTTAGATTCAACATGTAAGTGAGATAATATGACATTTTTCTTTCTCTGATTTATTTCACTGACCAAAATATCCTCAAGTTTCATCCTCAAGTTTCATTGTTGCAAATGGCAAGATTTCAATCTTTTTTGTCTCTAATACTCCATTGTGTGTGTATGAAAATACCACATCTTCTTTATTCATGTATCTATTGATGGACACTTAGGTTGCTTCCATATCTTGGTTACTGTAAATAATGCTGCTATGAACACTGATGTATAGATATTTTTTCAAATTAACTTTGCTTTCTTCAGGTAAACACCCAGAAGTGAAACTGCCACAGAGCATATGGCAGTTCTATTTTTAATAACCTCTATGTTGTCTTCCACAGTGGCTGGACCAGTTTACATCTCACCAACAGTGCACATAGGTTCCCTTTTCTCCACATCTTTGCCAATAATTATTTGTTGTCTTTTTGATGACAGCAATTCTAACAGTATGAGTGCATATCAAATTGGGCTTCTAATTTACATTTCCCTGATGACTGATGACATTGATCATGTATTTGTTAGCCATCTGTTTGCCTTTGGATGGGCTGCCCTCGTAGCCCTGACTGTAAAGAATCTTCCTGCGATATGGGAGGCCCAGGTTCAATCCCTGGGTCAGGAAAATCCCTTGGAGAAGGGAGTTGTGATACACTCCAGTATTCTTGCCTAGAGAATTCCATGGATAGAGTAGGCTGGTGGGCTACAGTCAGTGGGGTCGCAAAGAGTCAGACATGACTGAGCAACTAACATACACCTAATGACTTTGGAAAATGTCTATTCAGATCCTCTGCCCATTTCTTAATTGGGTTGTATGTTCTTGATTTTGAGTTGTATGAGTCCTTGGTGTAATTTGGATGTTAACCCCTTACTGAATATATAGTTTGCAAATATCTTCTCCCATTCATTAGACTGCCTTTAGGTCTTATTGATAGTTTTCTTTGTTGTGTAACAATTTTTCAGTTTGATGCAGTCCTGTTTATTTTTCCCTTATTGTTTAATTTCCACAATGGCACCTAAATGCCACTAAATGTTCGACAATAGACAGATGGATAAACAAAGTGTCGTATATATGTATATGATGGAATATTACTCAACCATTAGAAAAGAAATCCTGCCATTTTTAACAACATGGATAATCCAGAGGATATTATGCTAGGTGAAATAAGTTGGACAGAGAAAGACAAATACCACATGATCTTACTTACATGTAGACTCTAGAAAACACATTAAATGTTTACTTTTTTTGCTTTGTCAATATATTCTCCACTAAATGAAACTTTTGAATGTAGGTACTCTTAATTCAGTAACTTGAATGACATCTGTTTTACAGTATATATTTAGACATATTGTTGAAAAACA
>ML662439.1:11053239-11106788 GCA_007570785.1 Antilocapra americana
ATGTAAACCCATGGTGATATCATGACAATGTATGGCAAAAACAATAATAAAAAAAAAAAAAAGAAAAAAAAAAAAAGAATGAAATAAATTCTAAACAAAAGTGAGCCAAAACTTCAATATTCTTCATATAGCAACATTTTATGTAAATAATATATTTTTCTCTTTCATTCTTAGTATTCTTGTTGGGAATAATATATCTGATTTATGAGTACACAAAAGAAGTTAGTTTTGTATTACAAAGTTTTAGCAAATTGACCCAGTACTCTGAGACTTATCATAATTAGCAACATATAAAGGGACTTGGGGTTTAGTGACACTCAAACTATTAAATACTTTAAACAAAAATCTCACATCAGATGAGAGTGTAAGGGCAAAAATTTTAAACCACTTATTCAAATTTGAAATAAATAGCAATTTTCCTTAGTAAAATTTCACTTAACACAAAATGAAAGTTTCACGTTACTTGTGCTGTCACTATTCCTCTTTAAGCTTTTAAAATCAACTATTTCTCAATCATTTTGTTTCACTGAGGAATTAAATTGTAGTGGACAAATGGCATAGAATATGAGTGACATCAGTGAGAATGGCAAAGTAAGAATCTCAGAAGAGCCTCTCCTTCAAAACATAATGAGAATACTGGCAGAGATTATCAAAATAAACTTTTTAGAATTCTAGAAGTTAAGCAAAGGTCTGTCTGCTGCAATCTATAGAGTATGCAGTCAAAAGAAACACTGGAATTTCAGTAAGAATGTGAGTTTGGTGGAGTTTTAATTTTCCCAACCCTCATTTCCTTGTCGTTAGTTCCACAGTCACCTTAAAAACCAACAGTCTCACAAACCAGAAATCTAGCAGCCACTGGAGAGGACAGAATGGTTTTAGAGAGCCCAGAAAGTGTCATTTCAGCAGGTTATGATTATTTGACCTGTCTTCCAGTTTCCTAGAAACCTCTCCTTACAATGCTTGCCTTTATTTGACCTGATTCAGAACCCTCTCCGTGCAAAGAGTCATTTCTCTGAAGACATCTGTCAAAAAGAGTCAGCAGTTGTTTAATATTGTGGCTGCCTGAAGTGGCCACAACAGTAGGAGCAAAGAAAGAGCTGACAATAAAAATGAAACACTAAAATTAAAAGCAGAGGAATTCAACATCCACAGGGGAATTTGAAAGTGCTAACAGGATCCTGGGAATCTAGAAGTCTATCTATGCACACACAGGATGTTTGCATGCATAGGAAAGACCTGAGAAGGCCTTAACTAAGCTCTCACCTTTGGTTGGCCTCAAGACCTGAAAGAGTTGTATGAATACAATAACATGCTAGAAGATAACTATGCTAAAAGAACGTAAGTGATGATCATATTATGAACGACAAAGATACTGAAGTGTATTAATATAATACCCATCTTCTTTTAGAGTTTATAAATTAAGTCAGCAAATACATACCAGATCTGTTTTTGGAGGATCTGGACACTCAGTGGGGAAATAAGGTGTCGAACTTCTGACGCCACTGCTGTCAGATGCTGGCTTTGGAGGCTGAGCATGCTGCCTGTAAGTAGCACTTTTAGGAGTCCAACAAAACAGGTTGATTGATTCTCGCACACAACGTTCAATGTCAATTTCTAGATAGGAAAATATATTTTTTAAAAAAAGCAAATATAGAAGCTATTGCTCTCTTTATGTAAGAACCACAAGTTTTCCTAAATACATATGCACAAATACGGCTAAAATGATAACTAATTAGAAAAGATGTCAGTAAAAAGTAATATGGATATTAATCAACATATGACTAGAATGGTAGAGGGTATCTACCATGATACCATCTATCATGTATATATTACATACATACATGATACATATATAGAGTATATTTCATTTATCATTATTCAAAAATTTAAATATATTAATCATACATCTTATTAGAGAATCTACTTCATTAACTTTAATAATATTTTTACCTTCTCAAATTAAAATAAAGGTTGAGTAGAAAGAAGGCTGGGAATTGGGAGTGGGCAAACAAAAGATTCAGATGTTAATATACTATGATTTCAGGTAAAGTGTACTAACAGTTTCACTTCCATCTATTACAGAAGATATAAAATAATCAGGACAAAAATTAATCAAAATCTAAATTCAGTATTTATTATCCCCTTTTTAAAAAGAATTTATTGATTTAAGTGCAGAAAAGTTTGAATGAGGTATCACATATAGAGAAATAAAATGCACCCAATCAAAAATGATAGAAAATATTTTCAAAGAAAATGTTCTTTTTCTGATCTGAAATAAATTTAAATACCTTTGATACAAAGGTAATATACACAGGAAATTTATTACAATGCCAAATTATTGTGTGTGTGTTTTAATAAGACTGCAACCCATGAGATTAATATTAACATTCCTAATGGAGAATAGAGCTGTAACTCTATGGGGAAAATGGAGTTATCACAGAAAGGCAATAGAAATTGAAGAATTTGGCTAGGATGAAGGAGTTTAGCTTGGACCAGCTTTTTCCTTTCTATATTCCTAACATAGTAAATGGTAGTTATCATCATTTCCTCTGTTAAAGTCCGAGTGTGTCAATTCAGATAAAGCAATGGAGAAAAATACATCAAATCCCTTACAGAGGGATAAGGTCCCTATTTCTGTTTTTGGAATGAAGTGCTTATATATAACGAAAAAGGAAATAGGCACTTAAATTGATTCTGTAAATGGTGCATGGGTCATGCCTTTATAGAACTGTCTGCTTTTATAAGGTGGAAAACTCTTAGAGAAGGGCAGAGAAACGGACACTTATTGAACATCTATTATGTGACAGGTGTTGTATACTTTCACTTAGCTCATTTAATTCAGTGATGCCTGTAGACAGGTAATGCAATCCCCTGATTTCTGTAGAAGATGAAGAAATTAACCCATAATGAAGTTAAGTGACTGAATGTGTTAAGTGTTGTTACCACCAGTAGAACCTCTGGAGTTACTAGAGGGTTATAAGGCATCTTTCATTTCCCAATTTATTTAGATTTGGGAAACAATAGCCAGCAGCTCTAGAAAGACCAGTTACTCAATTAAACATTCCTTCATCTGCTCTTAGTGATGTCAGCTTCACAGTTGGTTACTTCCATTGCTGCACAAAGAGGTCAGATTTCATCACGACCATATGCTATTCCTAAGGTAAATTCTATAAAACAAGAGTTAAACATGTTCTGAAGCATGAGCCCATTTATTTGAGAAACTGTCAATATAGTGAAATGTATTCTTCTAAAAAGCTCTTTAACATCAACTTAATATCCACAAAGAGAAGAATATAAACACCAATGAGAAGAAAAATAAAAGTTCAGATACGTTCCTCTACTTCACTTGAGACAGAAGAGATATGCTCAATTCATTTTAAAACATTTCCAACTAATACTGTTAAGATAAAAACTTGCAGCTAAAGAGAGAAAACTCTGTCATCTTGAAAAAAAGTTTATCTACTTCTCACTGTTTAATTTCCAAAGGAAAAGAATTTTGGACCATTAATTTTGTATCCGTAGTGCTCAAATCAGTTTGACACGTCTGTCACCCATTAAAAGCTTGAGGTCAAGTTACTGATGCAGATGAGAGGTTGTAGTTCAGTCCTTAAATCACTGGCAATGGAAAAGTCGTTTATATCTGCTTCCAAAACACCCTACCAATACCATAAAAGGTTTACAGGGAATCGTGAGAATTCACTGGCATCCACCCCGATTTGAGCCTGATTATTACTACTGGAAAATATCCCATCCTCCATTCACTTGACCCGTGTCATCCTTCTGTCTCAAAATCCTTCCAAAGTACTTTATCATAACCAAAATATTATGAAAAGTACTTTATAAACTGTACATTAAAATATTCAGTTATTCTTTTAAAAATAATCTCTCATCCCAGAGCCCTACTACATTCTACCTTGCATTCTCATTTTGATATAATGCATTTGTGAAAAAGCATGTACCCTGGATTATGCTTTCCCAGATTTGATATCAAGCTCCATGAGGTACACTCAGAAAAATATCTTTTGTAAGTTGTAGTTTCTTTATCTTATCCATTACTATTGTTCCCTCTTATAAATACTGAACTATTTTTAAAATTATAAAATGCAACTCATGTTACCTTTGGGCAAGGGTAAGTGGAAAAGACATTTCTCCTGAAGCCCTCCATTCTTTGCTTTAATGAGTATGAACTGCTTTCCAGGTGTAGGGAACAGTTGTTTATATGGCACTTCTTTTACCATCATCTAATCCCCTCTATATTTGATCCCTAATTTGGGTACTAAGATATTATTTTCTCCTTTTTAATCTACTGCATCATTTTGGTGGAACACATTTCCCAATAATTTCTAAGAAAGGATGCACAGAAAGCAAATTATTTTGGAATTGTCCATATTTTTAATATATTTATTCTGCCCCTGACTGATAGTTGGGCTAGTCATACGATTCTAGGATTGATTTATTTTTCTTCAGAGTTAGGTAAGGCAAGTGCTCTATTGTCTTTCTTCTGAGAAATTTGATGCAACTTTGATTTAAGATCACATATATGTAATTTTCTTCTTTTCTGTAAACTTTTAGGAGTTCTGGTGTTCTGAAATTTCATAATGATGGTCTTATAATCCTTCAGTTGTATAAAAAGTTATTGTGTAATATCTACAATAATTTCTCATTTTTTTCCTTCCCTCTTCTTTCATTAAAAGAGTCCTAAACATCCTAAATAGATTTTCTAATAATTTTGCCCTTTCCTCTTACTTTCCATCTGTAATTTTCTTGTATTCTCTGAGGGCTTTCTTAAGCTTTATCATCCAACTCTTTCATATAAAGCTCACTGCATTTTCACATCATTTTTAATTTCCAGTAAATCTTTTTTGTCATATTAATACTTTTAAAAATCCTGAATTTTCATAGCTATTGTATCTTCTCATAATTGATTTTCTGAGGCTATTGCTTCATTCAGTTGGTGCTACTCTGTGTTTTTTAGCTGGAGACTTTCCCCAGAGGTTTGGTGATATACAGCACCAAAATTAGATTGGAAGTTTTGAATATGTGGGCAGGGCTTTGTTACTGGTGGTTTTACTATAGGTAACTCGGGGATATGGTCATTTGTTAGAGGATTCCCAAAAGCAAGGTATTTTTCTTTGGGGGAACATTACATTTCTCCAGAGAATTATTCTTTAACCTGTTTAAACTAATCCTTGCCAGTATTCTAGGAAATGACCATGGAGAAGCCTGGAAATTATAACTACATTTCCTCACTCTGGCTCTTGGCTATGCTGCTGATTCTGAGCTTCAAGTCTCTTATGATTCTACTATTCCAAACAACGTACCTCCAGATTTACTGTTTCTATGGTCATGTTTTGTAAAATTTGCAAAAGTAAAAATACTTAAATCACAATCAGTGAAAACTTGTCTTTATTTATACCAATTTCAACTCCATTCCTCTTGTGTTGGACACATTCCTCTTGTGTTGGACAACATAGTGGCTGTGAATATTCTGATATAACTAAGCTAGAGATACATTTAGTATGGTTTAATGGGTATTTTTCTGTTATGTGAAGTCACTTTTGGGTATTGACATAGATTTTCTCCTTGACCAAGGCTAGCCAGACTCTTCTAAGCCTTTTCTCGACTATGTCTCAATCTTGGCCTAAAAAGTTGGCTGGAACAAAACTCTCAAAATACTATATAGCAATTCAAGGTCACATCCCTCACATGACCCTAACACCCTATGAATGCCTCCTTGAGAAAATCAAGGCTGCCAGAAGAATTTACTATTTGTTCCAGGAAATACTTGAAGATAGGGTCCTTGTCTGAAGATAGGTACCTCGGTGGGAAGGTAGGAGCCTCACTTTGGTGTCTGTTAGCAAATGCAGATGTATTTCACATGGACCCAATGCCTTCCTTCACATATTTTACAGTTTTTCACTTCATGCTGGGCAATTATTTCAATAAAGTAACACTGATTAAAACCTGTGCTTACCACTTTAATTAGTGTCTGGTGTTGCTTGTCTTTGACAATATAGTAAAGTTATTGCTAACTCTAGAAATGATTTCCTGGAATATCCCCAATGCCTACTATATAGGAGCAATGTGAATGTGTTCTAGCACCAAAAGTTTATGTGCAGGAAAAAAATAGTTGACATGTTCACAGCCAAAAATAAGACTGAAAAATTCGAAACATTAAACATGTGAACCTGTAAGCAGAGAATTAGGTTCTTATTGATCTTTTTTTTTGACAGGAACTTCACAAAAAATAGCATCCCTGTGTTTACAGGAAACAAACTTGCAGCAAACAAACACAAGCCACACCTGGGATAAATGGTATGTTGTATCCATTACCATTGTCAATATTAAAAAACAAATTTCAACCAACTAAGCCTGTGAAAAGACTGATTATTCATGTTTTCTATAGAAAATAATATACCACTACTGTTATATGAATCAATTAATATGAAGCAAAAGAGGAGGACAAAGACAGAGATACATCAGACATTTAATGAATAAAAATATTACGTTATTTTTGTTTTGTAGTTTGCTGTGATGTCTTCACTCATTCTAAATATTCTTTTAAAAGCCTAATTTTATATTGTCATTTCAAACCCCTCCTTAGTCAGGTGACTTAATGGAACCAGGAAGTAATACTACATGGAATTAATATAATTCAAATTAGAAGTGTTAGTCATAGTTACAGGGTACTATTGAATCACCCTTAAATAGGCAAAAATGCTCTGGGCCAGTCCAAGAATGATAAACCAGTCATAAGATTAATCATACACATACATATATGTACACATCACATACACACACACATAAATATTTGTTGAATGAAGGACTGAGCACATTTTATAAGCAAAATCTTGGTTATGCAGTCTAAGGGGGAAAGGATGGTACAATACATTCCTGGGCTCCTACTTCACTTCACTCGGACTTTCACATCCCTGATATGTCTCCATGTGCTTACTGGCACATTTTGCTAAGCATCTATCATCTCTGCTGCTTAGTGCCTACAATGAAGTGAGAAATAAAGTAGGAAATGCAATAAGCATTACTGACACTCGAATACTTAAACTGTTTTCTATTCTTAACATAATTGTCTCGATCATTTAGCAGTTGAGTAGATACATATTAAGATGCAAAGCAGCTGGTGTTGCTAATAGAACACAGCTTACTTCAGAAAAAAAGAACAACGCAGCAACAGCTTGGAAGATTCAGCACCAGGTCAGCAGTAGCGATCGTTTTCTCCTTTTCTTTTATACTAACCGGAAATCTGGTTCTTTCTTGGCAATAGAACCTTGTATTCAAGTTCAGTAAGCATCTTTTCATACAACTGATACATGTTTTTACTGAAGGACTGAATGGTTTACGTTTTTCAAGGTAATCCAATGTAGCTTTTTAAAATAAAAGTGAGAATATTTTGGTTATTTCCTGCATGTTATATAATATTTACTAACTAGCCTATAAGCATATGGCATATTAGTCTCGTTCATTTTCTCTGATCTCATTTATTGGTTTGTTTTCGGTTTGACTCAGCGCACTCACACTTAGAGGGGATATGTAGTAAGGAGTTATTTTCCATTCTGTTGAGGATCATCATTTAAGATAAGGCAATAAGAACACATCAGATTACAGTGGACCCCTGAACAATATGGGTTTTGAATTGCTTGGGTCCACTTACACATCGATATTTTCCAATAGTAAATATCACAGCACTACACCATCCACGGTTGGTTCAATCTGTAGATGCAGAACCATTGATACAGAGGAAAACTGGATGTGGAGAAACAGCAGATACAGAGGAACTGGTATACAAAGGACTGACGGTGAATTATACTTTGATTTTCAACTGTGGCAAGCAAAGGCACCCCTATCTCTGCGTTGTTCAAGGGTTAACCTGTACTTTCACTTTTGTATAGTGATATAAGATTAGGTGCTTCCCAGGTGGCACTAGCGGTAAAGAACCCACCTGCCAATGCAGGAGATGTAACAGACGCTGGTTTGATCCCTGGCTTGGGAATATCCCCTGGAGAGGAAAATGGGAACACACTCCAGTATTCTTGCCTGGAAAATCTCATGGACAAAGGAGCCTGGTAGGCTACAGTCTATGGGGTCTCAAAGAGCAGGCTACGACTGAAGCAACAGTACACACACATGCTAAAGCCTAGGTAGAGGACTGAAGAGAATGCAACCCAGAAGTATTATTACATTTTAAAATAAAATATAGAACAATATACGTTAAAAGTCATTTTAGGTATGATATATATAAACTCATTTTGGTCCTTACATTATTATTTTCATTATCCATCAGCAATATATATGGGGGAAATTTTAAACATAACTTCTGACTTTTAAAGATTTTTGGGGTTGACTACTTTTAAGATACTTCAGAAGTGTAAAATGTTCTGTATATTTAAAAAATACTTTAAAAACCTAACACACACATAAATACTCAACAGTAAAACAAAAATAAACAAATTCCATCATTGAGGTCCTGAAACAAATTTAATACCTGATTGAGACTGTAAGATAAATTTGGACTACTCAAAAAAATTCAGAAAGCAGAATCCCTGTCAATCATAAGAAAGACCGCTTTCCTATGGAAAAGAGCCTTGAAACCTTGGGACCAACTTTAAGATGTATTAGGACTCTAATTTACTCTCAACTTTCAAGATAAGTAGAAAATTCTGATCAACCCTGACCTTATTTACACTATAGTTTCCAATACATAAGAAACCTTTAACTTTATAAACTATTTACGTATTGCAAAATTAGTGGTGTGCTAAGAGCAACAACTAGCTCCGTGTTAAAGGACTTTATCCAGCTTCTGCAAAACAGCTCACAATTTGAGAGTTTACGAGTTATTCTACTGGCTTTGTGTTTTTTTCACAGACACTTATTTTCAGCTTGGAAGTCATGTTTTCTAACATCTGCCTTCGTATTTTCCCCTTTTCCATAGAATAATGCAGCATTTATACCCTTCCCAACAAGGAGATAACTTAGTAAGATTTTGAAAATACACTTTCATTTCATTGACTATGTAATCATGTCAATAAAAACACATTACTCTTTCATCTCTCCTTAACCAATTTAAATTCATAAGAACTGAATCTTTCATCTAAATCTTAATGTTAACATGTAATTTCTATGGGTGGGGGTAAAATCTTCATATTTAATTTCCAAAACAATTGTCTTTTTGCAATTGCATGAAGATGTGCTTAGAATTAGACATGCATTAACATTACATAGCTACAAGCAGAAAAATGTAAACAATTATGGATTCTCAGCTTCAGGTAAAACAGTATAAAATCTTAGAGGGCTAACAATACAAAACCTTCATTGAGTAACTGGGTACTATTATTGCTCTCCTTTCTCATCTCATCAGCTCTCCACGAGCCAGAAAAAAAGGAATTATGGATACCTACTGAGAATACTCATGTTAAGAATCTTTTGTCTTCTGCTCATTATAGAGCTTCTTGAAAGGAATGTTCAGAGACTAGAATGCTCCTCAAATATCAATACAGCATTCTATTTTGGGAATGCTATATTGAAGGAAAAGTATCTTTTAAAGGATACTTTTCATTCTTTTAAAAATAGTGAAAAGAAAGAAAAAACCTCTACAGATATATTTGAAAAATATCCCTAATGTGGCCTATAAGATCCTGCTTGATCACTTTGTCTACCTCTTCACTCTCTTTTCTAACCACTTTTCTTCTTGCACCAAAGATACCACTCCGGTTCCTTGAGTTGTTTGGGGCTTTTGCAGCACCTTCTTTCCTCTGTCTAGAAGACGCTCCCCTCTCTCTGCTTCTTAATTCCCAAAGTCAATTAATTTCAGATATTATCTTTAGCATCACTCTCTTAGAGAAGGTTCTCTATCTCCCTCAGACTTGGTAGTGTTCTGTGATAAATTCCTAGTGCTTTCTGTAGCACTTATCACCATTATAACTATTTATTGAATAAAGGGGTCATAAGTATAGTCTTAAAATATCTGGGCCACTGTTTACAATTGGGAGATTATACATAAATACTATGAAAACCCTATTTAATTTATACTTATTCCTAAATGAAAGCAAGAAATTATTCACTGAACCCTATCCAAAAAAAAAGGAAAACCCAGATCAGTTCTTATTGATGTTCTTTCCTACTTTACTACCACAGGGACTGTCACCAGTACCTTAAATCTGTGATTTCATAAACTAGATAGAATTTCCTCCTCACTCTCTCACTATCATTGATTTTCAGTTTCATCTTGTGGACAAACAGGAAAATAACAAGACATAGCTTTAAGGATTCTACATACTTTAGTACTTTGCTCTGGTTCTTAGTTTTTTAAAAACTTTTCCCTCAGTCTCAAAATATCTGCATGTTATTTGAAATAAATGCCTAGGATTTCTCAGCATACATCTTAGGCAACCTGGCACATAACTGTGTTGCTCAAAATACATGTGATTTTGTGCCATATTCTATGCTATGCTAAATAACAATAAAGACTGAGTTACAGAATTGCTTTAAGTCAAAATGGATAAGTAATTTTGCTGAGCTATAGTATTTTTGAGGAACCAGTGAAGTGCTACATGATAGACACTACCAGTATTTTTCATGTATGTGTTGAATCTCACCATAAAGTATGTAGGTAATACTGAGATAACATCTTAAAGTTTTATTTTAAATGTTTTAATTAAATTTCTGTAATAAAACATACACCAGACAACTAAAATGTTTCAACCAACTGCTGATTTCTTCCTGCAAAAGGGATTTACTTTTCACACATTCAAGTTCCTTCAATATACACAGTATTTCCTCAAAATACTTTATATATACTTATTTCTTTCTTTCAATGGTAAAGTAAATATTTTAATCTCTGAGGGTAAAGTGTTCTTCCAAACAGATTTCCTAATTTCTTTTATAGATTCTCTAAGAAAAATTTCTTTCTTACTTTAAAAGATTCCTATCTTTGAATATATTCAGAGGTACCAAGTTATGCATTCTGAGAATTTATTTCAACCATAACTACATAAATATGCTGAATTAATTTTCACTGTAAAAAGGATTTACACCAACAAAGCAAAAAAGCAATTAAACATTTCAGCTATTACAAATCTACTCTAAAATTATTACCATTTTGGTTTGAGTCAGATTATCATATTCATCTTGGGAACTGCTTAGATGTATCCTTATTTTGTCAGCCAGATGGACACGATAGCAGAATAATATGGTTGAAGGCGGACACACCTCATCCTGCAGTTGGGTTTAATGGGTAGTAACTTTGGAAACTATACTCTTAACACCAGTACTGAATGGTGCTATGAAAATCCCAGTATTTCTTCCAAAATACCCTACTATTTTGAGATTGTATGAAAAATGCCAAATATACTGCTCTTATGGTTATTTCCTTTAGTAGTTAAATGACACACACACCAGTACATGTTAAGAACTTCCAGCAAAGTTTTCTAGCACGACTTGTACCTCCTTGGAATGTGACATCACACTATCTCATTTACTAAAGAGAACAGAATTTGGAAGCAGTTTTTGGCAAAAATAATAACGCCTTTCTGCTGTGTTCTCTCTTCAAGAATTAAAAGGTTAGTACAAAGTTACAGAAAAGAGGAGGAAGAGAGGGGGAATTTACAAAGACCGACTGTCACACATTCTTTGTATGTTTAAAGTATTAAACGCTACACATACTTTAAAAAAGTTATGAGCATTTGGTATCAGGTTTTGTGTCAGGTTCCTTATGCATATTATCTGTTGTGCTCACTCTAACACTAAAGCAGATAGTTTTAACTCCATTTTGCTAAAGCCTTCATAATGTATAGGACTCTCTTTGCAAAGAGATTAACAACTTGTTCAAGTTCACACAGCTAATATATGCCAGAGGTGGGGGATGAACTCACATCTATTTCACTCTACACATCACTCTTCTCGGCAAAAGAACCACACTGAATCTTGCCCAGATCACACAGGTAGTGAGTGGGACAGTTAGGACTCAAACTCTTGCGTCTTGACGCCAACGACTGTGCTTTCTATCCATTAGACTATCTTGTCTCTGAGCAATGAAAAGAGATACTCTTCTTAGTCATAATGTGCATACATATATATATACATTGAAGGCTTACTTGGCTTCTCAGGTAATTCCTCAATTGCTTTCACTAATAAGAAAATCTATATGAATGATATCAATCTCAATAATTTATAGAAAGAGCCAAATGGGGTGACTGCCTCATGTATTTTACCAATAGGAAAGCAGTCATAATAGAAAGGAATAAGTGAGGGAAATCACAATAATGATGATAACATTAATAATAATAATCGCTTACATAGCACTCGCTCTTTGCAAGGACTGCTCTAAGTTGTTTAGACGCACTGATTTACTTAGGACAACAATTCTGTGAGGTAGGTACAAGTATCATTTACATAAAATCAGGGCTAAGGAAACAGATGCAAAGAGGCTGAGTCAGCTCCCTAGGTTACACAATTGAAAGTGGTAGAGCTAGTGTTCAACACCCAAGTGATCTGGCTCCACATTCCAGGCTCTTAGTCACTAGGCTTTTGGACCTCTCTCTGTAGAAAGAAGCAACTAGAATGGGACAATTAAAAAAAAAATGCAAGGGTACTTTGTTTACAAGATTACCAAATGGATGGTGATTCTATTACATTACTGTCAACAGATGTTTTGAACAGTCAATTTGCTAATCTGCTTCAGAAAAGAATTTAGCTAAATTTGTTCTGATTGCTTACTTATGTTCTTAAACACAGTTAAGTGGGGATTTCAGTAAAGCACAATATATTTAATGAGTTCAAATTAATGTTTAATCCTAACCTATCTTTACCTATAAAGTCTATCTCAAGAATTAAGGCAAAATATAGAGCTACCCTACTATTCTTTTTCTTTTTTTGCAGTCTTAAAAAAATGGCTTTTTTTTCTTTCAAATATGTCCTAAGTTTATGTCACATAATATTTTGTTTAGAAAAGGTATATTCAGTGTGTTTGTATGTATATTAATCCAGATTCCCTTTTTAGGCCTTCCCATGACCACTTCTGAGTTTCTTCAAGCATCAGGTATAATGAAGGGGCTCAACATGATGAAAAGAGACATCTTGTAGATCTAAGTAGGAAAGACATCGCAAATAAATGCACTGTGATTAAAAATAAAAAGAAACATAGGTGTACTTAAGGGCAAAGTTTACATTTAACCCCTCTGCCCTTCTTTCTTTTTTTTCAGTCACATTTTTTCTTATAAACTTTTTTCTTTCTCAACTGGAATCATATACAGTGGCCAAGTAAATGATGTGCCAGAATAATGGCACTGAAGATCCAAGCAAATCACATCAATAGAAGGCATCCTATCCTACTTTCAAAACTAAGTAGTGTTTTCCTTTTCAATGAGTCAGTGCTAACTCTTACTTTCTGATTTCAGAAATAATGACTTTATTTTAATGTACATGCAGAGTTACCACTAATCTGCCTGTTCAATATGAAAATAGATTCCTTCACCAGTGTATAACTGGAACATTTATGCATGTAATTGGAAAGGCAACAAATTTGCTTTACTTAAAACTGCACAATCATCATTTCTAACATATATTTTTTAGAGACGACCAGAAAAATTCCTTTCATCCTAATCAATCATCCTCTGTTTACTTTGGCAAGTTAGGAACAGAGGAAAACATATGCAGGGTTACAGAGAGTATTTGTAGTTTGTGAAACTAGCTTTTTTTTGGGTAACTGTTCAACATCAACAGGAAAACTAGAGATAACTTGATTTACATTAATAATCTCCCAGGGAAAAAAATATAAGAACTAAACTACTATTTGTTCATATAAGCAGTTACTAACTTTAATTAGAGTTTGATAAGTTAGGAAGCTGATGGTGATATTTTTAGTTTGGGAGGAAAGTAGAAAGAGAAGTTTTAAATAAAATCCCACAATGTTTCTTAGTTTCTCAAAAAGGATGAAGATTTTCAACAACAGAAAAATGCTGAAATACCAGGTACTGATCAGCCACTAATAAGAAAAACTAGGGTAGGCAGCGGTTTATTATTCCTTTTGAGAGTACTTATTAAATGTAAAATCTTAAGACATCTTTCTTTTATTCTTTGACAAATTTATCTCTTGGATAATTTTAAGTGTGTTTATTTTCATTAATCACCTTGGTTGCCTGCAAATACGAAGAATAGCAATAAACTCATAGGTGGGTTGGAGCCAATGAAATGCAATTTGAAATAGAATTTTTCTACTTGAAAAATGCTTTGTTTTCTGCAAAAGTGTAGTTTAGTTTTTTTTTTCCCTGCCACAGATTATTACATCCTATGCAACCATATTACTTCTATCTTTTTGGCTATAGCATAAAAGCTTAAACTATACTTGCATTCTATATTTCTACACTAACCATTCAACTCCTAGATTTACAAGTTCCTCATTTATGAATACAATATATAACTTTACTTACTATCCAGCATAACACAGAATTCTCCTGGAGTATGATTTGCTCTCTCAAGAGGACAGTATTTCCCTTCTTTAAACTATTAAATGGTTAGCAAGTTAACTATGGATAGGAGAGAGCAACGTTCCATGTGAATTACATCTTTGTAAAAACTTGGGTTCTCAAACACCTTCCCAACTGTCCTTTATTTATTATCTATCTGCTGAAGATAAACAGGCCTATCCTAAGCAAGGCAAATATGTCACGCACTGCTCCCTTCTCCCCCTTCCCCTGCCCTTGTCTTTCACCTTTTGGCGTCATCACTGACATGAAAATAAATGACAGTGAGCTAGTATGACCCAGCTTTGTATCCACAATGCTGGGCCGGCTAAAGAAGTAGTATACAAGGGAGGGAGTTCAGAGAGGAAGGATGTGGCTCAAGCAGAAGAGATTCTGAAGATCTCGATGATTATTTCAGAAAATTGTTTTAAGGATATCTCATTATCCCATAATTAAATTTCACTTAGTGATCCCATTTTTATATATCTATACCTGGTAAGTCAGAGAAGAGAAGAATGCACTCATTAAAGCCGTTAGCCAAAAGTCGGTCACGCAGCTGCTGAAGAATTGCTACTCCGATACAGAATGGGAAGGAGGAATTCCCAAGCAGTAAGGTATCCCAGAGGTGGAAAATTTTGTGCAGTGGAAATACATCTGTAAAATGACAAATATAAATAAATCAATTAAAAAATTTAAAACATAATAAAAATTAAATTTTAAAAACAAGCTGCTTTACTAGTCATGATAATTCCCTTATGGTCAAAACTATTAAAGAGCAAATACTGGAAAACTATTTTTATAAAATGTTTACTTGGCTTTGTAGGTTTACTGCTTCCCAAGGCAGTAAAATTGATAGGCTTAAAAACTGATAATCTAGTTGATCAAATAGAGGACATTTCCTACCCTCCATTATCAATCTCAGTATAGCTCTTACATTCAATTTCTTCCTAAAATTTTCTGGTTATATTGTTTTAACAAATTCATTTACTCAGAAGAATTTTAGTATTGTTACAATTTCTGTATCATTATACTTCTATTATGCACTCTAAGAACTGCTTTTTGAAATTCCCATAAATAGTTTTCTATTTTCTGAAACTTTCTTTTTTTCATTTATCAGTACTCTCAACACCTTCCCAGGCCAGTGCATGCAGATCTACTTCAAGTATTGTATTTCATTTATCATATGTGCATATTTAATCTAGATATCTACTCATTAATATTTGTAATAGATTAGTATTACATATTCACATAAACTATTTCTAGAAGAATTCTACTTTAGGTAATAACAAAAGTATTAGTTATTAGATAGTCTCTAAAAATTGAGTCTGATTTGGTTGTAAAAGTTGCCTTCTAAAACTTTAGGTAAATAGTATAGTTAATATTAACTTATGTTTCAATATAGGGCAGAGATTTTATCAATGTTATGACATGTAGGTTTTCATTCTATAGAATACTCCTTTAGATATTCCCCAGTAAGAACAATTGAAAAATTTTCTACTCGACTATATTACCTTAGAATCACACAAGGATGCTTATGTAATTAAATCTGATAATATCCTGGGGAAGAATGGACCTGTTCTTTTCCTAATACAATACTGAAAGAAAATGGAAAATGATACTTACGAGTAAACATGGTGAGAAACCAAGGGATGGCATAGAGCTATGAGTGGGAAAGAAAGGGATGCAGGGGGTGGATAAAGAGGGAATAAAAGAGATAATTAGAATGACTTCCAATAAACCGAATCATAAAAAAAGTTCTATGTTTTAATCTAGTCCACTGATTAAAAATATTATTTAACACCATATACAAAAATAAACTTAAATTAGATTGAAGATCTAAATGTAAGACTAGGTGGGGAGGGAGGTGGGAAGAAGGTTCAAAATGGGGGGACACATATATACCTATGGCTGGTTCATGCTGATGTACAGCAAAAGGCATCATAATACTGTAAAGTATTTACCCTCCAATTTAAATAAGTAAATTAAAAAATAATAATAAATGTAAGACTGGGTATTGTAAAAATCTTAGAGGAAAACATAGGCAGGACACTCTTTGACATACATCGCAGCAATATTTTTTTCAATCCACCTCCTAGAGTAACGAAAATAAAAAGAAAAATAAACAAATATGACCTAATTAAACTGAAAGCTTTTGCACAGCAAAAGAAACCATAAACAAAATTAAAAGACAAACTATGGAATGAGAGAAAATATTTGCAAATGATGTGACTGTTAAGGAATTAATTTCCAAAATATACAAATAGCTCACACAGCTTAATATTAAAAAACAAAAAATGGGCAGAAGATCTAAACTGACATTTTTCTAAAGAAAACCTATGAATGGCCAAATAGCACATGAAAAGATGCTCACCATCACTAATTATTAGAGAAATATAAAGCAAAACTACAATGAGGTATCACCTCACACTAGTCAGAATAGTCATCAAAAAGTCTACAAATAATAAATGCTGGAGTAGGTGTGGCATTAAAGAACCTTCCTACACTATCGGTGAGAATGTAAATTGGTATAGCCACTATGGAGAACAGTAAAAAAGTCCCTTGGTCTTCCCAGGTGGCTCAGTGGTAAAAAAATCCTCCTGCCAATGCAGGAGATGTCCATTTGATCCCTAGGTGGGGGAGATTCCCTGGAGAAGGAAATGGCAATCCACTGAAGTATTCTTGCCTGGTAAATCCCATGGATAGAGGAGTCTGACAGGCTACAGTCCATGTGGTCATAAAAGAGTTGGACATGACTTAGAGGCTAAACAACAACAACAATGAAGGTCACTTAAAAACCAAAAACATAGTGATCTCACTCTTGGGCATATATCCTGAGAAAACTCTAATTCAAAAAGATGCATGCCCTGCCAGTATTCACTGCAGCATTATTTATAATAGCCAAGACATGGAAGCAACCCAAATGTCCACTGACAGAGGAATGGATAAAGAAGGTGTGATATATACATACAACAGAGTATTACTCAGCCACAAAACATAATGAAATAATGCCATGTGCAGCAACATGGATGGGCCTAGAGATGATCATACTAAGTAAGTTAGACAAAGACAAATACCATATGATATCACTTAGATGAGGAATCTAAAAAGAGGATACAATGAACTTGTTTATAAGACAGATACAGACTCATAGACATAGAAAACAAACCTACGGTTACCAAAGGGGAAAGGAGGGAGGATAAATTAGGAGTTTGGGATTAACATACACATCCTAAAGAAGATCAGTCCTGGGTGTTCATTGGAAGGACTAATGTTGAAGCTGAAACTCCAATACTTTGGCCACCTCATGCAAAGAGTTGACTCATTGGAAAAGATCCTAATGCTGGGAAGGATTGGGGGCAGGAGGAAAAGGGGACGACAGAGGATGAGATGGCTGGATGGCATCACCGACTGGATGGACATAGGTTTGGGTAGACTCTGGGAGTTGGTGATGGACAGGGACGAACAAAATATTTCTGAGATTTGAGCAATCTTCATCAGTGTTGAGTTACCTTTACTGAGTACTTTTTGAGATGTGATGAGACGATATTTGAAAAATGTCCAAAATGTCTCATTAAAAAGTTTTTATGAAGCTTTTATCTTCTATTAACACTTTCTAAATTAACAGAAAGCTTCATAAGAGACTAAAAGCTGTGAGACCTAGGAATGAAATAATATGGTTTTTCAGATGACAAATTTATCTTGCTAACAGTATCTAGAAATGAAACACACACACACACCCCAATTAATTTTGTGAGACTTTAAAGTAAGAACTCATTCTTCATCTCTAAAAGTAGAGTAAAATTTCCTTTGTTAATAACAAGATAAAAAATTTATAGAAAAATCTGAAAAAGTTCTACTTTTATATTTTATGTCAATGCCAGCTCCTATTAGACAAAAATTTTTGTACTACCTATGGGGTTTTAAATGAATGTTTTTTTCAGCACCTATCAATTGTGAATTTATGATTAAAGTTCCATGTTTTTTTTGCATTGTACCCAGTTGAGTATTTACACTGTTAAATGCCAGTCGGGAACCATAAGTACAGTCGTGTACCGAACTACATTAAAATCTAAGTATTGTATATGAAATAAACCCACTGCTCTACACAAGATCATCACTTATATACACTGACACAGGCATTACAAGTAGGGAAAGGGAGGAGGACAGAGGTATGGGACTTCACTATGGAGTATGGATTGTAAGTATGAAGTCAGCTGAGCCTGAGGAAGCATCACTATGAACAAAGCTAGTGGAGGTGATGGAATTCCAGTTGAGCTATTTCAAGTCTTAAAAGATGATGCTGTGAAAAGTGCTGCACTCAATATGCCAGCAAGTTTGGAAAACTCAGCAGTGGCCACAGGTCTAGAAAAGGTTAGTTTTCATTTCAACCCAAAGAAAAGCAATGCCAAAGAATGCTCAAACTACCACACAATTGCACTCATCTTTCACGCTAGCAAAGCAATGCTCAAAATTCTCCAAGCTAGGCTTCAACAGTATGTGAACCAAGAACTTCCAGATGTTCAAGCTGGATTTAGAAAAGGCAGAAGAAAAAGAGATCAAACTGCAAACATCCACTGAATCACAGAAAAAGCAAGATAACTCCAGAAATACTGTGCAATAAACTGTGGAAAATTCTTAAAGAGATGGGAATACTAGACTACCTTACCTGCCTCCTGAGAACTGTATGCAGGTTAAGAAGCAACAGTTAGAACTGGACATGGAACAACAGACTGGTTCCAAATTAAAGGAATACATCAAGGCTCTATATTGCTACTCTGCTTATTTAACTTTTATGCAGAACACATCATGTGAAATGCTGGGCTGGATGAATCACAAGCTGGAATCAAGATTGCCAGGAGAAATTTCAATAACCTCAGATATGCAGATGAGACCACCCTTATGGCAGAAAGCGAAGATGAACTAAAGAGTCTCTTGAAGGTGAAAGAGGAGAGTGACAAGGTTGTCTTTTTTTTTTTAATTAAATTTTCTTTACTTTTTTTGTGTTGGTTTTGCCATACAATGACATGAAACCGCCATGGGTTTACATATGCTCCCCCTCCAGAACCCCCCTCCCTCTTCCCTCCCCCTGGGACATCTCGATGAAGGTTGTCTTAAAACTCAACTTGAAAAAAATGAAGATCATGGCAGCTGGTCCATCACTTCATGGCAAATAGATGGGGAAACAAGGGAAACAGTGACAGACTATTTTCTTGAGTTCCAAAATCACTGAAGATGGTGACTGCAGCCATGAAATTAAAAGACACTTGCTCCTTGGAAGAGAAGCTATGACCAACCTAGATAGCATATTAAAAAGCAGAGACATTACTTTGCCAACAAAGGTTTGTCTACTCAAAGCTATGGTTTTTCCAACAGTCATGTACGGATGTGAGAGTGGTGTTGGAGAAGACTCTCAAGAGTCCCTTGGACTGCAAGGAGATCCAACCAGTCAATCATACAGAAAATCAATCCTGAATATTCACTGGAAAGACTGATGCTGAAGCTCCAAAACTTTGGCCACCTGATATGAAGAATTGACTCATTGGCAAAGACCCTGATGCTGGGAAAGACTGAAGGCAGGGGATGACAGAGGGTGAGTTGGTTGGATGGCATCACTGACTCAGTGGACATAAGTCTGAGCAAGCTCTGGGAGATGGTGAAGGATAGGGAAACCTGGCATGCTGCAGCCCATGGGGCTGCAGAGAGTCAAACATGACTGAGCAACTGAACAACAAATGGATTGCAGAAAATAGCAAAACTATAACAAAATCTAAATTCTTCAGCCTAATTTCAATTATATACAGTGAGTAGATATAAATTCCATCACTATTATTTAACTTTTCTTTTTTTAAAGGACAGAACATAAATTATATTATCCTCTATGCTTCTGATCAAAGCCAACTGTCATTATGAATCTTATCTGAGTTACTTACTTTCACTTTTCCCCACATATCAAAGGGGGCAAGTATATGAGGAAAAACACAAAGTGGGGAGGAACCAGTTGAAAACCTAGGGGGAAAAACATGCTAAGCGCACACAAAGCCAGGTTTAGTTCATCTTACTACCAGCCAGAAGTTTTAAAAACCCTGTAATAAACAAGGCATAAGGTAGAGTACTCACAAGGATATTGCCTTAGTAATGGGGCAAAATTGTGCTCTCAAATTATGCTACCTGGTCTCACTTAACAAACCTTAAAAGCAAGCCTTGAAAATATCAGACTGTTTCAGTGTTACCTAGCTGCACCTCAACCTGGCTGCATCTCCAAATGAAGCTTGTGAATATTTTGTTGTTGTTTTGTTGGTAAGTCGTGTCTGCAACCCATGGACTGTAGCCTGCCAGGCTCCTCTGTCCATGAAATTTCCCAGGCAAGAATGGGTTGGCATTTCTTTCTCCAGGGCATCTTCCCAACCCAGAGACTGAACCCATGTCTCCTGCATTGGCAGGCTTATTCTTTACCACTGAGCCACCTGGGAAGCCCCAAGAATATTTATAAGGACATAAAATATCCAATATGCAACAAAGTAATTCATAATGACTGGAATCTATTAAAAAGTATCAGTAAAGCAAAAGGAAAAAAAAGATCATAATGAGGATAAAAATCATTCAATCAAATGGACAAAGAACCAGAATAAATGTTTGTATTACCAGGCAAAGATGTCAAAATGTTTTATATATCTGTATTACATATGTTCAAAAGGCTAAGAAATGACTGAATATGTTATGCAGAGAAACAGCAGATAAAAAAAGAACCAAAAAAAATCCTTCTAGAAATGAAAAATACAATATTTGAGTCAAAAAATACAATGACTAGGATTAAGAGCAGATCAGATAACTGTGGAAGAAAAGGTTAGTAAATGTGATAACACAGCAATTCATTAAGATATTTATTCAAAAATTAACCTGTGAGGCTTTACTTTACTTAAATATTCAATTCCTTCTTCTCCTGACCACTTAACTCCATGTCCCTGCTTAAGCTGTTGTTTTTTTCTTTAGTACTTACCCCTATCTAACATATCACATAGTATATAGATCATTATTTTTTATCTCCCACTGAATGTAAGTTGAATGAGGGTAGAGATTTTGTCTTCTTTTTCCATCAACGTACCCACGGCCTAGGAAAATGCCTGGTACACTCAAATATTTGTTGAGGAAAGAATGAAATATAATAAAGATAACTGAAAGGGACAGATTAAAAGATTAGTCATAAGATTACATAATTTCTTAAGAAATTTTTAATAAATATGTAATAATGAGAAAATCAGTTAGTCTTCCTTGGGGCGGGGGTGTGTGTGTATGTGTGTGTGCACATATGTATATATTTATCCTTTATATTAAATAGTGGTGAATACTGAAAAAATATTAAACTGGAAATGTTAAACTATATACTATTACCTAAACTTTGACAACCATTATGAAAAATTATTAGAAGTAAGCAAAATGAAGCATATTCTAATGGATACTGAAAAGTAATAATTCAAGCAGAATACATTTCTTTAATATAATATGTAACAGCTCCTAGGTGCTCATTAACACCAGTCACCTCTTACCAACTGAAGTCAAGTAAATAAATAGGTGATACACTCTGTGAGATTGAATGCCTGTTATTTTTTCCTTCTATATTTCTTCCTATTAAAATTTTAACTGATATTTTCATCTTAAGTAATTTCTTAGCATATTGGTATATGTTCACAATACAATGTAATACACAAAAAGACACCATACAGGATAGTATGGTGGTTTAGGCTTTAATTTTAGAAATAACAAATAATGAAATATTTTCTTACAAATATAAAAAAAATATATAATTAGTCTTAATTAAGTTGGAGATATTATCAGCTCTTTCCTGATTTAAAGTTGGAAATAAACCCGATAACAAGAAATTATACATCCTTTAATTATTTTCTCCAGATCATAAAATTGTATATTATTGATTTGGTCTAGTGCTAGCCTGCTAAAAAGTCAGCTGGGTAAATACTGCCCCCTGGCAATATCAAGAAAGAATAGTGGTGTTTACCATTTCATGAGATCTTTCTATATGGTCTGGTAATGTTAGAAACATCAATAGGAAAAACAAAGGCAGAGGCTGATTAATTTGATCTTCAAGAGCATAAATTATGGCTCAAAAACTTACAAATGTATAAAAAACGTAAAAGATTAAAAAAGGAAACATTTCTTGAAACTCTAGATGAATCTTTTGTCAAATGGATGTATTTACATACATACCGTGTTCTCTCACCTCTCTGTATACACATATTTAGTAGTAATAAAAATTATTAATACAAAAGAGAGTAACTTCTAATTGACTTTTATCTTTTTATGAGCATATTTTCTCTTTACCTCAAGTCAGAAGCACTTTTATATCTAGTTAATGTCAGCCACCTCTGTAAAATGCAAGTTGAGTATCTTGCAATGATTCTGTGTAATAGGGAAATGTACATCTAGTCATTCAAATAAAAGATTCCTGAAAAACAGCAGATTTTCAAAGCATCAGAGTAGATCATATATTTTCCTGAAACTGTGAACTTCGTGATCTGGTAGCTACAAATCTCTTTGAACCTTCAGGATTGTTGTGAAGATTAGTTACAGGCTTTAAAACACCTGGCAGAAGATATGTCATATTTCAGATGTCAGCATAGTAAGTACAATTATTCTTCTTTATAACAACCCAGAAGCTTCTATAATAGGAAAGTATTTCAACAAAATACTTCTGTTGAAGTATTTTGATGCAAAATTCTGAGTCAAACTAATGAAAACGTCTAACAAAAGCTACATATGTTCTCAAACCAGGAGACAGGAGTAGAAGGTGGAGAGAAAAGAATCCTGGGCACTGGGAACTATACACTTGTTCCACAGGTTGAGGTAGACGCAGTTAAAGCAAGGTACAGACAATGAAGCTAAAGTAGTTACAGTTCTGCTAGCTCTCAAAATCTATATTCCTCAATCCCATGTCAGCTACTCTGAGGTCACAAAATTTTAAATATTCTTACATAAAATATTTTCCCTCAACTTTCCAAATTCTAGAAGATACTTTATTTTGTCTGTATCTGACTGCTATTGCCTTCTTAAACATGTACAGAATAATATGTGTTGAAACAAAGAAAAATTTTTGAAAATCGAGAATATGTTCCATAAAAGAGTTTACTGTTCCAAAGTGCTTTCCATTTTCAAAAGATTATCAGCATTCTCAAAAATGAACAAGGATGATTCAGGATAAATCAGGATAAATTAGGTGGAACGGGAAAGGGTTGAACATGAATTTTAAAAACACATAATACAGGTAAGTGAAAGTTGCTTAGTCGTGTCTGACTCTTTGCAACTCCATGGTCTATACAGTCCATGGAATTCTCTGGACTAGAACACTGGAGTGGATAGCCTTTCCCTTTTCCAGAGGATCTTCCCAACCCAGGGATCGAATCCACGTCTCCCACATTGCAGGTGGATTCTTTACCAACTGCGCTATCAGGGAAGGCCAATACAGGCAAAAGCAGTAATAAATGGTTTTCCTTATTTAACAGTACTCTTTGTCTTCTATCTTCTTAACATCTTGGGGAAAAATTCTTACATACAAAATCTGCCTTCATGTCCTAACCAGCAACAATGGGGACAACAGTCAGGAGGTGAGAATTATAAATCTATATGAAAACAGTGATATACAAAGCAATTCTCTAGACTATTTTAAATAGAAAACACATTATTTTCTGATATTTTGGTGAGCCCGGAACCCTGAGGCAAAAGATCATTTGTTTCTATTTTTTATCTTAATAAACAGCCAATAAATACTGCATTCTTCTTTAAAAGTAATTCTTATCAGAGAATTGTTGCTTTACAATGTCGTGTTAGTTTCTCCTGTGTAGCAAAGTGAGTCAGTTATACATATACATAGATCCACTCTTTTTTGGATTTCCTTCTCCTTTAGGTCACCACAGAGCACTGTGTAGAGTTCCCTGTGCTATACAGGAGGTTCTCATTAGCTATCTACCTGACACATAGTAGTAAATACTCCATTCTTAAAGATAAAACAGAGTAGTATGGAACACAGCGCCTGGCACATTAATGACTGTAGGGATTCAGAACCATTAAGATTCTTGCTAGCGTTTGAAGTCAAGCTTATTGAACTTGAATTTCCAAGATATATGCTCCCTCTCTTTTTACAATCATTAAGTTTTGCCCACATCTGACTCTTTTGTGACCCCACTGAGCCTACCAGGATCCTCCATCCATGGAATTCTCTAGGCAAGAGTACTGGAGTGGGTTGCCATTCCTTTCTTCAAGGGATCTTTCCAATCCAGGGATTGAACCCAGGTCTTCCGCATTGCAGGCAGATTTTTTACCATCTGAGCCATGAGGGAAGCCCTGATTTTTTGATCTACATCTAAATCACCTGGCATTCTCTGACAGATTATTGATGGTAGATGCACCACTGATGATGCAAGCCCCACCCTCTTGTGAAAAACTACTCTGGTAATTTGGTTTCAGACTTGAAGCTTATTAGAGAATGTAACTGTTCTTTCTTTATTTAACATGTGCTCATGTTACATTAAGGCTTCCCTGGTATCTCAATGGTAAAGAATCTGCCTGCCAATGCAGGAGATGTGGATTTGATCCCTCGGTTGGGAAGATCTCTGGGAGAAGGAAATGACAACCCACTCAAGTATTCTTATCTGGGAAATCCCATGGGCAGAGGAGTCTGGTAGGCTACAGTCCATCGGGTCACAAAAGAGTTGGATAGGACTTAGCGACTAAACAACAACATGCTACAATATCACCATGTTTATAAAGCAGTTTCATAGAAGGATGGTACAGTGTACTAAATAGACCAGTTGGTAAAAAAGAGTTGGATAGGACTTAGCGACTAAACAACAACATGCTACAATATCGCCATGTTTATAAAGCAGTTTCATAGAAGGATGGTACAGTGTACTAACAGTTGGTAAAGAATCCGCCTGCAATGCAGGAGACCCCAGTCAGATCCCTGGGTCAGGAAGATCTGCTGCAGAAGGGATGGATAGGCTACCCACTCCAGTGTTCTTGGGCTTCCCTTATGGCTCAGCTGGTAAAGAATTCGCCTGCATTGTGGGAGACCTCGGTTCGATCCCTGGGCTAGGAAGATCCCCTGGAGAAGAGAAAGGCTACCCACTCCAGTATTCTGGCCTGGACAATTCTATGGACTATACAGTCCATGGGGTCACAAAGACTCGGACACGACTGAGTGACTTTCACTTCACTTTACTTCACAGTACTAAAATACATCATGATTATTACCATCTTTTGTTTTTTTTGTACTGTCATCCAAAGTGTTCTATCAGTTTTTAAGAAGATACAATAAATATATGGAGACATCATTACAGTCTGTTCTAATTTTTCTTCCAGTTTTATTGAGATATAATTGACATACAGTACTATAAAAATTTAAAGTGTAGATAAGCTGTTCTTCAGCAAAGTCAAGAGTCCTGTCAATGTTTTGTTTTAATTGTGTATGGACTGTGCAAGTACAAGAAGAAGAACCAGAAAAAAGCTAGAGCCTGTATAAGATGTGTATTTGAAATCTAGAATCAATATTTATAGGATAGATATGCTCCAGGTTCATGCATGACAGACAAGGAGTAAGTGAAAAGGACATACATTTCATATACATACACTTTCAATATATGGAATAAAATTTGGGGTTTGCTATGTTTAAACACTTTCTAAAAGTTTTAACAGTTATTTTGTTTTTACTATATCTTTATGCTACTTCTAAAATTATTCAAAAAAATAACTTAAACATACAAAAATAATTTAAAAGATCCATTGGACCCAGATGTTAAATGGTTAACTTGTTTTCCCTTGTATACCAAAGGTTATATTAGCTATATTTTTTGCAAGTAATGATTTCCATAATACTAAAAAATAAATAGCTGCATAAATATACCTTTCTCTATTAATTATTACTTTACTTATAATACTGAACCAAAAAACTATAAAATAGAAATCAATAACAAAATCACTTGGGCAATTTAATGGTTCTGAAATCCAAATTTATCATTTTTGGAAAATATTAGCTATACATCCAAAGTATCTTTCAATTATATCACTATTTAAAAAAAACTTTCTAAAATTTTGAAATAATTAATTTTAATTTAAGTAAAAGGCTATAAAACATGCTATGCAGTACTTTCCGGGAGATAGAAAAGTACCTTAAAAATCCAGCAAATAAAAAATGTTAAAATCTGAAATGGAGTGGCAATCTTACCAATCAAAAAGAAAGTCTTTACTATTGTTTGTATCATTATTTATTCCAGCAAAGTGTTTGCTAACTGATATAGTAAAATACTACATTCATTATAGTTTGCAATAGAATGCTTTTCTAAATATAAATCCTATGAATACGACCAAAGAAACAGTACAACATGATCAGACTCTAATAAATAAAACAAGAACACTAATAATGGCTAACTCCTTAAAATTTACTGTGTACTTGGAACTGTGTTGAACCGTTTATACATATTATCTCATTTAATCTTCACAATAATCTTAAGACATAAGATTTATTATAATCAACATTAAAGAGGACTATGGATAAAAGAATCTAACTGTTTAGCTACTAAGTTGAAGAGTCAGGATTAGAACTCTGTCCCATTTCATACCCGAGTCTGAGTGCTTATTCTCCAATTGTGTTCACAGACTCCTGGGGATCTTCAAGAGCCAGGGCCCCAAAGTTCAAAACTATGTTTATTACAATACTAAGATGTTTTTGCTCCTTTTCCTTTTTAATTATGTTCACACTTGTGCTAATGGTACAAATCCATTGGTGGATAAAACTGCTGGCACAATATCACAAATCAAAGTAGGGCTACTAAAGTATAAAAGTCATAATCTTGGGAAGGTTAAAAATTAAAAATGATTAATTTTGCAAAATATTTTTAAAAATGTTCCATGAGAAAAAATGGGAAGTATGTATAAAGCATTTGTACTGTGTACTGAAGTAAAACATTGTCTTGAAAGCACCTCCTTGATGGTCCAGTGGTAAAGCTACTTCCAAGGCAGGGGCTGCAGGTTCAATCCCTAGTTGGGGAACTTCAGATCCCACATGCCACGTGGCTCAGCCAAAAAGAAAAAAAGATTGCCTGGAGGAAAAAGCACTTAGGCAATGGTTTGAGCTATGAGCCACTGTAGGTGACTTTTTCAAGAAATGTCATGTTTAATGTTATGTTGAAAAAATAAAATAAAAATTATAATTTTTTTCATGCTTGGATATTTGGTGGACATTTCTTGCAAATGAAGTGAGCCTGTCACTTCAGTAAAAAATTCTACCTGTCAGGTGAAGGTTAGAATTTTGAAAAATTATATCTGCCAGTGTGAGCTTGGCAGCTTCTCAATACTTAATGAATTTCTTAATGAGATCAGTGGTGATAATAATGAATGTGATTTTTTGATATATATAACTGTTTCATAGTTGAAAGATCTGCATAATTCAATGCACTGATATTTTCTAAATGACCAATGTACAACATCACAAAATCACATATGGGTAAAAGAGCCATTCAAAGTGTCAGACGGACTGACGGATTTGAATATAAAAGAATATGAAAAGTTCATTGACATAGTTTTAGATTGTATATTGCAATTAAGCATTAAGAAGCTACCTTTTGCAATTATATATCTGTGTAGGGCCAACAGATTTTTTTTTATGTACTTCAACCAGAACAATGAACTGCAAAAGGATTGAATTTAGAAGCAGATATGAGAATCTAATTTTCCTCTATTAAGTAGAAGTTGCAAAAATATAAAACAATACTATTCTTCCATGATTTTGCTTTGGAAAACAATTACTTTTCTGAAAAATTTTATTTTGTTAACATATAATAGTTCTGCTATTTTCATTAAAAAATTAATATATAATTTTAAAAATGTCTCAGTAAACACTGATAGATATAACCCTACCTATAAACTCTTTGAGATACTTGCTAACTTTTAAAAATGTCAAAGGGTCCTGAGACCAACCAAAACATTTGAGAACTACTGCATCATATTATACACATTTTTTTTTTTTAAAAATTGAAGTTTAGATGATTTACAATATTGTGTTTGCTTCAGGTGTACAGAGTAGTCTCTGTTTTGTTTTCTTTTCTGTAGAGTGTATTCCATTATATGTAATTATAAGATATTAGGTATAATCCCCAGTGCTATGCATCAAATTCTGTTGCTTATCTATTTTATGTATAGTAATCAACCTTCATTAATCCCATACTCTTTAATTTGTCCTTCCCTTGCTCCTTCTCTCCCCTTTGGTAACCATAAATTTGCTTTTGTCTGTGAGTCTGCTTCTGTTTTGTACATAGATTCATTTATATTACTTTTTAGATTCCATATATAAGTGGTATCATACACCGTTTGTCTTTGTCTGACTTATTTTACTAAGCATATACTTCCTTTTACTTGTCTCTCAATCAGTATAAGGATACATTAGACTGAAAGCAGGGTGAGAACTTAATAAAGAGGGAAACCTGGTGGATACTTAACTTCTATGTATATGTTCTTAGCAAGAAGATAGCAAAACATTACTTTGTCATCGTTTATGGGATTAGTAAGTCTTGGGCTTCTATGATAAAAGTGCTTTCTGAAAGGTAATTTCACCTCGATTATAAGAGAGCTCAATAAACCCTTTGTATTCAAGGGCTTTAAAGAATCCAAGATCAGTAGAATGGGGTAGGAGTCAAACCTGGGAAGCTGTGGTTTCCTAGTAGTCAAGTACAGATGTGAGACTGGACCATAAAGAAGGCTGAGTGCTGGAGAATTGATGCCTTTGAACTGTACTGCTGGGGAAGACTCTTGGGAGTTCATGGGTTGCAAGGAGATCAAACCAGTCAATACTAAAGGAAATCAACCCTGAATATTCATTAGAAGGACTGATGTTGAAGGTGAAGCTCCAACACTTAGGCCATCTGATGCGAAGAGCTGACTCAGTGGAAAAGACCTTGATGCTGGGAAAGACTGAAGGCAGCACGAGAAGGGGGACACAGTGCATGAGAGGTTAGATAGCATCACTGACTCAATGGACATGAATTTGAGCAAAGTCTGGGAGATAATGAAGGACAGGAAAGCCTGGCATGTTGCAGTCCATGGAGCTGTAAAGAGTCACGACTCAGTTACTGACCAACGACAACAACAAGGAAAACAGCAACAGCCAAAGGAAACATCATAGCACTCTAGGATGGTCTAGGACAGGTTAGTAGGGACTCCTATTATGGGAGATTCTAAATAAGGTGCAATTTTCTAATTTACCTTATAACCACTGCTGCTGCTACTAAGTCACTTCAGTCGTGTCCGACTCTGTGAGACCCCATAGACAACAGCCCACTAGGCTCCCCCATCCCTAGGATTTTCCAGGCAAGAATACTGGAGTGGGTTGCCATTTCCTTCTCCAATGCATGCGGGCATGCTAAGTCGCTTCAGTTGTATCTGACTCTGCAACCCCGTGGTCAGCAGCCCACCAGGCTCCTCTGTCCATGGGATTCTCCAGGCAAGAATACTGGAGTGGGTTGCCATTTCCTTCTCCATTTGTAACCACACTAGATAAAAATCTAAAAATAAAAAAATTCTAAAAAATTTGTTGTCACCAATCTCTGTAGATTAAAATCTAAAATTTCTTTATGCAACAATCACAACATAAAGGCCAGGAATGAATGATGGAACAAATTAACAAACCAAGCTAATAAAAAATTATATAAATATTTCTGAGAAATCCTTTCATACTTTTAGTTACTACAAACTCAGCTAAATAGAAGTTTGGAGAATGACAGTGATAAACTTTAAGGAAGGAGAAAATCAGCAGTGGTATAAACATCCATTCAGATTGTAGTTAAATGACAATGGTTTTTGCCAGCTTACTTATCACTGATTTTGTTGACTTAATCTTTAGCAGTGACAGTAGGTTCAAGAGGCATGCATAGTACTGGAATACAGCCTTTGTCATGTTTCTTACTGTTCACCTGGTAACTTTTCATAATTTGCAGGTTGAATCCTATTCATAGCATTTCAGAAAAAGTTTCCTTAAGAATGAGGAAATAGAGGAAAACAATAGAATGGGAAATCTCTTCAAGAAAATTAGAGATATCAGGGGAACATTTCATGCAAAGATGGGCTCAATAAGGACAGAAATGGTATGGACCTAATAGAAGCAGAAGATATCAAGAAGAGGTGGCAAGAACACAGAAGAGCTATACAAAAAAGATCTTCATGACCCAGATAATCACGATGGTGTGATCACCAATCTAGAGCCAGACATCCTGGAATGCAAAGTTAAGTGGACCTTAGGAAGCATCACTATGAACAAAGTGAGTGGAGGAGATGGAATTCCAGGTGAGCTATTTCAAATCCTCAAAGATGATGCAGTGAAAGTGCCACACTCAATATGCCAGCAAATTTGGAACTCAGCAGTGGCCACAGGACTGGAAGAGGTCAGTTTTCATTCCAATCCCAAAGAAAGGCAATGCCATAGAATGTTCAGACTACCACACAATTGCACTCATCTCACACGCTAGCAAACTAATGCTCAAAATTCTCCAAGCCAGGCTTCAGTAATACATGAACCATGAACTTCTAGATGTTTAAGCTGGTTTTAGAAAAAGCAGAAGAACCGGAGATCAAATTGTCAACATCCACTGGATCATCGAAAAAGCAAGAGAGTTTCACTAAAACATTTACTTCTGCTTTACTGTCTATGCCAACATCTCTGACCATGTGGACCACAACAAACTCTGGAAAATTCTGAAAGAGATGGGAATATCAGACCACCTGATCTGCCTCTTGAGAAATCTGTATGCAGGTCAGGAACAGTTAGAACTGGACATGGAACAACAGACTGGTTCCAAATAGGGAAAGGAGTACGTCAAGGCTGTATATTGTCACCCTGCTTATTTAACTTATATGCAGAGTACATCATGAGAAATGCTGGGCTGGATGAAGCCCAAACTGGAATCAAGATTGCTGGGAGAAATATCAATAACCTCAGATATGCAGTTGACACCACCTTTATGGAAGAAAGTGAAGATGAACTAAAGAGCCTCTTGATGAAAGTGAAAGAGGAGAGTGAAAACATTGCATTAAAACTCAACATTCAGAAAACTAAGATCGTGGCATCTGGTCCCATCACTTAATGGCAAATAGATGGGGATACAGTGGAAACAGTTACAGTCTTTATTTTTTTAGGCTCCACAATAACTGCAGATGGTGACTGCAGCCATGAAAGTAAAAGACGCTTGCTCCTTGGAAGAAAAGTTATGACCAACCTAGACAGCATATTAAAAAGCAGACATTACTTTGCCAACAAAGGTTTGTCTAGTCAAAGCTATGGTTAATCCAGTAGTCATGTAAAGATGTGAGAGTTGGACTAAAAAGAAAGCTGAGCGCCAAAGAATTGATGCTTTTGAACTGTGGTGCTGGAGAAGACTCTTGAGCGTCTCTTGGACTGCAAGGAGATCCAACCAGTCCATCCTAAAGGAAATCAGTCCTGAATATCATTGGAAGGACTGAGGCTGAAGCTGAAACTCCAGTACTTTGGCCACCTACTGCAAAGAACTGACTCATTGGAAAAGACCCTGATGCTGGGAAGAATTGAAGGCAGGAGGAGGAGGGGATGACAGAGGATGAGATGGTTGGATGGCATCACCGACTCAATGGACATGAGTTTGGGTAAACTCTGGGAGTTGGCAATGGACAGGGAGGCCTGGCCTGCCACAGTCCATGGGGTCACAAAGAGACAACTGAGCGACTGAACTGAACTGAACTGAAGAATGAAGAAGTGTACTTTCTTGTTCTCATTTCAAAGGCCTGATATATTTTCAGAAGCAGGAACATATAGCAAGACAGAAATGATAAAAATCACTGCGGTCCCAATTTTGCCAAATACACATTACTCACCCCATTTACATGGAAATTGCATAACTACCATGATACATATAATCTAAGCATCACATCAGTGCACAATATTCCTAAGTATTCAAGCCACAGCAGTACTCATTATTCAGAGGTCTGTGATCCATGGCAGAGGGAAAGGAGCCAGAAATTACGATCTTTTCTGCAATAGGAATCTGCATTTTAATGATGGAAGATTAACGAGGGCTTCCTTTAATAGGATTAGTTATTCAGCAGGAAACTCAGTTTGGGATCTCATTACCAAAATGCCCACCCTTGCCCTTGATGAATCCTTGCCTGCAGTTTTGTTGGAGGTACAGAAGTCACCTGAACAATTATCTTATAGACAGAACACTGAAGGCTATTATCTGGTGGCGGAGGAGAAAGAAAGACTGCACATACAAACTAATAACATGCAGCTAAAAGTATGTGATTATTAACAGAATAATGAAAATGTTAGAAAAATTCTCCATTTCATCACCTCTCCCACCATTATTTACTGTTAATAATCTCTATATTAAAAATATAAAATCTGTTTTCAAACTTAAATTTAAAAATAGTCTCAACATTTTCATATTATCTACACATCTGAGAAATAGGCCAACAAAACACACACACAAAAATCAAGATTTCAAAAACCAAAAACCAACCTTCCTATTAACATTTTAACTTTGTTAAATCTTGCATTTTTCCCTTTCTCTGTGACAGAAGAATAGTCATAGAAAAGGGAATTTTTTTCTAGGTTAAGATATTTTTCCTTTCCCTTCATTTTTGTTAATTTTAGGATTCTCGATAATGACAGACTCTTCCCTAGAGGATGTTTGAAGATATGTGTAGTCATTTTTCAGAAATAACATGTAGGCATTTTATTGTCACAATGATCAGACAACTGTGTCACAATCATGTCACAATTATTGTCACAATTAGCAAGCAATCAGTGGATAAGGGCTAGGGATGCTCAGTATTTGTCATATACTGGACATGCTCATCCCATAAGGAATTGTCCTCATCCAACATGACTTATGAATGTCTCTTAAGACTAATCACATATATACATATAAATAACTAATACTTTACCTTACTAGAATTAAAGATTTTACAAGATGTTATACAAAAAACCTCCAGTAATTATAGGAGGGGGGCATAATAGACAGGGAAGCATAAATAAAGATTTTGTATCAAAATTATTATATCTACTAACTTCTGTGAGCAAGAATCCCTTAGAAGAAATGGAGTAGCCCTCATAGTTAAAAAAAGAGTCTGAAATGCAGTACTTGGGTGCAATCTCAAAAATGACAGAATGATCTCTATTCATTTTGAAGGCAAACCATTCAGTATCAAGAGTAATCCAAGTCTATGCCCCAACCACTAATGCCAAAGGAACTGAAGTTGAATGGTTCTATGAAGATCTACAAGACTTCCTAGAACTAACACCAGAAAAAGACGTCTTTTCATCATAGGGGAAAGAAATGCAAAAGCAGGAAGAGATAGCTGGAGTAACAGGCAAGCTTGGCCTTGGAGTACAAAATGAAGCAGGACCAAGGCTAACAGAGTTTTGCCAAGAGAACGCACTGGTCATAGCAAACACCCTCTTCCAACAACACAAGAGATGACTCTACACATGGACATCACCAAATGGTCAATACTGAAATCAGATTGATTATATTCTTTGCAGTCAAAGATGGAGAAGCTCTATACAGTCAGCAAAACCAAGACTGGAAACTGATCGTGGCTCTTATCATGAGCTCTTTATTGCCAAACTCAGACTTAAATTGAAGAAAGTAGGGAAAACCACTAGGCCATTCAAGTATGACCTAAATCAAATCCCTTACAATTATGTAGTCCTGAAGTGAAGTGAAAGTCATTCAGTCGTGTCCAACTCGTTGAGACCCCATGCAATACACAGTCTTTGGAATTCGAAGTGACAAATAAATTCAAGGGATTAGATCCGATAGAAAGAGTGCCTGAAGAACTATGGATGAGGTTCATGACATTGTACAAGAGGCAATGATCAAAACCATCCCCATGAAAAAGTAATGCAATAGGCAAAATGGTTGCCTGATGAGGCCTTAAAAATAGCAGAGAAAAAAAGAGAAGCTAAAGGCAAAGAAGCTAAGGAAAGATATGCTCATATGAATGTAGAGTTCCAAAGAATAGCAAAAAGAGATAAAGCCTTCCTCAGTGATCAATGCAAATAAATAGTGGAAAAAAATAGAATGGGAAAGACTAGAGATCTCTTCAAGAAAATTAGAGATACCAAGGGAACATTTCAAGAAAAGATGGGCTCAATAAAGGACAGAAATGGTACGGCCTTAACAGAAGCAGAAGATATTAAGAAGAGGTGGCTAGAATACATAGAACTATTCAAAAAAGATATTAATGACCAAACAATCATGATGGCGTGATCACTCACCTATAGCCAGACATCCTGGAAAGCAAAGTCAAGTGGGCCTTAGGAAGCATCACTATGAACAAGCCGAGGGGAGGTGATGGAATTCCAGTTGAACTGTTTCAAATCCTAAAAGATGATGCTGCAAAAGTGCTGCATTCAATATGCCAGCAAATTTGGAAAACTCAGCAATAGCCACGGGACTGGAAAAAGTCAGTTTTCATTCCAATCCCAAAGAAAAGTAATGCCAAGGAATGTTCAAACTACCACACAATTGCACTCATCTCAAATGCTAGTGAAGTAATGCTCAAAATTCTCCAAACCAGACTTCAACAGTACATGAACCAAGAACTTCCAAATATTCAAGCTGGATTTAGAAAAGGCAGAGGAACCAGAGATCAAATTGCCAACATCCGCAGGATTACAGAAAAGGCAAGAGAGTTCCAGAAAAACATTTACTTCTGCTTTATTGGCTATGCTAAAGCTTTTGACCGTGTGGATAACAATAAACTGTGGAAGATTCTTCAAGAGATAGAAACACCAGACCACCTAACCTACCTCCTGAGAAATCTGTATGCAGGTCAAGAAGCAACAGTTAGAACTGGACATGGACTGGGGAAGGAGTATGTCAATATTGTCACCCTGCTTATTTAACTTACATGCAGAGTACATCATGAGAAACCCTGGGCTGGATGAAGCACAAGCCGGAATCAAGATTTCCAGGAGAAATATCAATAACCTCAGATATGCAGGCGACACCACCCTTATGGCAGAAAGCAAAGAGGATCTAAAGAGCCTCTTGACGAAAGTGAAAGAGGAGAGTAAAAAAGCTGGCCTAAAACTCAACGTTCAAAAAACAAAGATCATGGCATCTGGTTGTATCACTTCATGGCAAATAGATGGGGGAAACAATTGAAACAGGGACAGATTTTATTTTTTTGGGCTCCAAAATCACTGCAGACAGTGACTGCAGCCATGAAATTAAAAGATGCTTGCCCCCTTGAAGAAAAGCTATAACAAATCTAGACAGCATTATTAGAAAGCAGAGATAGATATTCCTTTGCCAACAAACATCCATCTGGTCAAAAGCTATGGTTATATTAACCAATATCTATATGTATATTACCATACATAATTGTAAGGTTTGATCTTATTTTATTTGTTTGCTTTACAATATGTGTATATACTTGGGAGTCATCATTGAATAAGCCACGTACTCCAAAAGGTATTTCTCCACAGGCCTAGAAGCAAATTCCACTGGATATTAAGGATGGTTACTTTAGGCCTGATGATCACACCACAGAGTTACAGCACAACACAGAGCAATGAACTAGAATTAGTACACTTATGTTTTGTCTTTGTTCTTCCCATGAACAAAGATGAACCAGACGAGGGAAAAAGGGTTGTCAAATGATATGTTAAAATTTTATGTCCTGAGATTTAGTTTTATTACCTTGTCAAACACTAAATTTCTTATCTATTAAATGATGAAATTACTTGCTTCATACACCTTACATATTTGACTTGAGTATCAAATGAAATGCTTATGAAGTTATTTCTAAACTTCAAATCACCCTGCAAGTATTTACACTGTTTAAGTGTTAACACTTTAACTGCATTTATAGTGTCAATATAAACATTTTCACTTCTAATCTTACCATAAACATAATGTTTTCTGGATATAAGCCTTAAAAGGAAAGGTATTCTTTGACTCTGTGAACAGAACTCAGTTCCCCATTTCAATATGATCAGGAAACAAAGAAGGTTAAGATGGAATAATAAGATCTCTAACTCAAAGAGGATTTTTTTTTTAGTTTTACAAAAACTTAAGACATTGTACTCTAACTGCCTTTTAAAGAAGTTTGACTCCATGCCACAAGCTCCATGTGAGTAACAGGCTAAGCTACACTCTGACTAACAAGAGACAGCTCTGACTTTTGGTTTGATAAGGAACCTGAGAAGCTAATGAAATAAGCCAAAATCTGGCAAAGCTTCCAAGTAATATCTCAAGCAAAACACAGAAGCAGCTATTAATACTTAAGAATTCACTAGGTTCCAATTTCCTACTTCTTCAAAAACAAGCCTGAATATCATAAAATCCAAGTGAAAACTGCTGACAGCACAATTTAAGACAACACTTCACTAACAGGATTTTCAAATTAATTTGATAGTATCAAGAAAAATAAGGTACTTTCCTTTACTAAGTGAACATATGGAACATAACCATATAAACTTTATAATAAAAGTTGATAGTAGCAGAAACTTGTTTAGATAGATGGACTTCTTATGACAACAAAACTTTAAAAACAGTTTTATTCTGTTGTGTTGCCAATTTCTGCTTTTTTTTTTTACATCATTTCTATTAATGCACCAAGTACTTACATCTGGAATAAATCCAATCTCATTGAGATGATTGCTTAGCTCTGGATCATGAAATGCAATCATCTGAGAGAACACAGTCAGATACTCTGAAATGACAATAAAGTTTAAAACAATCGTTGTTTTTACACAGCACATCAAATAAAGACATTAAATCCACATAAATTACAGTTTTCTTTACACTGTGAATTAGTTTTAGTTTCTCCACGAAGAAAACATACTTTATTAAATAATTTTGTTTTGTTACTACTTCAATCACTTATGGCTAATTATTAAACAAGAAAAGTTTTTTGTTAAAAGCTATGTCATAACTTATTTTCTACCTTTAGAGTTGTCAGTTCATTTCCTGAATCACAAATTATTCAAATGATGAATGATTTTTTTCCCATTAAATTCAACAAATTATTTTATCTAGTGATATTAAACCTGTCTCACATTTATCATTTTTTCAGAAACTGTAAACAGATACTTAAATAAAGAATAACACTGTCACATATAGAAATAATTACACCTCAAATTTATTTACATACACAGATATAGAAATTTATTCCAGTAAAGTGAAGATCCAGGACAGATCCCAAGGGGGAATTTCTGGATTTAACTTTAAACTTCATTTTTCTATTTCCAGCTAGTGAAGTTGCTTAGTTATGTCTGACTCTTTGCAACCCCATGGACTGTAGCCTACCACGTTCCTCCGTCCATGGGATTTTCCAGGCAAGGGTACTACAGTGGGTTGCCATTTCCTTCTCCAGAGGATCTTCCCGACCCAAAGAATGGAACCCAAGTCTCCCACATTGTAGGCAGACACTTTACCATCTGAGCCACCAGGGAAGCCTGCTAGGGATGGTATGATTATAGTCCCAACCTACCTAGAAGCCAGAGGTATGCTACATCAACAATCATACACATTCAACTTTATGTTGATGGAAGCCTATGATTATTAACTTTTATTAATAAAATGGAGAAAGAATGACAAACCACTCCAGTATTCTTTCCTGGAGAATCCCATGGACAGAGGAGCCTGGCAGGCTATGGACCATATGGTCTCAGAGAGTTGGACACGACAGAAGTGACTAAGCATGCATGCACACTTCATTTTAAACCAGAAAGTCATACCTCAGGCAATTCTCCACAGCTATGCTCCAGTTTATTAAACATCTTTCTTATTTGAGCCTGATAGAAGATAATTACTACGGCGGATTCCATGGCTAATTAAAATCTACCGAAGAAAGTTAATCTATCATGAAAACATTTTCCTTGTGTTCTGCCAAATATTGATGGCTGGACTTATATATGTATTATAAATGCACATATGTTGCTGTTGTTCAGTCACCAAGCTGTGTCCAACTCTTCGTGACCCCATGAACTACAGCATGTCAGGATTCCCTGTCCCTCACCATCTCCTGGAGTTTGCTCAAGTTCATGTCCAAAATATATATATATATTCACACACACACAAATATATGTGCATATATAATACACACAAAAATAAGTAGATATAATTATTTTGCATATTATTATATACCATATATTATTTCATATATGTAAATGTACATTATAAGGCTGGCATAAGTTTTGGTTGCTCAGGATAAGCTTTAGAATGAGATACAGTATGGCTTGTTACACTCAGAAAAATTTCTTTAAAGGAAAAGATATGGCAGAACTGATGATATCAGCATTGTCCTATCAGCACTATGTCACATTTCAAGTTATTTCAAATACACATTTAACAGTTCCTTAGAACAAATGAAACAAACTGAAATGCACGTCTTTTGATTCGTAAACCAATCCAAGAGAACTTAAGAGAAGTTACTGAAAAACAAACTAGTAATAAAATTAAAACAAAAGATTTCATGGATTTACTACCGAATCTTTTAAAATGTTCATAAAATACTCTAATTTTGGTTTATAATAATGAAAATTTCCATCAAGAGATAAAATATCTCCCCAAATAGTATTTTCTGATAGATGGCCTACATAGGTGTGTGTGTGCGTGTGTGTGTGTTCAGTCACTCAGTTGCATCTGAATCTTTTGTGACCCATGAACTGCAGCCTGCAAGGCTCCTCTGTCCATGGAACTGTCCAGGCAAGAATACTGCAGTAGATTGCCAATTCCTACTCCGTGGGATCTTCCTGACTCAAGGACTGAATCCATGTCTCCTGATATTCCTGCAATGGCAGGCAGATTCTTTAACACTGCACCATCTGGGGTAAATGTCATTCAAAAAAAAAAAATCAAGATATTTATGAAATTTACACTTAAATTTCAAGTGAGGTTTAATGGTGTACTTTTCTACACAATCATGTCTCATAAATTTTCTGTTTTAATGAAGCTTTGTATTTTAAAAAATTTTTGCAATGAAATATAAAAATGAATACTCTCTCTCTTCTAATATGATCATATTAAAATTCTTATTCCTCTCCTATAGCATAGTTTTATTACATACTTTGAAAATTTTATTAGTATTGGTCACACTACATTTTTATTAATTCCTAGTAGGCTTGCTCCATGGTAAAGCTTTTTGTAAGCAACGTTAACTGTGACAGAGACAAACAGCTGGCCTTTTATTTTCTTAAACTGGCACACCTGAAATTGAAATAGATATTAAATAATTATTAGAAAAACACCATAATTTTTTGTGGACTTGGAGGAAAGATTAAACTTAATTATTTCTTCTTGTGTTTTAGTGATAAACTGTCACCATATTTTGTTGGGTCAAAACCATAAATTTAACTGAGTACTGATCACTTTTGACGTAATAACTTTTCCTACAAAAAGGCAAAGAAACATTTCCTTACCTTGTATTACATGTGAGTTGTCTTTCAAGAAGAAGTTGTACAGGTATTTGGGGATAAAAGCAGACATACAGGCATAAGCCAGAGCTAAGAAAGAGTAAGGCAAATATAACAAATTAGTTAATGAGGTAAAAGATCAGCAGTCTTTCACTCACTCAGCACACATTCCTTGAATCTATTTTTAAACAAGAATTACTTAATAACTGATGGAAGTACAAAATTATATGGGGAAAAACCCTACAGAAAATATTGTGCACAACAAGAGATAACCACTCTGGTAGCTTTTCAATTTCAAACTACTGTAGCAGCAGCAAAGAGAAAAAACAACAACAAGCATAAAACCAAAACCAAAAACCACTGCAGAAACTGTTATTCTACAAGGAGCCCATTATCCAGAGTGAAGTAAGCCAGAAGGAAAAACAACAATACAGTATACTAACGCATATATATGGAATTTAGAAAGATGGTAACGAGAACCCTGCATGCGAGACAGCAAAAGAAACGCAGATGTACAGAACAGTCTCGTGGACTCTGTGGAAGAGGGCAAGGGTGGGATTGGGATGATACAGGAGAATGGCATTGAAACATGTTAATTATCATATATGAAATCAATCGCCAGCCCAGGGTTGATGCTCGGGTCTGGTGCACCAGGATGACCCAGGTGGAGGGAATCGGGAGGGAGGAGGGAGGGGGGGTTCTGGAGGGGGAACATATGTATACCCATGGCAGATTCATGTCAATGTATGGCAAAACCAACACAATAAAGTAAAGAAAAAAAAAGAATAAAAATCTTTATTATCAGAATTTTATGCATTTTAAAATCTCTAAACATAATAATCATTAATGTGCTATATAAACTTCAATATCCATAATTTTTACTGATGCAAAGAAAAGTCTGAGAACATTGTATTTAAAAACACTAGTAATAATTGCTCTTTCAAATATAGATCCTTTGCCATTCTTAGATCAACATGTATCATAATGAATTATGCTTAACTAAACACAGCAAGGCTTCTTGTCTAGATTAAAAAGTAATATTAGAAAACAGGTATTTTTAAAAAGCATTCAAATAGTGAAGTTTTAGTTCTCTGGGATTATGCTACCAGTACTCGATTCCAGAAATCTATGCAAATTCTGATATGAAACAGAATTTGAAGAGATGGAGAGTCTGAGATTAAGGCTACTAAGGATTCATGCTATGGGATATTCATAATAAATATTTAAATATTTATTGAAAAACCTATTATAAAAAAGGCATTATATCAGGGGACAGAAAACAAAACAAAAACTCTTGCCATTAAAAAAAAAAGCCACTAACCAAAAGAAGGGTTACTGTATTAGTATATTGTTGTTGTCCAACTGCCAAGTTATGTCCAACTCCTTGTAACCCCATGGAATGAAGCATGCCAGGCTTCCCTGTCCTTCACTATATATTTATATTAGTATATAAGTAACTGTGATATGAAATATACAGAAGACAAATTTCTGGGAATACAAATCGCAAGAGGGTAAGAAAAGTCTTCATTAAGGAAACAGTGGTTTAAAAAAAAGGAAGTAGTAGTTGAAATAAAAGACTCTGGAGGATGCAAGATCAATATTGTTTTCCTTACAAATCATTTATAAAGTAAATATAAATGAAAAGTAATCTCTAAAAAAGTCTTCTTTGGAGGAAAGAATTTTCTCCAAAAGTTTCATAAAAATGGTCACAAAAGTAGATGAATGCATTTAGAATAATTCATCAGGTTCTCTCTAAATCTCCAGTTACAGCTAAAACCTCGAAATAAATTAATCCTTCACATCCTCTAAAATGAATCACAACAGATTATTTCACAGAAATTTACAGGCTCCATTAGGAAGAGAGCAAGCTTTAATGTTTGAATAAAATATTTTAGAACAATAAACACAATAATTATTTAAATGATAAACAGACTTACCTTCATTATTGAAATTTAAATATAGAAATGGAGCACAAAGTGAGTCAAGACCTGATGGAGAGAGATTGGGGAAAAAATTCAAATAAACATAATCCAGCAGAATTGTAGATACATACCTTATACAGATCTCTGCATTACTTCCATACAGATTCAGTATTATATATATGATCCATTCAGAAATATATTATGGATTATTGTGAGGAGTAATGGATGGTGACTAGCATATAGTAAGCATCCAATATAAATCAATCATTATTATTATTAAGGTTATTACAAGCTGAAGAGAGAAATATAGCAACAGAAAAATGTACAAATGATAGAAGGTTTGAATACAGTCCCTGTCTATGTGATCTTGGCACTCACTTAACTCCAAACAGGTTTCCTCGTCAAGAAGATGAAAATTTTTCTTACATGTTTCTCTTCTTACACGTTCATTAGATGAAAAAAATTCTTTAAAAAATTGTGAAGTAAAATATAAATACATGACTTTTTTATTGATAATAATGCTATTCACACACTGTCATGCTAAAAGAATGTATATAAATTTATCTATAAATGTTAGGGAGACACACAACTCTAAATGAATAGAGTTAGAGAAAAACAATATCTTTATTTTGTTTGGCCAGAAATGTACATAGAATTGAAATATAAAGACTACGGTTCATAACAACAAATTAAAAAATAACACTAGGTGGAATGGATTTCTCACTCATGAATTTATCAATGACAGCAAAAAGAGTAATGAGAAAAGGTAAAAGTCAAGGAGATGGAGCATTGTAGATATTTTTTAAAGAGAGAAAAAATGAAAACTTCAGGGTGACATATATTCCTCAATTCCTAATAACCTAATAATATCCTAATCTGATAAGCAAAAGCTGTAAATCATTAAATGTCAAGAATATAAACTAGCTCCAAATTATTTACAGTATGAAATTATTTTATTATTTGCATCAAGTATTAAAAATGTATTCACAAAGACTACAATAGTACAAAATATTCTTTATACTTTGCTAATCAACATGATGACAAGTTGTCTCATTAAATGTCATGCATTTAAATGATATTCATAGACATGTAGACAAAGTTTTTAAAAAAAGTTGTCATATAAACATCTCAAAAAATGGAGCATAGCTTAGTATTGATTATTCTTAAAGTCAAAGATAATTTGATAGTTCATTTTGATTTTAAAAATTATCAGTCATACAACATATTCCTAACACTTCAAAAAGTCATAGTAATTGGGGGAAAAAGTTACCTTGCCAATACACAAGATCAGGATGGGACACGACCCAGGCTTTTAAGACACGCCGAAATTTTGCATGACCTTCTGGTGAGGATAACAGTTCATCATACTGATGACAACGAGGAATATCCACTTCAATCTGTAAAACAGCAAAACAATATGGTAGAACTATAATAGACAGATCACCAATAAATCCCAAGACAAAGAAGAGGAAAAATTGTATTATGAATTCAAAAATTGGCCGCCTACATAATCCTGGTGTTTTGAAGTGTTTGAACTTTATACTAATCCTCCAGGAACACTAAAAAGTTTTATGTATACTTAAACAAGAAAGGTGGAGAAGGCAATGGCACCCCACTCCAGTACTCTTGCCTGGAAAACCCCATGGACAGAGGAGCCTGGTGGGCTTTAGTCCACGGGGAGAGTCCACGCTAAGAGTCGGACATGACTGAGGGACTTCCCTTTGATTTTTCACTTTCATGCACTGGAGAAGGAAATGGCAACCTACTCCAGTGTTCTTGCCTGGAGAATCCCAGGGATGGTGGAGCCTGGTGGGCTGCTGTCTCTGGGGTCGCACAGAGTCGGACACGACTGAAGCGACTTAGCAGCAGCAGCAGCAAACAAGAAAGGCAGATCATTTCTTTTGAAAAAGTATGCATTAATTTAGTTTTCAAAAAATCTTACTTTACAATCTGGTCTAAATAAAGCACAAATTATTCAGACCAAAAAAGTACATACTAGGAAAAGTTACTTGGCTTAAACTCCTTAAAGGAATAGTCCTGATTCAGTAATGAGTTAGACGGTATCTGAGAGACGTTAAGACTTATGCTTCTTAATGTCATACGTATATAATGGCTGCTGAGTATTCATGATGAAAGGAAGAAAATTCCTCATGCCTTTCTAAGAAAATCTGTATCATACCTGTCTATCGGTAGGAATTGGAGTGTCTTTATCAATTGCATCATACTTGGCATGAATAGCCCCCTGCAAAAAAAAAAAAAAGAGAAGATATATTACTTCATCATACCCTTAATAAATTATAAATTAGGCAAAATCTACTTAAAAGCATCTATCTTTGAAAACACTCAATTATAGACAGGCGCATTCAAGCTCAAAGTATACCCTTAGAACTTTTCTACATTTTGACAGTTTGTGATAAAAGATGGAAACAATTTACCATTCTGCTGAGGCAGATGTTTGAATCATACATACTGTAAGACATACATGTTGAATGAGTCACATGGCCAACGAATATGCTTAGCCAATCTCCCAGCCTGCACAATGACAAAAAACACAGCCTTCCTGTTCTTTATTCACTGTATCTCATGCATAGTAAACTTCAAGGAGAAAATTTTTTTAAATTCAGGTAAAGAGAGTGTGATTCATCCCATAAGAATATTCTTGTTAAAAGTTGGTAATGAAAGGAAAAATAAAATGAAACTGTTTACAGGGGTGGTAGTTCAGCACAAGGAAGCAGAAGTTTGGGATGAATCAGAGTGGAATATCATATAGCTATAAAATCATTATGAGACTAGAGGAATCAATTCCATTTTTCAGTTATACCATTACAGAAAGAACAACTGAATAAACCACTTAAAATTTTGGTCATGTTCTATAGGACTAAGCACAGAACAATTCTTATTGGTCTGGTAAACCTTAACGGTAGAGAAAGAGCCAGGAATTTGGGGTTCAAATTCTGACATTAGGTGCTGCATCAACATCTCTGGCACATCTATTTAATGAAAGATTTAGATCTTGGAAGTCCTTTTGAACTTTTGAACATTATATGCTTAAAGTTACATTATATCCTTAAAGTTATTTTATATGCTTAAAGTATTACAATTCTAACTACTGATGTATGGTATAGAACTTTAGATATTCTTATAAAAGAAGAAACCAAACTCAAAAATGTTCAGAGATTCTCACCAAAGGAATCAAAAATGAAGAAAAGAAATCTTTCAACAGAAAGTGAAAAGGATTAAAAATATTTGGGAAAATTCACACACAAAAAGTAGGTGATGGACTTTTAAGATATCTATAAGAGAACAGATGAAGGCAAGATGCCAAGGAAATTGACAGAAAAGGGAACAATCTGGTAGTATTTCGCTCATTATTATGACTGCTGTTCTCTGTTAGCACTGCAAGTCACCCTAATAATTTCGTGATACCTCTGCTTTCCTCACTGCCACAGATAGGGTATCGTACAAGATAAAGTTGCTACTTGTCTTAGCAGTGTGCTTCTGACAAGACAAATGTGTCAAAAGGCACTAAATTATGTTAATGATTCTGACAAGGTTCAAATTAGAGTGGAAGACTTCTCCGAACTTAGACAGAACTACTTATAAATAGGCAAACTTATTCCTAGAGGAACATACTTTATATGCAAGTCTAATGCTGCTAAGTTGCTTCAGTCGTGTCCGACTCTCTGAGACCCTATAGACCGCAGCCCACCAGGCTCCCCCACCCCTGGGATTTTCCAGGCAAGAACACTGGAGTGGGTTGCCATTTCCTACTCCAATGCATGAAAGTGGAAAGTAAAAGTGAAGTCACTCAGTCGTGTCCGACTCTTAGCGACCCCGTGGACTACAGCCCACCAGGCTCCTCTGTCCATGGGGTTTTCCAGGCAAGAGTACTGGAGTGGGGTGCCATTGCCTTCTCCTATATGCAGGTCTATAGACTTATAAATGATGCATATATATTCTTAAAATATTCTGATTTTAAAATTAATAATCAAGATAGTTTGGGTTCATTAAATACAACATTAGGATAAATAATCTTTCAATTATATTTGCCTACTCTATCTAGTCCATTCCTCTATTCTTTTCACTTAAAATTGCCAAAGATTCTTAATGCTCATATTTTACTACATAATTTTCTAAAAACTTGAAAAGTATGCATTCAGAAGGCACTTTCATTCTTTTTTCCTAGTACTATTAATCAGCTTCCAACCTTCTCTTTTCTTTTTTACCTCAACTCCCAGAAGAGCAGCCCAGGTTAAACCTCTCATAAGAGGAGGAATGTCGACTCTTGCTTCTTTCCAGATTTGATTTTTTTTATATGGGTAAGCCTACAGATTAAAAAAAATATATATATATATGAAAAATACCCTGAATTACCAATGCCATTTCTTTAGTCTAGCCAGTTCTCAATATACCAGCGAAAAAGCTGAAGGTGAACTGTAATGTTTCTAAGTATCTGAAATTACTTTGGTGTTATTCATACATAAAAGTTAGCAGTGAAATAGTTCTTTATCTTCTGTAAATCTCGTACTACACAATCAACGAGAGGAGTTGATTCTACTGTTTTTAGTCATCCCTCTCTATCTTGTGCTCTGCGAGAATTAAGAAAGATTCATTCTGAGAATATTATCAGTTTCATACAGGTAAAGTAATATAAGTAAGGGTCTTTGTAAAATATCTGATGATACAGAAAGTATTAAATAAACGTTATTATCACAGTTTTTCCTACATCTTTGCCTACAAATTTGTCTATTTGTAAATTTGTATGTCGGGAGAAATTTCTAGAAGGGAAATATTAGGATAAAGGGTATGGATGTTGTTAATGCTCTTGATATATACCTTCAATTGTTTTATAAAATGTTTCTATCAACTTATACTTATTCCAAAAGAATGAGAGTTCCAATCTTAATATATCTTAATTACTCTACTAATTTGGTATGCAAGAAAAGGCTATTTTACCTTTTTACATTTCTATTAATAGTAAGGATACATTCTCTAATAGATTTACTGACTAGTTGTATTTCTATTGTGTTCTTTATGTATTTCCCTGTTTAGATAATAGTATTTTTTTCTTTTGGTTTTTAGGTGTTCTTTAAATAGTAAGGATATTAATATCTAATATGACTGCATAGATTCCTGCATCTTGTTTACTTTTTAATTTTATATACTATGAACAGGTATCATTTATAATTAAAATTAATCAGAAAACATAAGTCATAAGAATTAGTCTTCTCATGACATCAATATTCCCTAAGAATTATGAATGAATAAAAGATAAGGACTGTATATGGGTGCATATAACACTTTACACTTTAGAATCTCTACCTTTAGCAGCCTGTCAAAGAGAACGATTCTGTTTAGTTGGTACTCTGTGTCCCTCTCTCGGATGATTAAAGGGAGAGCGGCAGCTGCAGACAGCTCATTATTGCTGTTTGAATGAGGTAAATTAGACTGACTGTAAAAGAGAAACAAAAGCAGAAAAATTGACAAAAGGTCTAAAAATTTTAGAAATTAAAATACCATACTTTTGTGTTCTTTTTAGGAAAAACTTTCCAAAGAAAATGTACAAGTTTCTCACCAGAATAATACAAACAGATAGGAAAAATAAATGTAAAAGGAGACGATATACTCACTCATCTTCAAGCAGTGGGTAAAATGCTTCTCCACCAACATCTTTTAACCTCTGTGAATTGAGAGAAAAAATATTTGATATTTAGGATCTGTGACAGAAATGCTGATCCATATTTAAAAGAAAAATAACATAAAATTATGAATTTATAAAGTAACAAGAAAAGTATAAATCTAAAATTCATTCCTAACATAAATATGAAAATATACCATGCCTCCAGTGATTAAATTTATTTAATTTTAATTTAATTTTATTAAAATTTAATTTATTTCTTTAAAAAAATTTTTTTTTACCTCTAGGTACCTCTTGTAGATACCTATTGTAGATATCCTTTTAGATACCTATTATAAAAGTTTTCCAAACATAAATACTAAATGAAATATTCAGAAATACTAAAGTTAGCATAAATTTTAACGAATGGATAACTATTTTAAAATTATATGAAGATTATTTTAAAAGGTACTTTTGAATACATATTCCTTAATTAAAAGTCAGATTTTTGTTTTGACATTAATAAAAAAGTAAGGCAAAAGGAAGAGGATAACAAAAAGGATTCAAAAGAATTTCTCACATCATGCTTTGAACATAATGATTCAAAGAGCTGATAAATCAACTAATAAAAATCAATTATTTAATTTTTTCACAAGGTCATTATAATAAATGTTACTCCAAATAATAATATTGCCAGAATTATAGACATTCTTTAAAAACAGAAGAAGGCTGTCAGAGTAAAGTAAAATCTTAGATACACTATAAGCAGGGTGATTAAAGTTAATGCCATTCTGTCTGCTGCTCAGTTCAACTTCCAACTGGAAGGCAGAGTATGTGCTTCTCTGGGGACTGACATAGAAGATGGAGCTCTGTGTAGAGCCAGCACTGATCTTTTGTTGACTAGCATCTATGCACTCATCCATGGAAGTTGTTCCCAGGATTTTTAAAAGCTGAAAAACACCCAACACTAAGAATCTGATAAAAAGTGACTTCATGCCTAGGTTTTCTCTAAAATTGGACATGCATTTCCCATTTTGATTTTAAGACTCTAGGTATTTCTTTCATGGATTAAAATTCTAAGTTGAAAACAAAAATTTTCACAAATTTTACTGTATTATTGACTTACATTTTTTAAGTTTTACTGTCCTGAAAGTCATAAATATAGTAAATATATTTTCTGTTTTTCTAGCTAAAAATTTAGCATATTAAGGGGTATAAAAGGCAAAAATTCTTACATAGAAAAGTATAAGGTAAAATTATTATTCATTTTCATATTATTTTAAAAATTAACAACATTAAAATGTTTTCTTAATAATTATAGAAAAAAGTCTTTTAAATTTCAAAAGTGGAATTATAAGGGAATTGGGGAAATAAAACTAAAGTCTACATTCATTTAACTGTATTCATATAATTTGTATCATATTTAAATTAAAGAAACAAGTTGAGGGTTAAATAAAAGTAGTTGAAACATACATTTTGAATATATTTTATTTTTTACCACCTTGTATTGCTCCTTATTTTACCCACTGTACAGTCTTTCACTTCAAAGGGATGGTCAGTTTAGAATATCAAGTGTAATAATTACATATTTTAATTCTCTGTTGCTGGCATTTAAGCAGGTAAGAGATTCTAATATCCTCCTACTGCATAACATTTAAAATATTAAATGAGGGGGAACTAAGATGGCGGAGGAATAGGACGGGGAAACCACTCTCTCCCCAATAAATACACCAAAAGAACTTTTAAAGACTGCGCAAACTCCATAAAACAGGATCTAAATGCTGGCAGAGGACATCGGGCATCTGAAGGGACGGCCCATTGCCGACGAGAGAAGGTAGGACAAAAGAAAAAAGAGAGAGAAAAAAGTAAAGGGAGAGACAGAGTTGGGGGCGGGGATCCGTCCCGGAAGGGGAGTCTGGAATAAAGAGAAAAAAAAAAAAGAGAGGAGAAACGTTTCCGAATACCAGGGAGCATTCTCTCGGGCGGATTTGCGGTGAATCTTGGAGAGCAAGATAGCTGGGAGTAAAAGCAGATTAATAATTAAGCCATGCAAGCTACATTTCTGGCTGGAAGGCACAGGGAAGCAGCGGCGGCGGACGCCCCACCCCCCACTAGCCAAAGCGGACTGCTCAGGGAGGGGCGGGCCGGGCGCTCAGGGAACGGAGCAGCCTGAGCCACCCAACCCAGGGGGCTAACCGGAGATAGACTGAGAAGTAGCCTTCCCCAGGAAGAGCCCCCCTGCGCCAAGGAGAGGTGTGGAGTCGGCAGAGAGGCGGCTGGCCGAGTGGCACAGAACAAAGGGCGTGCGGAGTCGGCAGAGAGGCGGCCGGCCGGGTGGCACAGAACAAAGGGCGTGCAGAGTCGGCCGGGAGGCGGCCGGCCGAGGAGATCTGGGCGCCTGTGGGCTGCGGACCGGCCCAGCCCCCGCCCGAGTGCAGCGGGCATAACCCAGCCTCAGCGAGACCAAAGGGTGAGGCGGAGTCGGCAGGGAGGCGGCCGGCTGAGCGGAGCTGGGCGCCTTCGGGCTGCGGACAGACCCAAACCCTGCCCGAGACCAGCGGGCATAGCCCAGCCCCGGCGAGGCTTCCTCGTCCAAACTGCGCACAGAGCTAGGTGCTAACCAAGACTACTGGGGATTCTGAACGGATCGGAGCTCTGCACACCTAAGAAGACGTGCTTAGCTGCACGTCGGGAAAGCCGAGCGGTTGGGCCGGGGGAGGGGAGAAGCCGCGCTCCCCAACTGCGCCGGGCGGACGACAGAGAGCCGAGCAGAAGGGGCAGGGGAAGCGCACTCAGCAGGAGCAGGGCAAACTCCAGAGCGCTGAATAGACACATAAAAGACCAGCAAACAGAAGACGCTTAAGCTAGCAGAGGCAACAGGTTTGGAGTCTATAGAGCATGAGAAGTACAAGCCGGACCCAAGGAATTGTCTGAAAAATAAACTGACCCCTCCCAGTATGCATCAGCACCAGAGAAAGCCTTAGTTATAACTGTACTAGGAACATCTTTTAAATTTTTAAAACTTTTTTATACCCTTTTTTTTTTTTTTTTGGATTTTTAAGTCCCCTATAACCTTGTTATTTTCTTTTTTTTTCTTTCTTTCCCTTTATTTTTATTTTCCTTTTTTTTTTTAGAAATTTTTTTTTTTAGAATTTTTAAGTCCCCTATAACCTTTTTATTTTCTTCTTCTTTTCTTTCTTTCGTTTCTTTTATTTTTATTTTCCCTATTTTTTTTAGAAAATTTTTTTTTTTAGAATTTTTAAGTCCCCTATAACCTTGTTATTTTCTTTTTTTTTTCTTGCCTTTCTTTTCCTTTATTTTTATTTCCCCTTTTTTAAATCTCCTCTTTCTCCCTTATTGCATTCTCCGTCCTATCTCCTTTCTTACCTTTTATATCTCCACTTTATTCCCCTTTTTTTTAAAATTTTTTTTTTTTTTTTTTACTGATTTTTGTTGTTGGTGGTGGTGGTGATGTTGTTGTATTTTCTTCTTTATCATTCTTTCTTTCTTTTTTTCATAATAGTACTTTTGAGAATCCAGTCTTTACTCTAGATTTTTAATCTTTGCTTATTAGTATTTGGTATCAACTTTGTACCTTTAAGGATCCAAGCTCCAGTACCCATTGCTACCTGGGAGTGAGATCATTGCCTTGACTGCTCTCTCCCCATTCTTATTTCTCCTCTCTTTTTTTTTTTGTTTTTTTGTTTTTTTGTTTTTGTTTTTCTTTCTCTTCCTTATCTTTCTTTCTATCTTTTTCTTTGTAATAGTATTTTGAGAATCCCATCTTTACTCTAGATTTTTAATCTTTGCCTATTAGTATTGGGTATCAACTTTGTACCTTTAAGGACCCAAGCTCCAATACTCATCGTTACCTTGGAGCGAGATCAGTGGCTTGACTGCTCTCTCCCCATTCTTGTCTCTCCTTTTTTTTTTTTTTTTTTTCTTTTTTTTTTCTCTTCTCCTACTACGACACCTTCAACGTCCTCTTCCTCTGTATATTCTCTACCCAACTCTGGGACTCTGCTTGAGAGTTACCAGCTGTGAAGAACACTGAAATAACTGACCACTGGCTGGATCTGTCTCTATCCATCTGACTCTCTCCTTTCTCTCTCTGGTCAATTCTGTCTCCTTCCACACTCTTCACATTTCGATATAACTCTGTGAACATCTCCAAGGGATCCAGGCTATGGAGGGCACACAGAGGAGCAATCACTGGACACTTCACTCTCTCGCCATCGGATTCCTCTCTTCTCCTTCTGGTCCATGCCATGTAACTCTGTGTACCTGACAGGGTGTCCCTCACTGTGAAGAAACTTCTCATCACTAAACTAGAGGTTCTGCCACCATCAGTGCAGAGATAAAAGAGCCCTGAGGCTACTGGAAGACAGGAGACTAAACCCAGACCCTGAGAATTCCAGAAAACTCCTGGATCCAAGGGTTAATTAATCGATAGGAACTCATCAACCTCCTCCATACCAAAACTGAAATTAATCAACCCCCAAGGGCCAACAAGCTCCAGAGTAAGATATACCAAGCAAATTCACCAGCAACGTAGGAACACTGCCAGGAGCTTCAATACACAGGTTGCCCAAGGTCAAACCAAGTCCACCGACACCTCAAATCTCTTTACTGGACACTCCATTGTTAGTTACAGTGAGGAAACCCAGATCCACCCACCAGAACACCACACAAGCTTTCCCACCCAGGAAACTTCTACAAACCACACATCTAACCCCTCCCATAGTGAGGAACCCCCACAATAAAGGGGCAACACAGCAAGATAAACAAGATGAAAAAGCAGAGAAATACCCAGCAAGTAAAAGAACAGGATAAATACCCACTAGACCAAACAAAAGACGAAGAGATAGGATGTCTACCTGACAAAGAATTCCGAATAAGGATAGTGAATATGATCCAAAACCTGGAAAATAAGTTAGAGCTGCAGTTCAATAACCTGCAGGCAAGGATTGAGAAGATGCAGGTAAGCTTTAACAAGGACTTAGAAGAAATGAAAAAGAGTCAAAATACAATAAATAATGCAATAAATGAGATCAAAAACACCCTGGAGGGAACCAACAGTAGAATAACAGAGACAGAAGACAGGATAAGTGAGGTAGAAGACAGAATGGCAGAAATAAATGAAACAGAAAGGAAAAATGAAAAAAGAATTAAAAGAAATGAGGACAATCTCAGAGACCTCTGGGACAATATTAAATGCACCAATATTCGAATCATAGGAGTCCCAGAAGAAGAAGACAATAAGAAAGACCATCAGAAAATCCTTGAAGAGATAATTGTTGAAAATTTCCCTAAATTGGGGAAGCAAATAGCCACTCAGGTCCAAGAAACACAGAGAGTCCCAAATAGAATGAACCCCAAACGGAACACCCCAAGACACATATTAATCAAATTAACAAATATCAAATACAAAGACCAAATATTAAAAGCAGCAAGGGAGAAGCAAAAAATAACTCACAAGGGGAATCCCATAAGGATAACAGCTGATCTCTCAACAGAAACGCTTCAGGCCAGAAGGGAATGGCAGAGCATTCTTAAAGTGATGGAAGAAAACAATCTACAACCCCGATTACTGTACCCAGCAAGGATCTCATTCAAATTTGAAGGAGAATTCAAAATTTTCTCAGACAAGCAGAAACTGAGAGAATTCAGTAACACCAAACCAGCCCTCCAACGAATGCTAAAGGAACTTGCCTAGATAGGAAACACGGATGGGATAGATAATCTGGAACCCAAAACAATAAAATAAATGGCAACGGGACCATACTTATCAATAATTACCTTAAATGTAAACGGGCTGAATGCCCCAACCAAAAGACAAAGATTGGCCGACTGGATACAGAAACAAGATCCCTATATATGTTGTCTACAAGAGACCCACCTCACACCTAGGGACACATACAGACTGAAAGTTAAAGGCTGGAAAAAGATATTCCATGCGAATAAAGACCAAAAGAAAGCAGGAGTGGCAATACTCATATCAGATAAAGTAGACTTTAAAATAAAGGCAGTGAAAAGAGATAAAGATGGACATTACATAATGATCAAAGGATCAATCGAGGAAG